>JAMXBB010000006.1:77632509-77689893 GCA_024138015.1 Lumnitzera littorea | reverse complement strand
CCCCAAAAAAAAAAGAGCACACCCTGCACATAATGAACAGACTCGATGAAGTGGCCATGTGGATACTGCAGCTCAGCAAATAATGGACTGCAGTAAACACAATGCCCAGGACTCAAGGTGCCAAAACTTTGATTTTTTATGACTTTTCTAATTGTATGTTGCTAATATGTATAACCAGTTCACATTTACCAAGATTATATAAAATACAAGTATGCATAAAGATGTCCCATCAAGCAAATGATTAATCTATCAAGCTCAAAAAGCAATGTGTACTGCTTCTGTTGCAGTAAATCCTAATCAAGAAAGCAGAGGTTTTTGGGCATATGAAGTGTGACCTTCAAGATTAATAGCTTCACGTGAAAAAATAGGATGCATGTCCATTGGGTTAAATAAGTTGAAAAAAGCTGCATGATCATTTAATAAATGGTTTCAGACATGCAATACATGAGATGAAATAATGTACATACCCTAGATAACCAAGCATTAGGGAAACGCCCCAAACAGTACTTTCCCTTCCTCTGTTATATGGACTAACATCAGGTCCTGCCTGCAATAATGAGGAAGATAAACTAAACTCCATTTCAAATCTTCTTGCACCTTTTCAGTTAGATATTCATCTACCACTGGCAGCTGAATTCAAATAAGTGTGAACTTTTATACTTAATCCAAAAATCATGAAGATCTAACTGAAAAATAGGAGTTTGTGCAAAGAAGAAAGTTTTTGAGTTAGTCAAAACATGACATTCAGGCAATCAACCCTTACTAATTCCATTAATCTGCATACCTTCATACAAATACAAGGAAACTGGGAAGAATACAGGAATTTCCTAGTTTTGCACAAAGTGCGGTATCATGCAACTGTCGTCTCCAAGGTGGGAACCCTAGGTAAGTAACTCAGTATGTATAAAGTTTACTCCATTGCTAATGATTCCAAAATCAGGCATAGGAGAACTGTTAGGTGCCAGATGGTCAGCATGGTTCATTCAACTATAACATGAATCTTAAATTCCTTGGGTATATATATATCTAATACAATGAGACTTAGTTGTTGAATATAAATGACTATGAAGAGAAAATAAAGGCTAGGAACATTGTAATTACAGGATACAAAATGAATATCGAGCATCCCACAGTCACTAGAAAGGCCAACAAATAGTCAGGTCCCTTGTATCTTTTCTGCATGATGACAGTTCCCCAAACCTGAAGCAATGATGGAAAGTGTATAAAATAGAAGTCTCTATTCAAAATTAACAAGCAAAGGATATGCTGTGGAAAGAATTTGTCAATCATCAAAAGGGGAACCAAAATTAACAATGATGAAGTGGGCAAAGTATAAATCATAAGCCATTAAAGAAAGTGACACTTCTTTCTCAAAGAAAGCACTGACAATGATAATAAACAGCTAGCACCAGTAATTTACTTATAGGAGGACAATCTTTTTTTCCTTCCTCTTCTCACAGATGGAAACATATTACAAGGATAATCATACATCAACAATTGCAACCACTATAAATCCTGACAGAGAAATGATCTCAATCCAAACTTCTGAGTAATGTTTTTGCATGGGAGAATCTTTGAACTTTTAATTATGAATGTTTTCTACTTAACAAGCAGCTCGGAAATTTCAATTTTGAATAAGAAAGTATGTATAATATTAGGAACTTGCAGCAGAATTCCACAAAATTGAGGATCCTGGAGCAAAAAGGCACATTACCATCTCTGTAATTGTCTACTATTTCACATTATACCAGATGCAATATTAATGTCAGGAATAGACGTCCAGACAATGCCACAAGCATGGAGCAGATCCAAGTCATCAACATCACCACTCCACTACATCTAAATATATGTATAACTAGCTACTGAATCAAGAACAATTACTGATAGGACATTAGGTCAAAATGCTTACTTCTGATTCAGTTCCAACTCACTGGATATAAGGAGTCAGAAACAGCTAAAGAAACTCATATGAAAAGAAGGTGCATGATTAAAGAGAATGGTGCAGAGTAAACTAACCATGACAGGTATCATCTTTGCACACTTTGCTAATGTCTGAACTGGAAAACTGACGTACTTCAGTGCCTTAAGCAGAGATGTGATATTAGAAAATTTTGGATGCTTCCATCTAAATTTGCAAATCTCAAATAAAAGTAATTATAGGACTTCACTACAGAGTTACGGATACTACTGTCAAATGGAGGGATGACATCAGCAGCAGAGATGATAAAAGGTGAGAACCTACCTCATACTGGCACGTTGTGGTTAGTATGTTTGATATTGATATGAGACCATATTTGTATAGAGGAGCTACAGGATCCAGCACCTTCTTGCTTGCCTAAAAGCACGGCATTGCATAAGGAATTCTTTGCACGTTTTCTTATAAACCAAAACAGCATTCTAATGTTAACTTCTCATTTCATCCATCTGTTGTAGCAAAAATCCATCCTCATGTGGTGATCACTAAAGTTGCATTCATCTTTCAAGCAGCTAAATATCTCTTCAAATATAAAATATGATAATTCATATTGATTGACAAGCTTGAGCTTTTATCCTATTTACTTTGTTACATTTAATATGATGGTCCAGAGCAGACCATATGTATTTGAGTCCTTAGCCATCCCCTCAACCTTCTTGATTTTTCCCCATGATGGCCTCATACCATATTTCAGCCCACACATGAGCAGAAGTACATGCATATATAAAAATCCACCCTATTACAATTTTAAATTTTTAGTACAATTGTTGTGTCAAAATTTTACAATATCTATAAAATACAAAATCACTATACGTACCAGTAATACGCCAGCAGAAACTGCAGATGTTGTAATTCGATTGCAGAAAACAAGAAATAATGAATATTTAAAGTACTCCTTGTTTGAACCATAAGGAACTCTCATGATCTTTTCCTGCATAAATAATTGCACCAAAAATAAATAAATAAATTTATCATGCATAAACAAAGCATAAATATTGAAATTATAAAAGGATATGCAGCAGAAATTTATCATGCAAGGGAGAAGAGCTTTAATACTACAGTTTGAAGTTTTGAAATCTTGACATTTTCACCGTCCTGTTCATTAAGAAGCCTTCCCCAATTAGTGGGAATATGGCTTGACTTTATCGTTGTTTATGTATTCATAAAAAAATCAATTGGTTCTTGTCATAATTTGGGCAATAAGAAAGCTGTTTATACGGTAGAGAAGAGCACCAGAAGATCTGCATATATACTTGTAGACCATACAAGCTAAAGGCCAAAGCAAGACCCATCTTGCTGTCTAAGCATGTAAACACAACCCTCAAATTTGCATCAAGCCTACTCAAGAAAATTCCCAGATGAAGACTCAAATATGAAACTTCAACAGGAATAGAGGGAAATAAAATGAGGTTGCTGAACTAGCCAATGTAACCAGGAAACAAGCAACTCTGTAAATAACTGCAAGAGTAAATTACAAATATGACCCAATACTATTGTTCAGGTAGATAAAACTCGTAAACTCCTCAAATTATTTTCACCTTCTAATAACTTGTGAAAATGTGCATTTATCTCCAAAACCCTTGCCAGAGTCCCAAATCATCGTAACTTGCTATTTATAGGTCTTTAGCAACAATTTTGGGAGATTTTAGACTCTTATGAGGTTAGAGTATATTTTCAAGTTTATGAGAAGACGAAGGTGCTTTTGGGAGTTTATACGGTCTATCCACTCTGACCAATAGTGTACATTTTCAAATTTGCAATTATCTCTAACTTCAAATATAATTTGCCACATCCGACATCTATTTGGCTATCTTGTTAAAAAGCGAGCAATGTTTCCACTACAATAACTATATGGAAGCCTGTATATGCTGATAAATGCGACAGCATTTTATATTCCAGTACTGCCACGAAACCTATATAGCACAATATCCTAAGCACACAAACTTTGAGCAGAGGCATATGCACAAACCCATGCGTTCAATTTCCCTTTCTGCAGCTTTCAATTTCAGTTAACTGCTGTAGCATCTAGGACAATTAAATTGAACCACAACCACATTAGCCAATTCAATCAAGTTATTTCTTGATTGAGCTGCATATCACTACTTCACACACCTGGCCACATAGGAGAACAGATGACGTTCACATGGCCAAAATTCAAATACCGATTCCAAACTCTTCTTTTGTTAACAAATTTTTCAAGGTATCACCGCATACCCCTTGTGTGATGCAACTCTAGAATGAGTCTAATCCACTGCCTTTGTCATCCAAATGCTCTGCTTTCGGTAAAATAGCTCTTAACTACTCATTCGCATCCAAAGATATGAACAACTTCTATAGTATTACAACAAGAGGAATCAACCGCTCAACATCCAACAGCTTCTAGAATTAAAATTCCGTAAGGTCATGCGATCCACATCAAACTCGATTTTTGGGTCACATATGAAAAATCTTGGAATGAATCCACATGCATTTGACTTCAAAATCGAAAAAGTTAATTGAAAATAAGGGTTTGAATGAACCTGCAAAACGCCATAAATGACGAGAGTGGTCATGATCCCGGATATTGCGAAAATGCCTTTCCATATCTTCCCCTTATTCTCTTGCACAATCACTTCTTCTTCGGCCATGTCCCATCCAAATCCTCTCTCTCCCTCTCTCTCCCTCTCTCCCTCTCTCTCTCTCTCTCCTCTTTCTCCCTCCATATTCTTTGATTTTGAATATATTTAACGACGGATTGAAGACGGCAAGGGATTGAGACAGACGTAAAACTCACGAAGAAAGAGGAATAAATTAAACTATTCAGATAGTTTTATTTATTATGGATTATGTTACGATATTTATTTATTTTTATTATTAACTTCATTAAAGAACAGAGTACAAAGAATGTGGAAAGACAAGCGGGACTTTTCTTCGGCTACATGTATCTGGTAATACTTTTTAAAGTACAGGCCGAACCGTGAAAGTATACATCAGAACGTTGATTGGTCAATGTAAATCAACACTCGAGAGAACACAGAGAGAGAGAAGGAGAGAGTTTGCGTGCTCGTTCTTTTGCGTTTCATCTCTTCGAAATGCCGCTCTGATTTGCTCCCTTTTCCATCGCATCCGGCGATTGTTTCTATATCTTTTGCCCTAATAGGTATGGTGAGTGTTTCCACCATACCACCCCCCACCCTCTCTGTTTCGAGGGCGTGAGCAACAAAGTAAAGGCATGCCACGTCAGCTGAGACTAAAGAGCAGAAGATGTTGATTAATATTAAGCGGTACATGCTGTATCGTATACCGATATCTTCTATATCTATTTATCTATTTATTTATAATATTGAAGTTTGACAATATTTTGTAACTATCATTAATTATAATTTCTCTTTTACTCCTTTTAAAAATACTAGTAGATAGTATATCTACCATATGTATACTAAAAAAATTAAATTAAAGTTCTTTAAATTTTTTTTCCATTAGATTATAAAATTTTCAATTTCAATAATCAAGTTTTAAAAACTTTTGGAATTTTTTAATTATATAAAGTTTGTTCATTTAAATCAATTATTTTTATCATATATTTTTAAGCCTTTTGTTTAGAACATAAATATTCCTCTAATTAAAAAAAAAATTACTTAGTCCATATTTCAGTCTTGTGAATACATTTTCTAATTTACATTAGAAAAATTAAAAGTCTTTATCATATAATTTTATTTTGCAAATACAAATACAATAAAATAATTAATATATGATTATGTTATTATCAATATTGAAAACATTAACTTTCATAAATTTCTTAAACTAAAATATTTATCTACATTGCTTATAATAAATAATGTATTTTAGGGAAAAATATGTGATTATATTATTATCTCATTGTATATTAAAGAAATGAAAAAAAAAAATATTAGTTGTTTATTACATATAATGCATTTTAGGAAAAAGATAAATATATATGATTATGTTATAATTAATATTTATAAAACAAATTGATGTATATTCAAATCAAATGATACATGAAAAATTAATATTCACTTTTTATTTGATAAGGCTTTTAGCCTAAATAGGTTATAGGCAAATATTCACTATTAAAATTGCATATTACATATAATTATATATGATGTATTTAGAGAAAAGATAAATATATGATTATGTTATTGTCAATATTAGGAATATTCACTTTCACGAATTTTTTAACTAAAATTTTAATCTACATTACTTATAACATATAATGCATTTTAGGGAAAAAATGAACATAACAATTTTTTTTTATTTTTTTAAATCTTTTTGGTATTTTATGAAGTAAGATATAAAAAAAAATAAAATCTATAAGATATATATAAATAAAGAAAAATTACCCATTATTTATGTGGAGGTGTGTAAGTTATTGAAAAGAGAGATGTGGAGGCAATTAATAGAAAAAAAGTGAAAAAATGGTAGAGTAGGGAGTGGAAAAGAGAGAAAAAATTTTATACAAAAGTAAGTAGAGAAATATATAAAGAGGGAGAGAAAAAGAGGAGTAAGTAGACAAATTTATCCATTATTTATAATTTTAATATTTTATTTTGTTACTAGTTTTTTTATTAAATAATAGCAAATAGATGATAATTATGCAATTTTAAGGATAGTGGTCACTTAAGTCTTTAAGGGTTTTAATAATATAGATAATAGAACAATTACATTTTATTATTAAAACCCTATCCCTTTCTTAATCTCCCCCCTCCTTTCTCTACTTTTCTCTCTTCCATACTCTCTCTCTCTCTCTCCCCCCCCACATTTAGTGTACTATATTACATTTCAATATTCTTTTTTATCCTCACTTTAATTTTCTCTCTTCAACGTTATTTCCCATTGTCCTTCACCTCTTTCCATGTTTATCTACAAGTAGTTTTTAAAAATAATTTCTTATTTCCTTCACTATATCCTATTTTGATAAATTGCCTATATACACAAAAAAAAAATAATAATAATAATAAGCTATACGAGCATGATGTCAAAATTGTTAGTTAATCTTCCATATTGTTAACCTATTCCATACTTGTGACATCCTAAAAAATCAATTTAATGAAAGGATTAAAGAGAAGAAAATAATAAAATAAAGGACAAAGTAAGAAATTAATATTGTATTTTCTTAAGAAGGGTAAGGTAGTCTTTTGTATCCTTCAGTATAAAAATTTTTACAAAACCCAGAGGCTCATTTCTCGTTCTCTTGTTTTGTAGAACCCTCTCTAAGAGAACTACAAGAACAAGGTTGAAGTAGGTCATTGTGAGGTGTTTCTTTATGTTTGATTATTGTTTTGCAATTTCCTAACGTTAGGGGATGTTTTGAACCTTAATCGGTGAGTATTATTTCAATATATAAAAAGTATAACGATTGTCGTTATTATTAATGTCTTGATTGGATTTCATTGTTTGTGTGTATATATATAATCTAGGCATTGTAAACTATATTATGTGGTGTGGGTTGTGATTACTTTAGCATTCTTGAGCATGGTATGTACTTTGTTGTTTATATCGTTTCGTTTGTTGATTTGGGGATTAGAACACACTTGAGTGTTCCTTATTGTTAGTTTAATCGAGAAAATCAAACCCCAAGAAGAAATTAAAGTGTTGAATTTGTTAAAATTGTTATAAGATGATTTGGAGAGGTTTAGAGTAAAAAAGGATATGAGTATTGTCGAACAAGAGAAACACAAGCAAAGACTACAATCGTAGACTTACCCATGTACCCCTTATTGAGAATTTTGACTGAAGTGTCAAAAAGAGAATTTTATGCCAAGAGGATCACAACCGTAAACCTAAGCTATGGACTTGCAATAGTGGTTAAAAGCACGGGCATAAACTGAAGGACTTAGTTTAGGAAGGACCATGATCCAAGTATACAACCTTGGGTGTATTGTTGTAATCTTCTTTTTTCAATCATTTCCCATTTCTATTTTTCATCTAATGTTGTCCTAACCTTTTCTAAACATCTATAGTAGCCTAAATAAATCCTTAAACCATAAGTTGAACTAAAATCTAGACTAATTAATATGGGGAGATAAGTAAGAACACTTAGAAATATGAAAGAACCTAACAGAGTTACTCTTATATTATTATTTAGGTATTGATCTTGAAAAGTTAATTGATGTATATTTTATGAGCTGTATTTGAGACCCCGATATGTGAAACTTTTGCTTAGTACTTATCCTTGTCTAAAATAGTTAGTAACCGAACTAATGAATGATTGGAATGAAAATGATGTTATTATTTATGTTTGGCTAGGCTTAGAAGGTTATAGTATTAGTATCCCTGAGATGGCACCTTATTGATCCTTAGGTGACGTTATCCTTAGTGGAGTTCCCTCTAGATATGATACAATGTAGAGTTGATATTCAGGGATTGTATGATACGAAATGGACCAAGAACAAACAAGGCTGGCCATCGGGGTAGGTCCAATCTTGCTGAAGAAATGAAAATAGAGTAGGTTTAGTGAGGATTTTAGCGAATCCATGAGCTACTTAATTGGATATATACACCAGTTAGATTATATATGGTCTAAGACTCGCCGGATATGATATACTGGTCCGAGTAGTAGGGTTGCCCACCACAATTCTTGCTAAAGGGATTGATAAGAGTTAGTAGAAGAGAACTTTCTAAGAGAAAAGACTCAAAGGAGGGTTTTCATTAATTTTCTATATATTTGTATTGTTACAAATGTTGCTATTTATACATCATAAACCTTAGTGGCAAAACTATAAATAATATATAAGACCTTAAACCATAAAAAATTAGGCCCATAAATAAAATAAAGAAAAATATGTACAAAAATATAAAATTGTGCGTTTTTACAGAGGAAAGTCAGCATGCCTTGGAAGTAGTCTCGCATTGCTTGGTTGAGACACTAGAGAAGTTGACTCATAATTGCCGAGTTTTGAAGTTAGTTAACACTAGTCTCTTCGGGCCTTGCCGAGTGGATGTCTTGGTAACGCGATCTTTCATCATATCAGCAAGCGTAAAGCCGAGTAACTAGTCAGGCATAGGTGAGGATCGGTTGTTATCTCGACCTTTTGCTTCTTAGCACTCTATCTGCGAGAAATAAGGTCATTTGACTTGGTAGACAGAGTGAGTCAGCAAGTAGATGAGCTTGACTTTAGCAGTCGAGTTAGGTTGGTACGCTGAATCCTATTATTCCTTCTCCTTTAGAGAAGTTTCGACTTGAAACTTGGTAATTGGCAGCTTCAAATCTTATCGGGATCAAATACTAACCTGCAAAACCTAGAGAGAGTGATATAGAGATAGTTTGGGTTTATGATTAATGCTGGCATCATTTTCAGCTCCTTCCACCCGTCATGAGCCCAATCGACCAAACTCCTCTTTAAGGATCCTTCCTTTCATTCATCGTGTATCTGATCAACTCTATATAAGTAACCCCGACAACTATCAATCAAGGAGATTAATACAATGTTTGGCTAAAAAATCATGTGATGAACCCAGGGAGTTTGAACATATAAAATCTCAAACTTCTCTTCTAACTCAAGAATTGTTAACGCTTCATGTGCTTTCAATGTTAGTCTCATAAGTTCATGCTTGGTAGCCTTCTCCCTTTCCACTTCCTTACAACTCAATTCTTTCTCCTCCTATCTAGGGTCATGCTCATCAGTTTAGATGGCTGATGATGGGAGTACATTAGGAATACGGGGGTTTAACTTCAATTTGACTTGGTCTTCTTCCCTTCTACTACTCACTTCTCCAACAACCTCCACTACCTTAAATTCTCCTTCAATACTCTCTAACTCGGCATTCCTCTGTTTTCTTATTTTATCCTCGAATACTTTAAGTTGTCTTTCAATCTCCTTTAGCTAATCCCATACTTTAGAGAGGTTAGCTTCATAGGTAGGTCTTCTCTCATATAATTTATCTTGATGACCTCGGGGCATGAATCTTCTTCACATTAAATGCCTTATCTTGTCCCACATAATGATCTTAATGTTCCCTCTATTAATTCTTTGATTTATCATTCTCTTTCACCAAGTAGTTGTAAAGCTAATCATCAAATTCTTTATAGCATAGGGTCTTTTATGGTTAAGATAAGAATAATTTTCAAAAATCCTATTAGCTTAAAATTCCTAATTTACATATTCTTTTGAAGTTCCATATCCATCAAATTCTGGAATTTGTGATATCACGTCTTCATAATAATATTTATAATCGTATCTAGCTTCATATGCTATGTTGAGGATGTTCAATTCAATAGCGCGGTACTTAAACTTATATGAAAAAAAGAGTTTCTCGGTAGCTAATAGACAATTGTATAGCTAAACTAGCATTGGTGCTCGAATTGCAAGTATTAAAACTCAACAATAATTAGCTCTATTTGTTCTTCAATTTGGTAGCTCAGACTCCCTCACTCGATTAAGCTTGGCATGTCACAAGAGCTTAACAACTTGAGTATAGCTGGGCAAGCGTTTGAATAAGACAGTCCAGTTTAGAAATCAATCTTGCTATTAAAATTACTTGGTTCAGCAAAATAAGTAGTACGGTATAACTTCAATTCAACATTTTAGCTTGGAGGCTTGGCAAAGTTCAAATTCGACTCAGCAACTATTCTTAGCAAATCAGCTTAGACATATTTAATCTCATTAGACACTTGGTCTTTTCAATTTGGCAAACACAATAGTACTTTCTCAGTTACTATTGTAATACTAAAATAAGATAACACATTAAATAGCTTCAAGAAGTCATATCTTGGTAAGCAACCCAGATTGGAATTCCTAACCTTCTCTTTAATATATATATTCAATATGGGATTTACGATGTAAAAAAATTGCAATCCAAATTTTCACTAACCCTACCCGAAGAAAATCAATTAGAAAAGTTCCCAACATATAGAATTGAAACTAAACTAATACCCAGTAAACAAATCTTCGATATCATAAACAAACCCAATAAGTAAACACTTCCCTAAACACAAAATAGAATAGATACGATGCCTAAAACTCTCGACCCTATTTGGAATCTCGAGCTTTGATACCAAGATGATACGAACTTTAACTAAGAATAAACAAGGCTGGCTATTGGAGCGGGTCTGATCTTACCAAAGGAGCGAAAATAAAGTAAGTTTAATGAGGGTTTTAGCGAATCCGTGAGCTACCTAACCAAATATAACACACCAGCTAGATTCTACACGGCCTAAGACTCGTCGGATGTGATGTACTGGTTCGAGTGATAGGGTTGCCTGCTACAATCCTTACTAAAGGGATTAATAAGAGCTGTTAGGAAAAAGCTTTCTAAGAGAAAAGACTCAAAGGAGGGGGTGGGTGTTTCATTAATTTTCTATATATTCATATTGTTACAAATGTTGCTATTTATAATACGTCCTAAACCTTAGTGACAAAATTGGAAATAATGTACAAGGCCTTAAACCTAAAGAATTGGGCTCATAAATAAAATAAAGACAAACATGTACAAAAATATAAAACTGTACATTTTTACAAGGGGAAATCGGCATGCGGTAAGTTGCCATGCCTTGGAAGTAGTCCCGCATTACTTGATTGAGACACTAGAGAGGTCAGCTCATAATTGCCGAGTTTTGAAGTTGGTCGATACTAGTCTCTTCAAGCCTTGCTGAGTGGATCCAACTTTCGGCAATGTAATCTCTTATAATATCGGCAAGCGTGAAGCCGAGTAACTGGTCAGGAATAGGTGAGGATCACTTGTTGTCTCGGCCTTCTGCTTCTTGACACTTTATCTATGAGAAATAGGGTCATTTGACTCGATAGATAGAGTGAGTCGGTAAGTAGATGAGCTCAACATTAGTAGTCGGGTTAGGTCGATACCCTAAATCCTATTATTGTAGAACTAATGTTTTGGAACCAAGTAGGAAAGGTGGCGTTTAGGAGCCACAATACCAGTATGCCAATACCTATTTAGATGGGAGCCATGGTGTAAGTATCCTGACCATATATGGAGTTTGAGATGCTCCAAGTTTTTGGTTATTTATGAGTGATACCAAGCTATGTTGGTTGTTGACTTAATTAAATATATTAACCTGTATTATATTAATTGCTACATGTTATCTGCTTCTATTTATAAGTTTTCATACTGAACATTAGATCATTCTTCTTTCTTTTTTAACTGCATGATCTTTAGATAAACAGGTAAACTATGATAAAAATTAGGTCGCATACTATTATTATCAAGATGAGGATACTGGAGAGTATTATTATTATTATTTTGAGTTATGATAAGCTAGTTAGAGAGATTAAATAGACTTGTCATTTGAGTGTTTTTATTAGTTTATTGGAAGCATAAGAGTTTAGTTTTTAATTATGTTTACTTCAGTTACAATATTTTCAAGAGATTTAATTATAACTTTCAGTTACTTTAAGACTTAATTGTATGAGTGTTATGGAGTTAATTATGTTATTTTGGAGAATTTAGTAGCTTGTTTAACTTGACATGTCAATAGATTATTAGGAACACGTGGTGGTTTATCGTGCCTTGACCTTAAGGCATTACAATATTATTAAGAAAAAACTTTACTTTTTATTAGAAAATGGTGCACTTTATACAAATATATATAATCAAATGCATGAAATATCAATTACAAAACAATTATATAGTTAAAAAATTACTAAGAAACTTAGGAAAATAAATATTAAAAATTATCTTTAAAATCCATTATATATCACGGCATTAAAAAATTTAAAAAAAAAAACTAAAAGCATGTATGTTGCATGTATTAATACCAATGTATCAAAGTAGTTCATATGAAAGTATATAATATTATTATGTGGAAACTCATTAAATTTATATAATTGTTAAGCACATATAAATAAAATGGTAAATTATTAAAAGTTAAATGAAAGCATGTACATTGCATGTGCTAAAATGAATGTATCAAAGTAACCATATAAAAGTATAAAGGAGAATTATATGGAAATTCATTAAAATGTAATTGTTCATTAAATTTAAATCATGTTAAATTATTTTTACTATATCTAAACTAAGTGTCGAGATTATAAATATATTAGCAATGGATATAAATTGGATGTATATTTCTTATGAATATATAAAAAAAAGGGAGAAAAGAGAGAGAATATTCTATTTGTGAGATTCATTTTTTCAGTTTATTGGTCATTGTTTAGTTTTCGTATAGTTACATCAAAATGAAACAATTTATTTGTACGTTCAATTAAGTAGTTTAAATTCTAATGAGGATAATTTTTTTTTTATTTTAAAATTTTATTATCATGTATGATGAACCTAAATTGGGAAATGTGCTTTTTAAATATACAAAACCTTAATTAGTATCTCTTTTGTTGTTACTTAAGATTATTTTATTTAATGAACATTTTATGTATTACTATCATTCTACATTTCATATTTTTTCTCAAACATTTTTACAAATGTCCATCAATCGTTACATATAATATCACTTTATTCTTTTTGTATCTATGAAAGTAAAGAAAAAAGAAAAGAAAAGAAAAGAACCTACTTAAATCATAATTTTAATGTGGTAACCTATTAATAATTACTTAACTTTACCATTGTGTAACCCCTAAGATATTAAAATTGTTATGAATAAGATAATACATATTAAATTAAATCTAAGGTTGTTAATCCAATAAGAGTCAATTATTAGCCATAGCTTAACATTTCCTGTTTAATTGCATCTTTTCTATAACCATAAAAAAAAAAAGGGTTATTCCCATTGCTACACACAAAAATTTTTAATTATGTTTTTATAAGCATATTGTTACATATTCAATAAAGCAAATTAAAAGTAATTGTAATAATTTTAGTCTACTTATACAAGTAAATTGATAATATATTACTATTATTATTTATTTCCTTCTCCTTATATATGTAGTTTTAGCTCTATTTATCAAAATTTTTTTCTTTCTTAGATTAACAACTATTCCTATAATTTAATTAATTATATACATTTATTTTATACTTTTTTTAATTGTATATTTTATATTTTTCAATTTTAAATATGTTTGAAATCCCTAAAATAATGATGTACACTTCATATTCATCCCCATCTCTTTGTTGGTAATGGGTAGATAGTGATTATTATTCTCCATCTCTTTATTAATAGTGGGTAAATGGAAGTTGTTGGGATAGTGATAAACCTTCTTCAGCAAATCTGGAAGGCCTCAAATATCTCTATGTTAATATATTTCCAAGGATTTAAAAGAATTCAAATATGTTTAGATAACAATAAACTTTTTTTAGCATATTTTGAAGAAGTAAAATATTTAATCGTCATTTCCTATATTTATACTTTCCATTTATTCAAACCTTATATAATAATTATTCATACAATTTTTATTACTTTTTTTTTTCCACAATTAAGATAAAGGATTTTTAGTATATTAATGTAGTTGTATTCTTTCAATTTTTAATGTATTTGGTAGAGAAATGTCAATTATAGAACACAAGGAGATTGATTTCAAACCGAAACCAACACCCACCACCACCACACCCCACCCCCCCTACCTTTTTTTTGTTTCCTTATTTCGAAAGTAGAGCCTATATTTACCGACCAATGCATAATCGAAGGAAGAGGTAAAGAATAAATTTCACATTATGATGGGCTTCTCTTTTTTGTCTTGTAATGTCTATAAATAATAATAATAACAATGATCTTCTAAATAATATAGCTTTTTAATTTTTAATAATGTTGTTGGAATTGGATTATTGTATAAGCACTCCATTTTTCCCTTGTAGTTTAGCTTTCTAAGATAGTTATAAAAATATGAGAAATAATAAAAAGATGAAAAAATAATAAGGCAATAATAGCAAAATAAAAAGGTTAAGAAATAAAAAAAATAAGAAAAAGAAATAAAAATGGAGAAAGCTAGGCAAAATCTCAAATTCTTCTTAAAAATTATATCTTTAGGCCTAATCAAGCTTGGTCATTCTTAAAAACGTAAGATATGATAAATTTATGGGAAATATCAATGTCTCATTTGCATTTAAATTGATTATTTTACTGTGAAAATTAGATTTAATACGAATTGAATAGAGAATGAATTAAGGCTTGAAAGTACTTCATTTGAAAATTTCTTTATACATGTGAATGCTAGACTAATTTATTAATCACAGTATAAGACGAGTCCCTTAAGAATTAGGTGTATAGCAACTATAAAGGAGGCCCTAATTTTGCTTAAAATCTTCATATTACGTATACACCCATAATACAAAATTGTCTTATAAGTCAAATATTATAAGACTCTAATTAATTAATTACGATGGTTTTTTATCTTTAGTTTATCAATTTAACATAAATTATAAATAACTACACATATCCAATATTCTACAATCCATAAAAAATACAAAGAATCAGTATTCGATACCAATAAATGAGATTAGGAAGTAAATTACAAATATTTATATCAGTTATTAAGAGTTTTAAAAGTATCACCTAGTTGTATAAATTATATTTCTACTCTTATCCTTCTATTACTCTACTGACTAGAACGCAATTAACCGGCAAAAAAAATTATAATGAAGTAAGCTACACTTGGCTTAGTGAGCATTCCTCATACCATACCTTCATGCAATATCATAAAAGTTAAACATTCATATGAATGCAATAAACATATGCTTAAACAATTCATATATAGCCAGATAATAACTGTTTATAACTCAGGATTATACCTTCAAAACGAAGGTTGGAGTTAATTAAATCATCATATATAGGATTCCACTTACCTTTAGTCCCTATTGTTATGAATTAAGGACAATCTAATCATGGTAGATGTTGTATACTGTATGAAGAACCCGTGATTAGTTACCTTTCCAATCATGAACTCTTTACACAATATATAAGGCTCTACAACCACTAGCTTCCTAAGAACATACATATCCATATGATATCATAACATAAACATATTTATATAAAATTTAAACTACAAAATTTATAGTAAATAGTTATTTAATACATTTAGGTCTATATTACTGATAAAATAAATATATATAAGTAAAAGTCTGTATAGTCAGTTCTCTCATTATACTGAATGGCTTACTCTTGCTTAGGTCCCCAAGCTAACCTGTGGCACCCCCTAGCCAGTCTTAATGAATAAACCATCATGCAGTAAAAGTCTAAGGGGGTGTAAGCCTTAGCTTAGTGAGCAAAACCCTCTGCCACACCACAAGCAAGTTATAAATACATTATATTCATGCATATGAATGAATGATCAAATAGAATGCCAAACAATATGTATAGTTAACTAGTCAATATACACAAATCAGATTTAACGTCCTCCGAAGTTAGGGTTGGAATATATATAGCACTAGTCAGATCCGGGTATTATACTAGAACTTACTTTACTACGGAACTCCACATTCTGTATTTAAATCAAACAAATCCTTTATTTTCATAAAAACCAAGTTCTAGTATAATCGTGAGCGACCTCCGTAGTCTATACTCACCTCTAAACAGAGACCTCTAAACTCAATCCTTATTTAGGCGGTTGGTGCCTCCAATGCCTAATATTCCCACGGGCCAGGGTAAGGTCAGTTTGTACAAGTACATCGTTCAAAACCAATAAATTTATAATAACAACCTTTGAATGGCCTCTCTCTATCTTCGTATAATATGACGGTTGGAATTATGTCTATGCAATGCATGTTGATGTATGTACTAGTTTCTTATAAGCCGAGTATAGTTAAGTCCAATTATGATGTGACCATCTAATAGTACATGCAATCATTATCTATACTATCATATAACAAATAAAGTATTATTCGTAATTAAGGTAAATTCACAACTCAGCACATAATAATATACATAAGCATTTCCTGACCCCACATAACAATCAATTAACAATATCATTTAAGTCAACTATCTGCAATCACTTATAAGCATGGAATCATAGGGTAAATACTCACTCAGCTATGGTGACTCACCCTAGTCGTAGTAATCAATTAAGAGATCTTCACCTGCATCGGAATCACCTGATCATTATGATATAATAAGGATAGTAAGCAATTAAATTTACTAGTAATTTTAGATATCTATTTCCCTAATTCTACTTAAATTATTATCAATTTTTATCCGATTAGACTTTATCACTAATTGTATATAACTTTTTCATTCTATTTCTGATATTTACAAATTTATAGTTGTTTTTCATTGTTTTTCATCGTTTTTGGATGTATGTTCACATGGTGATGTCCGTTTTGGACGTTAAAACCCGTGTTTTACAATATAAACTAAATTTATTGAAATGTTATTTATTAAAGCTTAAATATTCTTATTAGCTAGTTTTATGTTCTATTTTAGTAGTTAATGATTTCATTAGTCATTAATTCTTATACTTAGATGATCTTACGGTTTATTATTTTAGAAGCTTAGGTCATCACTCATGTCATTAATCGCTTATGTCATCGCTTATGTTATCTAACGTTTATGTCATGGCTTATGTCGTCATTTGATTATGTCATTGCTTACATCATCATCTATTACATATATATATATATATATATTTATCCTTATGCATTTATATACTTTACACATATTTTATATATATATATATATATATATACTTATACTTCTAACATATTAGTTTGTATACTTGTGTATTTATATGTATACTAGTACACATACCCATATACATATACGGTGACATATATATTTTTATACGTATTTTTTCGTATGCCTAGAGTACCCTCTTAAGAAAGCTTCACAAATTTCATATTTTTGCATTTTAAGGGTTTATTTAGCAAGGTATATGTATATATAGTTAGTATATACCTCATTTTAGGTTATATATATAATGAGTACTTATGTATAAGGGTCTTCATATATGTATTTATCAAGTGTACTCTTATATATACATACTTAAGTATATGTACATGTGTTCTTCTTCCATTTACTGAGGAATCCTATACTTCTAAGCATAAATATTGAGCTTCCATTTCTAATAATACATATGCACATATTATACTAAATTTCTACACTAACTTAACTTATATAACTAACTACTACATAAGATAGAAAATTACATAACAACATACCTTTTGCTCCCTGTAATATGTAAGAGAGGTATTAATTTATCTAGTGTATAAAAAGTTGTTGAAAAATGAAAGTAGATTTAAAAAGTTTGAGAGAAAGGGGGACAAGAGAGTGACAGTTTGAAATGGGGAGAAGGGAAGGGATTTTGTGTTATGTATTTTATGTTTTATATTGAAGACAAGTGGAGTCTAGGAGGGGGACAAGATTGGACGGCAAGGATAAGGGAAAAATCCAGAAAATAGAAGAAAATTCTAGATGAAAATGACACTTTGTTGACTTAGTCAACTTTTTGAAATTAAGTGGAATTTGTGTGTTCATAATGGGGTAATTAAGGAAAATTAGGAGAAAAATTAAGGAAATGAAAGGAAATAAAGAGTTTATTGAAATGATTAGTAAGAATAGGCAATGAGATCTTTCTTTAGGTATTTATATCCTATATACATTATTCGGTAGGCTACTTAATGTAGTTATCACGGAAAGTGTTATTTAGGGTATTAATACTTACTACACGTAACATAAGTATCAACTAAACTCTTAACTTTATATAATACTAACCTAGTTATGTACTTAGAAGATGAATGTGATCTATGATGCAACATCTTAGTTTCTAAAGGATTACTTTAGTATTATATGTATTTATGAATGATTGATAGTTATCTTTAATTTTTTACTAATGATTTAGTATAATACTAAGGTTATATTATCAATTAGGGTTTTACGGTAAATTATGATAAATTAGTGTTTTTATATTCTTAAAGTTATTGTTTTAGGATTTTTATTACTTTCGGATGAAATCTTTAGTGTTTACATATGTTTAGGGTAGAAAAATTTTATACGCAATTGATTAGTTATTTTAGGGTTTTTATTTTCACTAACCTTGTCAACTCTTAAAAATATTTAACACACTTAAGTCTACTTTAGATGTAAGGTAAAAAAATTTAGGGGTTTACACCCATTTCCCCTAATCTTATACTTTCACTTTTGTTTTTTTCTCACACAAAACTTTACTTTTCTCAATTATTGAATTTTATAGCCGAAGGTATGGACATGAGTAGTATATGCAATCTACTTAACTCTAAGTAGTGGACTTAAGCATATGACTCTTAACCAGGCAGTTAGTGTCTCCAATGCCTAGTAATCCTATAGGCTAAAGTGGAGCCATGTTGCATGTATGCACCATGCAAAAAGTTGTAATAAATGATCTTGACCCTTACAAGACCTCTCTTTCTCACATGTATGATGTGATGACCAATATATAGTACTGTAATTTCGTACTATGCATGTCCTTTTAATTATTAGGTCAGATATTGTTATGTCCAATTTGTTAATATGACCAAATAGATAGTAAAGACAATTGCAATAAGCAAGTAGGATATATATATATATATGTATATATATATTTATATAGACACACACACATACACACACATACGCATATATGCGCACACACACACATACATACACATGTATCTATACATACACGTATGCAAGCACGTGTGTAAACCCCTAAAATTTTTTATCTCAATCCTAGATTAGACTCAAGTGTATTAAATAACCTTAAGAGTTAGTAAGGCTAAATAAGATGAAAACCCTGATATAACAATCGAAGATTTAATCGTATATAAAACTCTTAAACCCTAAATGTGGGTAAACACTAATGATTGTACTCAAAAGTGATAAAAACGTTAAAACTCTAATTTTAAGCATATAAACGTAATCAAACATAAATGCTTAATGATATGTTAAACTATATAAAATTATTAATTAATGATTAAATATAACTTCTAATTGCTTATAAATGTATACATTCTAAATTAATTTGTATGAAACTATGATATTACGATATAAATAATATTAATCTTATAATTATACAAAAAGCTAGTATTATGTAGATTTAAGTATTTAGTTGATATTTAAACCGCATATAGTAATTGCTAGTATTATAAATTATACTTTTCATAATAGTTATCTTAATTATGGTACTAAATATTACCTATATTGTTATAAATAAGGTTCAAATAATTGTTTTACTAATTATTTCATATAGTTTCTTATTTTTCCTCTTTCTTTAATTTTCCTTCTAATTATATTCATTTCTAAATATATATTCCATAATTACATGTAAATTTGCAAAAGTTAACCAAGTTAACACTTGTTCCTTTTAACCTAGAATCTTCTCTCTTATTCTATTGATTTCTTTTCTTTTTTCCTTGATTTTTTTCCATTTCCTTCAAAGCACCATTAAAATACAGACAAACCTAAACCCCCCTACCACCCCCCCCCCCCTATAACCATAAGCCCTCCCTCTTCTTTTTCCCCTTTTTAGCTTCTTATTTCTTTTTCCTTTTCAGTTACAATAAGCTTATCAATTACTACTCCTAAAATCATAACCCCTCATCCATCATTAGCGAGCAAAAGAGGTATATTTATTATGCTAATATTAGTTTTTTATATAAAGTATGTTATGCTCTCTTTTCATCTAATTTTATGAGCTCATATTGTTAGTATATTACAAAGTATTTAGTTCATGTTTTAGATAATGATCCTACAAGTCTTAGGTATAATTTTAGTTTTTCCAAAACTTATGTATGATGTACATATCTATTGATACATATAGGAATACCCATACGTATATGTAAGTATAGGAATACATGTGTACATATAATTATATGGAGTATGTATATATATATATATATATGTTAGTAGAAAATATGGTATAAATACCTATATATACATACCAATCGAAACCCTATACATGAGTATTCCTTTATGTACACTATTAAGTATAACAAGAATACTAAGTATATATATATATGTATGTATACCAATTGAACCATGATAGTGCATATATATGAATCATACAAAAATTCCTTAAAATATACTTAGAAAATACGAAAATATGTATAAATATACGTATATAACGGTACATAAATACGTGTATAAATATACATATAATAATACTATACATATAAGTATATATACAAGTACATGTACTAATATACTAAAAGTATATATATATATATATGGGTATACACATAAGATACTTAGGCACATAAGAATAAAATGAGTACATATGTATATTATAATACAAGTACCTAATATAAGATAATACNATATATATATATATATGTTAGTAGAAAATATGGTATAAATACCTATATATACATACCAATCGAAACCCTATACATGAGTATTCCTTTATGTACACTATTAAGTATAACAAGAATACTAAGTATATATATATATGTATGTATACCAATTGAACCATGATAGTGCATATATATGAATCATACAAAAATTCCTTAAAATATACTTAGAAAATACGAAAATATGTATAAATATACGTATATAACGGTACATAAATACGTGTATAAATATACATATAATAATACTATACATATAAGTATATATACAAGTACATGTACTAATATACTAAAAGTATATATATATATATATGGGTATACACATAAGATACTTAGGCACATAAGAATAAAATGAGTACATATGTATATTATAATACAAGTACCTAATATAAGATAATACAATATAATATAATAAAATAATTACATTTATGCATATATGTATGTATGGGCTGAAACCCATAATAGGCCCATAAAGCATATATCAACTTATATTAACCTTATATAAATATATGTAATAATAATAATAGTTCAAAATTATAAAAATATAAGAATTTAGTAATTAATTAAATAATAAATTAATAAAATGAGATACAAAAGTATAAATAAGAATATTTAAGTCAAAATAACTAAATTTATAATAATTTAAACCCATATTGTAAAATGTAGGTCTTAACATCTAAAACGGAACCCACCGTGTGAACGTATGTCCGAAAATGAAGAAAATCGACTATATACTCATAAATATCGAAAATAAAATGAAAATATTATATATGATTAATAAAAGAATTCAATCGGGGGAAAATTAACAGAAAACTTAAGTAGATTTAGGTAATCAATTTCTTAAGATAACTAGTTCATATAGTTACTTATTACCATTTCCATTTTATAATAATCAGGTGATCCTGACAATGGTTCGGATCTTCTTATGGACTACTACAATGAGTGAGAAACGCAATGGCCGAGTAAGTAATCTCTATGCTTCTATGCTTAGTTGTGCTTGTAGTTAGTGGATTTAAATAATATCATTAATTAGATGTTGTGTGGGATTAGGGAATATGCATGTGAATGTTATTGTGTATTGAATTGTGAAGTTACTTTAAATACTAATAATGAATTGTTTGTTGCATAGTAGATTGAATAGGAGCTGTACTGTTTGTGATATTGATTGGTTAGACAATAATTTGACTTATTAAGTAAATTGGAACATGCATTGCATAAATAAATTCCGACCGTTACATTACATGGAGATAGGGAGATGCCATATGAGGGTTGTTGATTTTATAAATATAATGGTTTAGTATGGTGCACATGTATAATATGACCTTACCTTAGCTCGCGAGAATACTAGGTATTGGAGGCACAAACTGCCTAGCTAAGGGTCAAGTCTAAAGGCTTTCGTTTAAGGGTAAATATGGATTGCGAGGGTCCACTCATAATTATACCTAGAACTTAATTTTTTATGGAAACAAAAAGATTGATTTATTTGAATACGAAACACGAAGTTTTGTAATAAAGTAAGTTATAGCATAATAGTTGGATTTGATTGGTGACATGTATACTCTAACCTTGACTTTAGAAGGCATTAAATTTGAGTTGCGTACGATACCGGTTTAATTGTATGTATCTAATTTACATACTGGTTATTCATGCATTCATATGTTTGAATTTAATGTATTTATAATTTGCTTATTGGTATGGTTGAGAGATTTACTCAATAAACTGTTAACTTATACCTTTGTAAACTTTTGATGTAAGGATACCTTTTTGTAGATGCTGGCCGCATGATACTAGAGGTGGGTACTAGATTTTAGGCACGTGTGAGCTAGAGTGGGCAATTAAAGGACATATGTAGGCTTTTATGTGTACCTCTGTTTTTACCTTGTTGTAGTCATTGTACTTATACTTGAACTACTGTATCTTTCGTTTAGTGTATATATTATAAATTAAATATCAAATGAATATACTTGTGTTATGATATCATTTTATCTAATTACTCTTGGAAAGTTAATGGTTATAGTAGCCTTGTATATCATAGAAGGATCCATGATTGGAAGGGAAACCAATTTGTGGTTTTTTTATGTGATATATGGTATCTGTTATGATTAGGTTTCCTTTAGGTTGTGACAACTCGTGCGTACATACACATACGTACACAGATATATATGTACGTACGCACCCATTTGCACATACGTACACATGCATGTACATACGCATACATGCACATGCACGTATACACACACACATACACGTAAACAACAAACAATTTAATGATTATAAATTAGTGTGCCTTGTTACGACATGGCACACATAGGTAACCACATGCATCCCATAAGCCCAAGCAGACAATTTGTTATCTTCAATTAGGTGCAATTAATTTATAAGCAAAAGCAAATATAATAATAATCAAAGTACCTATTTAGTTAGGTTGTCCTAAGGTCATAATAATTTGAAAGCAAGTCCATGTCAAGGTTAATATCACCCAGTACTAGTAAAGGAGAATATAGATAAGTACTTGGATAACTATTTATCTAATTGCCTAAATTCGTTATAATTCCTGACTATAGATAAAACTTGTTTTTATTGTAACATTTTCTTTTTAACTCTGATTTTTGTGTTCTTATAATTATTTTTTATCCTCTTCAAATGTAATTTCTCATGTTAGGATCCATTTTGATGGATAGGACCTGCATTTTATAGTATTAAGCTAGAAAGCTTTAGGTTTCCTTAATTTTGGGCTTTCTTTGTTGCATTTTATATTGTTTTGGGTTTCCTTGCATGAATTTTAATTTTTGTTAGGTTTTTAACTCTTCTTGGGCCTTAAATTCATACATGGGCCTAAGATATTGAGATGTATATATTTCTTTGGCCCTGATTACATCTTTTAGTTCAAATTCCTAAAAAATGACTTAAGGACTCAATTTAGGTTAGTTTCCTAAATGGGCTTCCTTTTTGTTCTAATAGGCTTAGGGAAAATTTATTACCTTTACATAAACTTTTTATTTTAACGTAGCTTCTAGTCAGGTTTTAATTTTTGGCTCCTTTTATTGGTTTTGCATGATTTTTGGTTTTTAGCCCATTTTAGCTACATAATGGGCTAAAACCTGACGTAATTGTTTGGACTCAAAACTTAATTTGACACAATTAATAGGGGTTTTATATTGTGCTTTAGTTCTAGTCATAAGCATTTTTGGGGCCCTTTAAGTTGTTTTTAAGCTTGATTCACGATTTCTAGCTCGGTTTTGTGTCTAGAGCTTTAGTATAGTAATTATCTTACTTAAATAAGTCCTAAACCACTATTATCTTGCTTAAATTATCATTTTATCAAAAAGAAAAACATAATGACAACTTGGGACCCTAGCCATGCATGGTGCAAGGAGGGTGTTATAATGCCAAAATTTTAGTCCTCTTGATATTTTCACTTCTAGCCATCTAATGAACATGTAGTACCCTTTTTTTTTTTAGCTAACGTATCATAAGAAATGTTGAAATACCATTAAGAATAAATTTCCACATGCCATGTACACCTTGTAACAAGTATGTAAAGTGGCTTTTTCTTGCATTTTCTCCATGGACACAAGATTGTTTTCACAAGTTCTTAAGCTTACATGAAGTTCCCTACATAAGTGCATATCATAACTTTCTAATCCTACATATTACAAACTCTTACAGAGGATTTTTACAAGAAAACTCCTAGACACATAAATAATTTCCTATCTTACAATTTAAGACAAGATAAGGCTAAAGATTACACGAGATTTTCAAATATATAAAGGGAATGAAAAAGAAAAAAACTGCTAATGAAGTCTTTACTACAAAGTGGTGGTTCTTGCTCTTAACTCCTCCTTTTTTGTCTTCAATTTGGCTTTTGGTCTCCTAACCTCTCCCTCCTTTTGTAGCTCCTTCTAATGCTTGGAATATGGAGGTCTTAAAGTAAGGAAGAAGATGCTGCAACAAGTGGCATTGTGGTGGCTCTTCAAGGCTGGTTGGTGGTGGTTTTTGGCTTGGTTTTAAGGTGTAAATGGTAGCCAAGTAGCTGGAAATTGAAGCCTTCTTATGGTGTTTAGGGGTTGGGGAGTTTTTTAAGAAGTGAAAGGAAAGTTAAAATGAGAAGAAAAATGGAGATGTTAAGCTAAAGTTTATAGACATGGAGTGCAGATTTTTTAAGAGAGTTTGGATGTTTATGTTGAAAGGGAATGAAATGATGGAAGGTACATTTGTGGGGGTTGGATTTGTCATGGAGATGGGTGAATTTTGAATGTGTGCTTGATGGGATTTGGCACAACAAATTTCTGCACACATGCCTTCCTTTTGTGGCAATAATTTAACTCTTTATCTAGGCTTTTATGGGCAAGAGTGGGCTTAACTAAAATAAGAAATTGATGGATTGTATGATGTCTTGTCTCTTAGTTATTGGTGATTCAAATTTGATTTCACTTGTTACATCTAGAGCTTTGGCTAAACATGAGGGAAAAAAACATTATTTGTTGATTCTATTGTATTTTCATTACATCACTTCATTTGTTGTCATGACATTAAATTAAAATATTTACTAAAAGTTGGGTAAATGATGGTCTTACTAACTATGATGACATAAAAAATTATGTTATAGTTATTATAAGGTAACTTAGTTATTTCATTAGTCTAAATATATGAAAATTAATTGCATGTATACATGTATGTATAGTTGGTGCCCCGAATTCGATTTTCATCTCATTATTTTGGTTAGGGACATTGAGTAATTCAATGTAATTGGTTGGCATTGTCTAGAACCTTAATTTAATTCTTCATTATTGAATTGTATTAGTTATGAAATTTTAAAGTTACTAATAAATTTGGGTTTTTTTTAATTTAAGGTTTATATTTTAGGCTTTAAGGTTAAGGTTTTTTCGAATCAATATTTAAAGTTTTGTAGTTCATTTATAGTTTCAAGCCATTATTTTAAGGTCTTTAGTTACAAATTAAGGCTTTTGATTTCAAGTTTTTATTGTACGTAATTAAGATCATGTATCTACAACACAATTCGTATATGTGAGGCAAAATTGTAGTCTTATGGGTTTTGTGTTTTAATTAGTTAATTAAATTAATTTAACATTGTATAATATTTTGTATATCTTAACATACATGAAAGAAAATTATACATATACATATACACATGTATAGCGAAACACATATTCGTAGGATAATTTCTTAATTTTATAAATTTTATTCTCTAACTAGCTTTATTTAGTTAGTTACTATTATTTAGGAACATCTTTAATCGTTTGCTGTTGAATTAGTATAGTTTTGCAATATCTAGAGTTGATTTATTAATTTAGTGTTTTTAATTGGTTTAATTTTATGTCAATTGATATTATGTGATATATCTTATATATATTTGTATGGAAAGAAAATTACATATTTATAGCACGACATGTACCTATAGGGCAAATCTATAATTTTATTAATTTTACTTTCTGAATGAAACATCACAAACCAAAGTGAGAAGTGATAAAATAATAAAAAAGGGGATTTAAGAGTGGAACTAAAGTTTAGTTTAGAAAATTTAACATTTTACAAATTCATGTTATTTTATTGGGGCTGATGATATTAATATTTAAATATCTACCCTAGCTATTTTTTATTTATTAATGAATATTTGTTGTAAATATTATGATACTTTAAGAATAATTTTATTTTATTCATTTGTAGCAATATTTATTAATCATTATCATTTGATCTCCCTTGGTTTCTTCTTCCATTATAAGCCACCAAAGATATCTCCATTATTTTTTTTTTCCTTTTATTTTGTTTAATTATTTAACCTTTCTAATCTACCCTGTCAAAGGCCCATCCCACCCAAGATAATTGGAGGCCTTTTTTATTTTATGATTCTATAAACCCTCATTACTCTTTCAGCTGCCACCTTGTATGCCAAATCAACTACCCTCATCCATTTTGTCTTTCATTTCACTATTCCATAGATAATCTCATTGTTAGACAGAATGTGAAAGACGAAGACTAATAAAATCAACTTTAGAGTTCTCTTACATCATTTCTTGCTCCGTTAAACCGTTGGTTCTTTGTCTAAGTTACCATTTTGTTTTGCTTCTCGACTACCATTCCAGTGGAATCTTGATGTCTTACTCCAATTTGGATGTCTTATCTCCAATAACTAATCTCATTAACAAGCTAAGCTTTAGCATTATTTTCCTTCGATTGAGCTTCATTTTATAGAGAGCTAAATCTAATTCATGAGTCTCAAGCCCAATAATGACATGGATTTGACTCTTTGGCTTGAGGTGATAAGG
Source organism: Lumnitzera littorea (assembly GCA_024138015.1). NCBI lineage: Eukaryota > Viridiplantae > Streptophyta > Magnoliopsida > Myrtales > Combretaceae > Lumnitzera > Lumnitzera littorea. The sequence goes on along the minus strand of JAMXBB010000006.1, from coordinate 77,662,497 downwards.
CCCGAAGAGTTAAGCCCATAAGAATTTGGGATGATCAAGGGGGATTTGACTTATGAGCTTGGAGTAGAGCCCGTTAGATTTGTTCGTCTGATCCAACCTTCTTAGTTTGGATCACACTAATAAAATATAAAGCCATTTATTTAGGCTTAAACTCATGGAAAAGGCCCATCTGATACCCATATATAAAAGGCTTTAATTCTAGCCATTGATCAATGTCATGATCCAACGGATTGAATCCACTTATCATCCTTTATAAATACCCCTTTCATTTCCTCATTTAGATAGGAGACAAATGATAATGATTAATAAATATTACCACGTTCTTCATTAATCATGGAGTTTGATACCATCATGCTCCTCTGCCTGTTACCTAGCGTGTTAGAGTCTACCAAGACTACCTACTCCTTTTCGCTATGATAACTCACTTGATCATCCCATATATACAAGTCAAATCATCTCCTTAGTTATGTGTAGTAAGATCTATTATGCTGTATGTATGTGACTTCCGCTGGTTTAAACCCCATACATTTCTTTGGTGACTCTACTGAAGAGGAAAGATTTGATATTTCCATCATGGTACCTTCACGAAGAAGGCTTGTTGATCCTATGGATGGCAACGATAAAGAATAAGATGGTATTACTGTTATCAATAATCAAAATCCACCTCCAATGGAAGGTACGAATCAAGGAGATAGTACTCAAGAAGTTATTCCCGATAATGTGCAATTAGCGTTAGAGCTGCAACAAACCAATCAGAGTCTTAATGAGCTTAGGGCAATATTTGCTTATTGTATACATGTTTTGGCTACTTTCATTGTTACGGAATAAGGAGCAACTACTGTGGGTCCCTCAATGTGATGCAACAATGTGTTATACTAGCTTCTCAGCTACTTAATCCCTCGATTATTGGTGAGTAAGATGCTCCTAGAGTTAAGGAACAGTCTCCTCTAGTGGAACCTATACGTACACAGCATACCCCACCTGAATTGATAAATCAAGGAATTTAGAAAGGAGGCTCATTGTCTTTACGTGTCACTTCATGTGTTATGATTGTTGAGTCTGTACACCCTACCCTTATGAACTCGGCTTCGGCAAATTCTACTATTGTGAACTTCACTAACCCTGCTCCTATGATGCCAGTAAGGATAGAAGCATCTACTCAGAGGGCTTCGTTTGTGACTAAAGAGGATTTGGAAGTGTAAATGAGAGAAATATAGGCAAAATCCACATTAGCTGTGTTAGAATTAAAGCTCCCATACCATTTACGTATTGCTATCAAGCCCTATCCAAAAGATTATGTGAGTCTTAAGTTTATGTTGTTTAATGGGAAGAAGGGGAGCACTAAGGAACACTTATTTAAATTTTGAGGCCCTTGAGGTCTATGGCTTAGATAATGTTCTGAAGTTAAAGGAATTCTCAAAATCCCTTACAGAAAAAGCTTATACTTGGTATGTTAATCTTCCTTCGGGATCATTTGATTCATGGGGTGGAATGTACATGATGTTTCTAGAAAAATTCTTCTCCATTAAAGAAAGGGCGACTCTCATCGACATGGGGTGAATTTGTTAGAGGTCTAAGGACTATCTTATGGATTATATTACGCGATTTAAAGAACGCTCTTTGGATATATAATACGTTTATGATGAGAGAAAACTAGTTAAGATTGTATTCAAGGGATGTTCCCTAAATATGCGGTTTATCTTGAGAACCTGTCGTTGGCTTCTTTTGCTATATTGGTTGAGAATGCGTGAAGGACCAACAATTTGGTAGCTCGACAAAGGAATGAAGCTGGAAGATTCAATAAGCGTACCTTGTTATGAATGTTGCTTAAGGTGAGTCACAAAAAGAAATAAAGAAATCTAGAAACGATAAGTCTTACGACTTTAGGCCTATGCCAACGTATCCTTGTTTAATGGCTAAAGTGATGGGTTATCGACCTTTGGCCCACTTACTCATGTACGGCTGAGAGGCCTTTAGTCTATCACCCGAAGAATTCTCTCTCATCAACCTATCGATGATGAAAACTGTACATAAAAGGAGGGTGGCTAAATTCCCTAAGAGCTCTAGATGGCTATACCATAATATGTTCTCTTTCTTATATCAATGCCCACTATTCTCTTGCTGAGGGCTTTGTGCTAAGTGATCAGACCTTTAGTTGTTGAGAGCTTCCTGTTGGGTAATAAGAGATAGCCTCCTATTGGTTAAGTACTTTGCTCTTGATCTCCTACCAATTCTTACGGCATCCTTTTCTCATTATGACATCCTTGTTACCGTAACATCTTGATTCCATTGGTTGCTGTAATGAGATAATCTTTTGTATGGAACTAATGTTACGTTACCACCTGTCCATCTCATCTGACACTGTACTATTTTTCCCTTTTTGTCATTTGTCCTATTTACTCTTTTTCACATGTACTAGGAACCCTTTTTTTTATGTTTGCCATTTTGTAATTTTCCTTAATTGTAATGCTGCCATAGGGACTTACTATAAATAGTCCCTTCTCTTATGCTTGTGAGACAACCCTCTCCAAGTCCATTTTTCTTACTCTTATCTAATCTTGCTTAGCAGCTCAAGATTAGTAGCGGGTAAACCTTGACATTAGCTTGTGTGTCATGTCAAGTGAAGTGTTAAGTCGTTTTGTGTTCGTTGGTGGGTCACATCCTTTGAGTAGCTTTACATTGGCTACTATATCCCATTCGTTGACCTACTTACTCTATTTTCTTCAATATTTCAAAGGACCCATCTGTTTCTCACCGCCTATGGTAAGCCGTAGTGATAATTGAGCTCCTAGGCACATTATATAATCCTTAGTATCAAAGCTTAAGGTTATGACTGAGAGTTGTGTTGCAATAGTACCTACTAGTCTATTGTTTGTTACACTTTATCTTCATTTGGAAGAACAGAGTAAGTCCATAGTTCATTGTTAGATTGGTGTTTTTTCTGTGTGGTAATTTCCTATGTAAAGAGTGTGTTTTGAAGCTTATTTTTTTGAGAATGTCGAATCTTAATGTTCAAGGAGAAATTAATAATGCTAAGAGTGATGCTCAAAGATGCGGTTGTGACAAACACCATGTATTATTGATGAGCAAATACAAAACCTCACCGCTATTGTGGCCAATCTAGCTATCTTGGTGCAAAGAGTCTTAGAGATTGGGCTACAAGATAGGATTGCTATTGAACAGGGTCGAGAAATGAGGGATAGGCCAAGAAGGTAGATGAATGAACAACGAGCCCTAGAGCCCCTTCTTATGAACCAAGCACTACTCCCTCGTGTCGATAGAGTTACGAGAAGGAGGTTAGAGTTGGATGAAGTGGAGGAGTATGAAGAAGAAGAAGAGTAGTATGTTGGAATTGACAAGCATGAGTTTAGAGCTCTTAGGGGAGCCAAACACCTCAAAGTATAGATTCCGAGTTTTAATGAGTCTGGTAGTGTTGATGACTACTTGGATTGGGAAGAGAAGATCGAAAAGATATTTGACTTTTACAATTATGAAGATGTTGTCTGTATTTGAGTGGCTGCATTGTATTTTTTTAGATATATAGCAATGTGGTGGAAGAAGTTACAGAATGTTCACCTGAGGGCTCGATGTGAAATCCAAACATAGAATGAGATGAAGAGGGTTTTGAGAAGTAGGTTCATTCCCGAACACTATGAGCAAGACAGTTTCCAATGTCTCCAAGACTTGAGATAGGGTAATAGGTTAGTGGATGATTATGTCTAAGAGTTTCAGATGCTCATGATTCGATGTGAAGTTAATGAACCCAAGACACGAACTATAGTAAGGTTCATTTCCAGACTAAGAACTGAGGTTGGTCATATTGTGGAATCATAGTGACTAGGAAGTTTAGATGAGACCATTTGAATAGTGTAGGGGGTTAAGAGGCAGAGATAAAGCCAACCTAGCTAATCGGGGTTGCCGAGCTGAAGTAACATGCCGAGTTGATCGGTTTATGACTGTGTACCAAATAGTTCCAAGGTAGATTGTTGAGGACAAGTGCTAAGTTGACTAGAAGAAGGCTAAAGTAAAGGTGAGGTCGAGGAACCTAAGGTCTAAAGAGACCAAGATTAGAGCTTTGGAAGGAAGACTCGAGAGATCAAATGCTTTAAACATCTTAGCTATGGACACGTAGTTAGTTAATGTCCGAACTAACATGGATGTGTCACAGCGATTAAGGGAGATAAGCCACAATTTGAATTGGAGAGTGCTAGTAAAGGAAAGGAGGAGGTTGAAGTTGGCCCAACGCTAAAGGAGTTTCAAGAAGACCCTAATGCCCTTACACCTCTAGAAGCAAGAGCTGAATATTGTTTTTTGTGTGTGTTGATCTCTCATTACTTTTGTTATCAACAAGCATGCACAAAGGGAGAATCTCTTCCATACGAACTACTAAGTAAATGGCACACTATGTGCCCTAATCATTGATGGAGGAAGCTGTACTAATGTTATAGCACAAGGCGTAGTGAAGGCCACAGAGTTGCTAACCCTTCCATACCCTAAGCTGTATAAGATTCACTGGCTGAACGATAAAGGAGGTTTACCAGTTGTCGAGTAGGTTAGGTTGGGAGCCCGTTAGTCTAGTTGGGAAGTTAGTTGAATTGGAGTTAGGCACCAGTGGTCGGTTGGAGAGCTCGACTCGACTAACCTTTCCTAGGTTACCTTCTAGGTCAGGACTTTGTAGCTGGACAGGAGTATGTTAGACATATGTGAGGATCTGATTGATAGGTCGATTAAAGGTTGGATTGAGATAGGAGTCCTCATCTCGGCTATGGCTTAGAGCTAGTATTTTTTGTATGAGCCCTTGAAGTCCTCAAGCTCAGCTTCTTGTAATCGGTTTAGGGGGTTGATTCCTATCATCTGCCTGGGGGTTAAAAAGATTTGTCCTTAAATCTGAAGTGGTTTCTACTCGTTCTCTTGGGGCGCTTACAAGGTCTTCTTCTATTGGTTAATGGGGAATCAAATCGGATACATTGAAGGTAGAGGAGACACCATAGTCATTAGGTAACTCGATTTGGTAGGCGCTGCGATTGATCTTCTTCAGGACCTTAAATAGGCCATCAACTCGAGGAGATAGTTTGCTTTGTCTTAAGTGTAGGAATCGCTCTCGGTTGAGGTGAATCCATACTAAGTATTCTAGTTGGAAATAAATAGTTCAGCGGCCTCGGCTACTAATCTCTTGCTGTCTCTAATTGAATTTGGCAATCTTTTTTGTTATGGACTGGTATAGTTTATGTAATTCTTGTGCTCGATCAACTCCGGATTAACTCTCTTTAGTAGCTGTTGGGTTGCTGATCATGTCTAGGGGAATGGTTGGGTTAAGGCTATAGATGACCTCGAATGGGGTCTTCCTTATAGTGCTATGGATAGTTCAGTTGTATGCAAACTCCACAACAGGTAGGCATGGATCCCAATCCCTCAAGTTCTTCCTTACAACAACTTTGAGTAGATTGCCTAGTATCTTGTTCACCACTTCAGTCTAGCTATCAATTTGAGGGTAGCTATTGGAGTTGAATACTAGTTTAGTCTCAAGTCTCCTCTAAAGAGTCTTCTAGAAATAGCTCAAAAATTTTGTCTCGATCTGAGACAATAGTTTTTGATACTCCATGTAGTCAGATAACCTCCTGCAAAAACAAATTAGCAATATATAAAGCATCGTTAGTCCGATGGTATGGAATGAAGTATGCCATCTTGTTGAAATGGTCTACTACAACAAAAATAGACTCTTTTCCTCTAGATGTTTGGGGTAACCTTAGGATAAAGTCCATGCTGAGGTCAGCCTATGGTAAGGTAGACATTGGTAGAGGCATGTACTCTTCATAGGGTTCTCTCTTTCCCTTAGCATACTTACATACTTTACAATGATCGACTACCTTATGGACATCCTTGGCTAAACCTAGCTAGTAAAAATTCTCTTTCAACAAATTGGCTATCTTGACTTCCCTAAAGTAGCCTAAAAGTCCACCGCTATGAGATTCCCGGACCAACAGTTCATGTATGGAGAGTTTGGAATACATGACCTATGATCCTTAAATAGATAGCCATCCTTAAGATAATATCCTTCCACAACTAGTCCTTCGTAACACTGTTGAACAATAGAATCAAAGTGAGAGTTATTAGCATACTACTTAATGATGAGTAAGAATCCCAATAGTTTTGTTTGCAAAGTGGTCAGCAAGGTTTGCAGTTGTGACAGAGCGTCGACGACCACATTTGCGCTTCCCTTCTTGTGTTGAATGGCATACAAGAAACCTTCCATAAACTCTAACCACTTAGCAGCTTGTCTCTTTGAAAGCTTATTCTGACTCCTAAGATGCTTTAATGATTCGTAGTCAATTTAAATAACAAACTTTCATGGTAGTAGGTAGTGTTGCCAAATAGTAAGGACTCGAAAAAGGGAGTACGTCTCCTTCTCGTACATAGAATAGTCAAGGCTAGGCCATTCAGTTTCTCATTGTGGTAAGCGACAGGCTGTCATTCTTGCATCATGATAGCACCAATTTTAACTCCCGATGCATTGCACTTTAGTTTAAAGGGCTTATCAAAATTTGGTAGTGAAAGGACAGGTGCCGAGGTAAGCTTCTCCTTGATTTCCCGGAAGCTTCCCTCAGCTCGATCGTTTTACCCGAACCCTTCATTCTTCTTTGTCAGCTCGGTTAATGGGGTGGCTATTATGCTGAAGTCCTTAATAAATCGCCTATAAAAAGAAGTTAGGCCATGGGAACTTCCAACTTTAGTCACACTCTTCGGCATCGACCATTCCAGAATAGCTTAGATCTTCTCCTCACCCGAATTCCTTCCCTTGACATTACAAACCCTAGGAACATCAGCTTTTTCTGGCAGAACGCGCATTTCTTTACATTCCCATACAACTTCTTAGCTCGTAGAATACCAAATACTTCATGAAGATGTTGAACATGGTTGTTTAAGTTGGCACTATGCACCAATATGTCATTGAAGGATACGACCATACATCTTCCAAGAAGAGAGCGCATCACATGGTTTATTAACCTCATGAATGTACTCAGTACATTAGTAAGTCCGGATGGCATAACCAATCATTCGTAGAGCTTGTGCCTAGTATTAAAGGTAGTTTTCCATTTATTGCCCGATCTTATGTGAATTTAGTGGTAGCCACTCCGTAGATTTATCTTTGAAAATATCTTTACACTATGAAGCTCATCCAACATGTCATCGAGTCTCGGTATCGAGTATCTGTATTTGATAGTAATTCGGTTGATCTCTCGGCTATTGGTGCATATATGCCACGAACCATCTTTCTTTGTATAGACACTTCATTTTTGCCATTTTTCTTAGTTATTTTATTTTTCGTTAATTGAGCTAGGTTAATAAATAAACAAAATAAAAACGAAAATAAAAAGAAAAATGAAAAATAAAAAAGAAGTCGAGTTGTATCGAGTTAAGTTGAATCGAGTTGGATTGTTTACAATCTAATCGGATAACGGCATGTAATCAATTTAATAAATCATTAAGTCATTAACGAATCGGGCTTTGTTAAAATGATTTTGGCCTAATTCGATCTAAAATAGAATTTTATCTAATTTATATTGAGCTAGAATAAATTTAAGATTTATTAGATGAGTTGTTGGGCTAAATTAAATTGGATCGGATTGGCCCGTGCTATGGAAAATAGAAAGCCCATGTAAGGTTTCTAGAAGCTAAGACAAATCTTTAAAGAATCAAAATTGTATCTTTCATATCTTGGTTTAATTGGAATCAAATCTATATTTAAAACAGTATAGAAGATTTAGTTTTGGGGTTCATAAATTAGCAGGTAATGTTGATGTTGAATTATTTTCCCGACACAATACGCCATCCACCGAGACACTCCAGCCATTGCCTAAATACACTTCACGACTGAACACACAAGCTCACACCGTCTACTATCCAATTCCTTGCACAACATGCCATCCATTGCAACACTCTAGCAGTTGCATACACTCACCAAAACACATGCACAACATCACTTAGCTTACATAAACACCTGGTCAGCACCACATGCTATCCAATGCAGTACACTTCACTTGGCAACAGTAGCCCTTGAGCACTCCACTACACCCCGCACACTTGCACTTCACGCTGCTGACAAACAGCATGGATCACTGACCAAACAGCATCGCAACACAACACTGATTGCCTAAGCCATAACTCATCGACAATTCCTGATGCCAGTATGTCCCCTTCTACGAGCTCTTGGACGTCCTTAAACAACACACACAACATGAAATCCTGTGCTGATCACTGACCAAAGCACGTCTAAATAGCTCCATACCAACGACCACGAAGTTAACAACTGATCAGCGACTACTGTACATGTACAAATCACTAACATAACCCGAAGTCCATGCACAGTTCACTTGCACATACATTCACTTGATCTCACACGATACACAACAGTCCCTGAACACAACGCACATTGCGCGCGTTTACGAAAGTCGATCATGTATGACTCGATTCGGTAAGAATTGTTTTATTTTATTTTATTAGTTAGTTCAATTTTATTTATTTTCTTTTAAGTGTAGGTTTTTTATTATTATATTGCATGAGTTTTAGAAAATTCCAATTTTTAATAAAATTTAGTTAAATTGCGTTTTAGTAAAATAACCTTTTTTTTTTTTTAAGAATATATGTATCTTGTGGTTAGAATTTAGAAAAGATAAGTATCAAGATACGTATCTTACAGTTAAGATTTGGAAAAGATATATATAAAGATATGTATTTAGAGTAGATCTTATAGTTAAGATCTAGAAAATATATTTTTGACACGTAATGGTTTTAAAAATAAAAAAATCTTAACTAAGTTTTTAAAAAAGATTTAGTTAGTTTAGGTTTTTTTAGATTTGTGAAAATTAGATTTCTTAGTTTTTTTGAAAAAATAATAAATTGATAAATAAACATAAACCTGGCTCAATTTTCAAAATAAAAGTAACCTACCCACTAAATATTTTATAAAAAGAGAACTACGACCAGTTTGATCCCAACTAGTAGGTATATAGACACCTTTGGGGCAACCGTATAAAAAATAAATTTTTTTCCCTTTTTCGTGAAAAGTTGTAATAAAAAATCACTTTAGTCATCTTTTGCTTATTTAGGTATGTTTTTATTGTTTTTAGGAAATTATAAAAATAAAAGTCTATCAATTTTTTTTTATTTTTTACATGGTGACTTAGTCTTAATAGGTTAGCCTTCGAATTTGGTTTTCTCTAGTTTAATTTTCTAAAAATTAATTTTTTAGAATATCTGTAAACTAGTGGTCAAATTAGGGTTTTTTTCACTTGAAAACCCTAATTTCACTTTTACTAGTTGAATTGGTTGGCAACTCCAATTTTTAAAAAATTTTTTTAAGAAAAATATTTTCTTAGTTTAATGTCGGGTAACTCATATTAAGTGAGCTAGGCTTAATATATGTTAAATTAAGGAAATTGAAATAAGGCTCGATAGAATTGGCGACTCAATTGGGAAGCCTGGTAGGCTAGCTATGTGAGAATTAAAAAATTATTAATAGGCTTTTGTATTATTATCTTTTTGTTTTTTGTATTATAGTTATACTAATGGTTTTTTTTTTTTAGTGATGTAGGCTCTAAGAAAAAAAGTCTAGCCCAATAGGCTTTATTGGGAAATTGAAGGGGGTAGGGGGGCTCTTTTATTTTGTAATAGTCATTTGCATGTTTAGATGTGGTCAGACTTGAGCCACCTTAGAAACTTAGGATGGGCTATCATTGTGTAAACCTTAGGTCCCTGGGGTCTTTACCCTCATCTGGTGGTGATAGGTGAGCCCACTTAAGCTTCGATATAGCCCACTAAGCTTCTCTTTGAAAAGCCTTGGAGTTATAGAGCTTGAGATCTGTAGACCCTATCTTCTTGTATCATTTTTTTCAAAAAAGGGGTAGTTATTTTTTAAATTATAGGAAAAGACAGATTAATTCGCAGTTGATTAGTCATTTTTTTTTTCAAAAAAGGGGAAATTAAAAAAAAATTAGTAACCCTTATATATAAGTATTCACGAGCTTCATCATACTCCCTATAGTTTATCAATAACCAACCTTATTGCATTGCACGCATGTGTAGCATATTTCATTACAATTATTTTGCATATTTGTTTATATAAGCTATCTTTTGTAATATATGTAGGTCTTGTAGATTTTGTTTTATTTCATCAGTATTAGGTTGTGTAACCTAACATTTAATATGAAATGCTCAAAATCATTTGTATTCCTCCTATACCATAATGTGCTAATGTTAAAAAAAAAAAAAAACTTCTATATCAACTTGTAATTTTTTTTTTTAGGACATATAATTATGGAAATTAACTATGATGAAGATTATTATGAAATTACTATTTTTTAAAGACTTTCCAACAATTGTTTTTTTAAAAAGAAATTTCAAAGGAAATTTTATGATAAAAAACCAGTTTCATGATAATTATTTATTTGGTTGATTTCTATTGTAATACCCCACATGTTCCATACTGCTAGGAACTAACAAAATACAAAAATAAAAAAATAAAAAGAAGATTTAATCATTAGATTTCCATTGTGAATTATTTTCCATCTTAAGGTTATTAATTTTATAAATGTCTAAGTTCTCATTCTTTATGTTTAGCTATTAAGTTGTTATGGTTCTGGTAGATTTTTCTTTATGAGTTATCACCCTTGTGTCATTTAGTCAATAAGTTTCTCATTGTAAAATAATTTTCACTTCTCCATATCATCCTTGTAATATTATCATCATCATATGTCCTTAGTCGTCAATCTCAATGTTTTCTTTATTTAGATTCGTCGATGCCAGTATTAGGTTTTTATGACATAAAATAAGCATTGATTTTCCAATAAAAGTTAAAAAAAAAAAGAATGGTTTTCAAAACTAAAAACTCGATGTAGTGTTGTTAACAAGAAGGGATTCTTGTAGGCTTTGAAAGATTGCTTTTTTAAATAATCTGGCCAAACTTAAAGCCCATAATATTTAAATCGCTCTTACTATCATTCGAAATCAAAATCATTAATTAAGATATCTAAGCTTCCAAATCTAAAGTTGAATCTCCAATGTATACTTATCTTTGGTTACTTATTTAGGAAGACTTATCTTCGCATCAACTTAACAACTTACTTATTCCTTAAAACTTCGTACAATCATCCTCTTCATATTATGATCATTCAATCTAATAGGACAATTCACATCCTAGTAACATTACCTCCTATGTTAAACTCACTAAAGTATTCAACCACCAAATTAAATTTGCAGTAACACAATTTCCTAATTCCATCTATACCATCACATTCCCAATTTCAAATATTATTAGAACCACCAAAAATTACACTTCATATTGTTTACTTGAAATTAGGATATCCCTACACTCTTGATTTCTGACACAAACAATTTTCCTCACTTTAACACAATCAAAGACATCTCCTTCTTGTTTCCTTTTCAACATTCATTCCCTACATCCTTGTTATAATACTTCAAACTTACAATCCTAAACTTTTTAAGGTAATAACACTAACAATATCTAGGATAGAGAGAAGTTTAGCATATAAAAGTATATATATACTTATAATACAGTCATACTACATAAAATATAAAATATAATCTAAACATCTAAAGCTTTTATTCTTACTCTAATTCTACCTAAGTGCTACCCCATCTCACCATTTAGTAGGTTTCTCCTATCTCTGACAACTTAATGCTCTGATATTACTTTGTTAGGACCTTAAAGGAGTCTTAGTAGGATTACCTAAAATTTCCATAACATGTGTGCACCATAATATGAAAATTGTCTTATAAGTCAGAGATTACAAGACTCTAAATAATAAATCACTAAGATTACTAATTTTTAAGTAATTAATTTATTGCAACATAACATAACATATAAATATAGATAACTATAGATATCCGATATCCCATAATTCCTCAGAACTGTAGAGAATCGATATCCCCTACCAAATAATAAGATAGAATGTACTAACATTATAAAAAATAAATAAATATATAAGAAAAATTAAATTATAGTAAGTTTTAACATATAAATATTTTTTACAAAGGATGTTTATGTATTATCTAAAGAGTACTCAGCTACTTCTAATATAGTATACATATCTTCATCTCACACTTAGCACTCGAAACATATCCTAATCCCATCATAAGTAAACCAGTAAAGGAAACTAAGGGGGAATGAGTATAAAATAGCTCAATGAGTTCGTCCCTTACCACTATCGTTCAAGAAAGTTATCATACATTATTATCACACATGCAAGCAAGTTATCTACATGCAAGTGCGATGAATGCAAGCAACACATACATAGGAGTTTGGAACTATGGAAGGTATATAATTATGTCGTCTACACTTCGATTATCCCTTGTACTTATCCACATAGGGCACCTCAGTTTATCCGCATGAGGCTACCTAGGGGCATCATCCCTCTAGGCAACACTTGACTATTACCCTAGTCAAGAAAAGAGTTATAATCCAAATAGGTGGATCCCAAACTAGGACCATCCACCATCCAAGGCCACTTGGGCATAAACATACGAGTCCTCTTGCAACCAAAATTATCCAAAGCCTTATAGGCACAATAAAACGAGTCTTCTCGCTATCAATTGGAGATCCCATGCTAGCTTTGTTTTAACGTTAAAATATTATTTATGGCTCCACAAGCCTTTATAGAGATCATACAAAAATATGTTTAAGAGTAGAAAAGTTTTTTCCAAAAACACTTTTCCCAAGATTTTTGCAAAGCTAGCATTGTAGACTCTGTAAATTTAACCTTCTAAACATAGTGTCAGACTTGAGTATCATAGACATTTCCTTAAGTCGACAAAACTACATAAAATGAAAACCGACTAAAATTTTGAACCTAAAACTCAAAACGAACTTGAAAGACTCAATGATATAATTTGGAAACTCTTATCATGCAAGAAAACCCCAATCCCTACATACGTGTACTAAAAAAAAATATAAATAAATAAATAAATAAATTTTAAAACTCTATAAAATTATCTTAACGCTTGAAAAGCCATAAATCAATGAAATTATCAATAATTTTGGGAAATCATATAAAACTGATAACAAACGAATTAGGGATTATTTCAAGTAATAATAAACAACAAAACTAAGCTAATTAAAGGAATAAATTAATAAATTTACAAAAATTATTTTTCTTGCGTACATAAATAGCCCCACAATATGTATATATAAATATATTATTAAGCAATTTCCTTTTCTTAATCTATCATATGTATATATATATGTTGCATAATAAAGCGGTGTTCCTAAATAATTAAGCTAATTGATCCTTAAGCTCCTAAGTGTAAGTAAATTATTTCTGAGTTGGTGAAAAACCCTAAAACATACATAATCTCACTCGAACTCTAAAACATGCATAAACTCACTCGAACCCTAAAACCTAGGATGATCAAGGACTTACGATCCTAAATAAATAATTAAAAATATAATTTCAGTAAATTTTATTTAACTCTAGAAAACTTGAAAATTTCTTAAGAGGCAAATCATAACCTACAAATTAATTCGAGAACCAAACCCTAAAAGAATTTCATATAAGACAATTCCCTTATTTTCACTTATAAGCTATGTTACGTATGGATAAATTGTAAACCCTACTTTTAGCAAACTTGTGATTCAACTAAGAATACTTCTCAAATATTCCCAAGGATAAACTAAGCTAAGAATCTAAGTTTACATTTAAAAACGAACTTAATTTACTAATTCGAAACCCTATTATCGATAAAACTTGAATACGAGAACCATAGACTCTAAACGCAAAACCCTAAAACAATTAAGGACTTGTAACCCTAAGGGGCTAATTAAGAATTTAATTTGAATACTTTTATTCAATTCTAGAAACTTTCATAATTTTATAAAAATTAAATCATAACTTACAAATCAATTTAAGAGACAAACTCCAAAAGAATTTCAAATTAAACAATCTCTTTATCTTCATGCATAAGATTTATGTATATGAATAAGTAAACTAACTGTAAACCTTACTTTTAGTAGGCATAGGATTTGAGTGTGAGTAAATTTTGAACATTCCCAAAGGATCAACTAAACTAGAAACTTAAGTTTACATTTAGAAACAAATTAAAATTTTCCAATTCAAAAACCAATTATTGAGAAAACTTGAGCTTGAAGAACTGCGAGCTCTAAAGTTACTTAAAACCCTAAACCTTAAAACCATTAAGGAATTTTAACCCTAAATAATTAATCGATAATTTAATTTGAATAATTTCATTCAACTTTAGAAAATTTCACAATTCTACAAAAATCAAATCATAAATCACAAAACAATGTAAGATAAAAATCCTAAAACAATTTTCTTTAAGGCTATGTCCTTATCTTCATGTATAAGCCTTACACATAAATAAGTAGACCAACCAATCACCTTAGATAACTTGTCAATTGAGAGTTGGAATTATTTATCAATTGATAACTTATCAAAATCTAGTGATAAGACAATTTCCTTATCACCTCTTCACTTATACTACATATGGACAATTTTTCATAAGAATTCACAAGCTTAACTTTAATAAAGGTGACAAGACCACTCCATGACATGAAAAGACTTCCCATTGCAGATCTAAAAAGGGGAGAAAGGGGGGCTATGCATTTGTCATTCACCCATCAATCACTTCTTCTTACACATTACTATTCACCCCTTAATGCTTACATTATCAAGAGTTGCAATTGTTGACTTTTTGTAAGCTTCAAGACAACACTTCCAAGACATTTAAACACTCCTTCTCTCTCCATTTCCAACCAGCCACACTCTTGCCCATTTCTCTCACTTTCAATTTCACTTTCACTTCATCTTTCTCTCTTTTGAAACAAACATAAAAAGGGGAAACAACCTTACCCTACAAAATCCATTTTTCCTCCATTTTGAAGCTTCACTCACGGCATTTTTTTTCCTTTGTTCTTGTGTCATTTTCTTTCACCATTTAAGACCATTAGAATCTTCCATAAACCCCATTTCAAAAAGACCAAAAGATTCGGGTTTCAAAAGGTAGCGAAAAGGAGGAAGCAAAGTTAAAGGCTTAAGAGGAACCTTAATGCACAACCACCAAACATTGCATTAAGGACGAGTAAGTGTTTCTTGTGATGTGTGGATTAGTATTTATGTTAGGAGACTTGGATTTCTTGAAGATGTGAGTAAGGTTTAAGTTGTTAGAACATCAAAAATCGTTTTAAGAAACAAACCCTAAAACCCTTACATGAAATTGAAATATGAGCATGTAAAGTTGGTGTTTTATATGGACATTTGTTTAATGCTTTGAATGGAAGATTTTAAGCTAAGGAAATCTTGAAATGAGAACTTTAATGGAGGATAAGCATGCTGGACGTGAGGGTTCCATGGTCATTTGAATATTGATTTTGTTTCCATTAAGTTAAACATGCTCAAATCTAGACTTAAGTTAAGGAAAAATCCATCACATGAAGTTTTATGAAGAAATCAACTTTGTATGACATGAGCTATGATATGGAGGTTTTATTAAGTATAAGATCTTTTATTTCTTTATGTGGAGCATGAGTTAAAGGATCATTTGATGGAAGGAAACTTAAGTTAAGATTTATACACAAGTAGTTAAGTACATCATCTACCACCTAAACTTAAGGAAATGATGAAACAAGTTGAAAAACCAAGTAAGCACCCCTTAGGACCAACATGAACAGATCTGGAACGTGGGAAAATGAGGCTTAAAAATATGATAAAAGTAAAAGAACAAAGTGAAAATATTAACTAAAGCAAGTATAGTGAGCATATAAAGCCTAAAACTCAAAACCAGGTCTAAAACTCTCAAAACAAGCCTAGAAATCTAAGATGGGCCTTCAATAAAAATCTGACCAGCATCTTAAAGTACTAAGAGAAGTTGTTTTGAAGCTCATAAGAAATCCACCTAAGGCCCCATAAGCCCACCAAAGTCATTAACTTTAGTTTGAACCAAAAACAAGCCCATTTGACAACTTAAGCCCACTGAAAGGCCCAAGAAGTGGTTGTTAGCCTTAAGAATATAAATTAAAGTTGTAAATATGATCTCAAGGAGTATTTTAAGCTTAGGATAAAATCTAAAGACCAGGCCCAAAGAATTTCTTAAGTTATTAAAAAGCCCATTTACCAAACAAGGCCTAAAAACACTCCAACACATGAGGAACGCTACTGTTCTGACCCATGGACAGAATTGTATACCTCAATTCGAAAATCTAACCTTACCATGTTAAAGTACACTCGAAAATGATGAAGATTGACTATAAGATCATAAAAATTGGATTTAAAACGAAAAAGTTATAAGCAATTGAACTTTGAGTAAAAACCGGGAAAAATTACGAAAACTAGTCAAAGATATAACTTAAGGAAAATTTACTTAGTTTCTTAAGTTTACTTCAATTCCTTATAAAAATTATTTCAATGACCAGGGGACACTGTTTACGGAGACGACTTGCCTCTGGATTATTTTGACTGACCCACATGGCAGAGTGAGTAAATTCCCGATGACTCTTTACTTGATTGTGCTTGTAGAAATAGATGCACCTAAACTTATATATATGAATTTGGATGCTTGTGGGATATGGGATATGCATGTGTATGAATTTGTGGATGAATGTGATGACTTGTTAAGTATATTTAATAAAGGGAATTGCTTGCATCATATATACATATAAATTGTCTGGAATGAAATTGTCTGATCACCCTGAAAATCGAGTTAATCACTTATACGATTAATAAATCAAAATGAATCATGCATACCCCATATTACATATGGATAACACTGACTGCCGCTTCACGCAGAAGATGGGAAGGGACTCACAAGAATACAAGTTTCCTGTAGGATTGGGCACTAGCTATGCCATCATATATATTGAGTCTCTGTCTTAAGCTGATGGGCTTACTAGGCGCCGGGAGATGCCAACCGTCGGCGAAGGGCTGAGTCTTGTGGCTTCTGCTTCGGGCGTGTGATTGTGGATTGCGGAGGCCACCACACCGCTAGACTTGGGATTTTGAAAATATGATTTATCATTCGGTAATGAAAGTATATATATGTATATATATATACATAGTTTTGCTTTGATTTAAGCACAATAGTGCTAATGAATTAAAACCCAAGGTCTAGAACCCGGATTTTGGTTTGGGTCAGTTAATTATCTCCAAACCCTGACTTCAAGGGGTGTAATTCTGAGTCGTATGTAGTTCCTAGGTTACTGCATGCGTTGTTTGGCATACTGATTGTTTATGCATTCATATGATTGTGCATTTAATAAATTTTTCCATACGGTATTGATGGGGGTAATTATCTCACTAAGCGTAAGCTTACACCCTAACAGTTCTTTTCCTTATAGGTTGATCGATAGTTGGGAATGGGATAGGAATCGAGTGCAGAGCGCTACCATTGAATCAGTATAATGAAAAGACTTGTGTAGTTAATTCGGAATGCTCCGAAAAACGACTAATGTCTCAATTAAGTTTAGTATATTTAGTAAGTTTAGAATTTCCTAGAATTTTCTATCTTATTTTGCTATTTTGGTAGGGGATACCGATTCTCTACGGTTCTAAGGAATTGTATCCATAATTATTTATATTATATAATGAGTTAATGAATTAAAATTGAAAACTCTAGTAAATAACTATTTAGAGTCTTGTAATCTTTGACTTGTAAGGCGATTTTCTTATCATGGGTGTATACGTGATATGGAAATTCTAGGCAATACTACTAGGCCCCTCCTAGGGTCGCTACAAGCATTCTCCATTGATACCTTTACCGAGTCATAGACATGCGACTAGTATAATTGGTTATTTTGGTATGATACTCATATTTATCAATTTAAAAAGGTATTCACATAGATGAAAGCAAATAAGCAAAGCAGTCATTCAAACTATAAGCAACAACAAGCAGCAAAACCTCATACAAGACCATTCAAAATTTCGTGATACAACTGATCTACAATTGTTTGCTGTAAACGTCATTCTTGAGAGAATTTAGAGACACTTTCAAAAGCTAAATTAGACACACCATTATCTATTCTAATTAATATTATGTTCATCTCTTATGTTTACATTTTGAGGATCATTGTTTTCAGTCCTCATTGTCATTGTGAATCTTATTTTTCAAGAGATAGGGTTTGTGTTAGAGGATAGATTTAAAATTCTATAGATTTATATATAGGCTAACCTAGCCTAGTGAGATAGAGTAGAAAACTTGTATTTGTTTCTCTCTTGATTGGGTTAGTGAAAAGTGGATAGTAGAACGATACCAATGTGGATTATCAAGTCTTTAGTAGTAGAGTTGGAAGAGTGTAGTAGGCATAAGACCAAAGAACTATAATTCTTGAGCCTAATCTTCTCATCCCTATGTAATACCTTAGGATTTCAAGTCCATACAATAACCCTAAAATCTGAGCTCCTAAATTTCGGACATTAGGTAATGTTATCTGTTTTAATTCAAACTTCATAGTAAAGCTAAAAAAGTTAAATGAAGTATCTTAATAAAGTAAATTTCTCGAAATAAGTTATATAAAAGGATTAATTTAAGGAAAATATCAATTTATCATAAAGTTGATAACTATCGAAATTGTGAAATTTGAGTTTTTAGATATAACAAGATACTAGAGATAAGTTATTTAACTTATAAAAATAATAAATGAAGTGAATTATATATAATATATATGTATTTACATGTGATATACATTATATGTATTAAATATATACATATAATAATAGTAAATTATCAAAATAAGGTAAAATTAATAGAAAATAGTAGAAAATATTCTAGAAAATAATTTGATGAGAGTCATCAAATGATGTGATAGCTTGAGAATCACTTGGAGTGATGAGTCAACACCTAAATAACAAGAGGATGATACATGACGCTTAGTCAACACCTAGGAAAATGGAAAAATAACATGTAATATACACATGCCCAATTTTTATTTAATCAAATCAACTTGAAAACCTATAAATAGGACCCCATTCCTCATTTGCAATATTTTAGGACTCTAAAAATACAAGAATATAATTTAGGAAAGTTAGGAAAAAATAAAATAAAAATAGAACAAAAAACTAAGGGCAAATCATATTTGGGGCGATTCAGTAGGCTATCTACAACTTGACTTGAAGCCACCTTTGGGTTAGAAGGTTTACCATGAGAGGACTTAGGTCGACAAGGTTGGGTGGCTAGAGACGATTGATTCATGTGAACTAAAATTCTGCTAGTAAGTTCTTTTAATTACTAAAAATATCAAATGATATCGATCAATTATGAAATTTGGTTTTGTGAGGTTATTTTAGGTGCATATTAATGTAATAATTTTACTTTTAATTAAATAATTAGTAGAAATATAGAGTCCTTAAGAAAATGCTCTATTTGGGTAAAAATTAAATTAAATTAAATTTTACAAATACTAGATGATGTTGTTTCAAGCTCAATTTTTGTATATAATACACTTAATATATGTATTTAATTAAAGTAATAAGAAGTTTTTAAAATAAGCAAGTTTACTATTTATTATAATTAATTTAGATAAAATTGGCAAGTTTTCTATTTTATGAGATTAATTAGTGTATGATAAAATCAATGTATGATCCCTATATCTTCTTACTTCTAGAAGTTTATAATGAGGTTTGAAGCACTTTATTTTTATCTTATAATTAAATTCACTTACTTGCCTAACTTTCACTAATTTTAAGCTAACATGCCTAATTTAGTACAATTGATGGTCAATATCTAAACTATATATTTTTGTGAGTTTACAGTATTTTTCATATAATTAATTAGGCTCATATACTATTTATTATGTATTTTTCTACTATAGACCTACATATTTGCCTAATATGCAAAATAGTGAAGAATACTATTAAAGTGTTTGTTAGATAATGTAAGATCGGTAGCTATGGCATGTAATTGATATTAAGTGTGGTGGAAAAGTATAATTTTTAAGACTTATAGTTTAGAATTAAAACCTACTCGAGTCAATTATGAAGTTACAATAACGTACGGTCGAATTAGTAGTAAAAAAGGGTATTTTTAGGAATTTGACAATATTGATTAGTCTTGATTGTTAAAATATATCAATAGTACTCAAAATAACAATTGTAACAATAAAGTTTACTAAAATTAGATAAGGAGTGAGCAAGATACTATCAAATTAAAATTTTAAAATGCAATAATAAAAGCTTATAAGAATTTAGGTCCGACCAGTAGTTGATTTGGAGATTGTGTTTATATTTTCCTTATGTGTTATAAGTAAGAAAGGATCATGTCATGAAGTTTAGGATTTTGCACTATTAATAAGCTTAGGTAAGTGGATCTAACTCATGCTTAAGGTAGACATATTGCTAATCATAACACTATATGTTGTTTGATGCTATGTTGATTAGATGTAGCTATATCTTAGGTGAATTGATATGCTACTATAGTGGATGTTAATGTGGTGATTTTGAATGACTGTAACTTTATCTTGGTTAGATTGTTATGCTGCTATGTTAGGTGTTGATTTGGTACTTACAAATGATTGTACTAACTTAGAGAGTTAAGCGAATGCTAACTTAATCTTTTAGGTGTTCACTTAAGTGAACCATGAATGAGATATTAGATTTTTGTTAGGGAGAGTTTGAAAACTAGAATAAGATAACTAGGTTGAATAAAACTTAAAGATAATGATGTTAAATGATATACTTGAGTTGTTATTGCATGGCATGGCATAAAAGGGACCTACGAGTTAGAATTTTCAGAATGAGGCTTCCAAGTAATCAAGAAAAATCATGGCTTTATGAACTTAGTTTTTTTTTAAGCATATAGATTCTCATTGCTAGAAAATCTTGACTATTTTGATAGTTTGATTTGGTAAACTATAATGTATAGTTGAATTTTGTAAAACAAAGTTGGTAGTCATACTCCCAAACAGCTCCTTATTGCCTTTTTTATTTGGTAGACTACAATGTATAGTCCAATTTAGTAAAATAAAGTTCTGTCTTACTTTTAAGTAACTCCTTGTTGCCCTAAGTTTTTAGACATTGTATCTAGATACCCAGCTATGTTGACGAAACAGATAAGGATATTGGAAAGGCATAAGATATTAGTACCGATGCATGTCATGTACATAAGCATAGCATGCTACATGACTAATAATAAATGCCTAGTTAGGTTAATGTATGTGTGAAGTTGAACGTAAATGTTTCAGTTATGATTGAAATGTTTCAGTTATGATATTACCTATATTGTATTGTTCATTATCTAGTCTTACTCAACTTCAGTGGCTAAGGGGATAAAATGTTTTAACCTCAAGTTAACAGCATCGTAAAGGGCCTGACATTAGGAGGGATGTATATTGAGAGCGTAAGTCAAAGTTAGTGACTTTTTGATAGAGCCTATATTAAGTCAAGAATCCTACTATTTTGAAGATGACAAAAGAAAGGGATCGTTCATGTTTTGATATAAATATTAGGCTATACATATAAGTTGTAACCAAATGTCCAGTCAAACTCTGATATAGCAATTGCATTATCATATAAATAAAGTTTTCTTTTGATGAATAAGCAGGTTAAGTTAAGTTTTAACATGTATTCCTATGTGATAGTTCATCCTGTGCTATGCCGAGATGTGACACCTTACTTTCATTTACTTTATGTTTTATTTATTATTTATATATTGTTTCATGCCATATCTTAGCTAAGTAATTAAAGAGGACATTTTTATTTAAGCTTAGCAAAAAGTTTGAATTTTTTAAGGGACTAGTTTATCCCTTTCTTGGTTACTTTTGGGACCAACAATATGGTTGATCTTGAATTACTAGCAAAAGGATGTCATGAGTGAATTGTTGAGATTTGTGCCATTGTCACCAGGTAGTGATATCTTTCTTGATGAACTTAACCACCACTCCCTTGGTCATATTGGTATATGAGGCAACTTCAACCTATTTAGTAAAATAGTCGATTATGATTAATATGAAATGATGTATGTTGGAAACCTTTAGAGTAATTGGCCCAATCACATCAATTCCCCACATGAAAAATAGCTATAGTGTTGATAACATATGAACCTCTTGGGGAAGGGCATTCACTTTATTAGCATAAATCTGACATAAGTAGTAGTGCCTTACATGCTTGATGCAATTGGATTCCATAGTTAGTCAATAATAGCTTATTCTCATAATCTTTCGAGTTAACATGTATCCATTTGTGTGAGGGCCACATGCTCCTTCATGTACTTCATTCATAAGGGCTTTTACTTCCTCTTCATCCATACATCCAAATAAAGTGGTATCAAAGGACCTTCTATAAGTATGGATCCATTAAGTAGGAAATGGTTTGCCAATTTTCTTAAGGTCTTTTGATTCTTTTTGTCAACTTCTTTAAGATACTTATAGTTTTGTAGGTAAGTTTTAATGTCATGATACTAAGGTTCTTTCTCTTAGATACTTTTAGCTATTAGATTGTAGGCTAGTTGCTTTTCCACTTCTATTTTTAGAGGTTGGATCTTAGCTCCATCTAAAACTTGCATCATGGAGGCTAGTGTATCCAAAGCATCTATAAATTGATTTTGAGTTTTACGTACATATGTAAATGAGATATCCCCAAATGTTTCAACTATCTCTGTTAAATGCATATTTTAAGGTACCAATTTAGGTTCTTTTATCTTACATTACACCAATGTTTTGAGAATAATAACATAGGATTCTTTCAAGATCCTTAATTCATTTATTCCTAAACTTAAAGCCATTTTTAAGCCTAGTACACATGCTTCATATTCTATAACGTCATTAGTGTATGGAAATTCTAACCTTTGCTATAATGGCAAATTGAGCCCATAATCTTGATGAAGGCCTTCTTACTTCAAGATAGTCAGTTAATTGATTGGATAGGGCTTGACCTTCTACTATGCTCTAGTTCACATATGTGATGTCAAATTTTGATAACAACATATGCTATTTGGATGTTCTTCTAATCAAGGTTGGTTTCTCAACAATATACCTTGGGGGATCTTGTCTCGTCAAGGGCTTAATGGAATAATATAGAGTATACTTGATTAGACTTTAGTAATGTAGATACAAATACTACCCTAAGACAAGTGCACCTAGTTAAGTTATAGTATAGATACAGATTTGAGTCTAAGGAACCATTAATATTGAGAAAACCATAGATTACTAACAATTCTCCATAAAATTATCAATTATCTAAATTATCAAATTAATTAAATAGTTATAAACTATCAATAGTTACAAGATTGTTGGAGAGCTAAATTTAGTTGGAGATAGGCATAGTATACTAGTAAGGATTAGAATTAAGTAGTAATGTGCTTAAGGACACCTAATTAATTAGGAATTTAGCTGATATAACCACTTGTCCTCTTTCTCAATTTTCCACCGATTCCTCTCTACTTTATGAAACTCAAACCCATTCCCTCCACAATCTTTAGCTTGTTTACAATCCAAGAAATTTCAAGTGGCAAGAGAAAGTGCTAAAAATAATTTAAGAAAAACTAGAAGAAGATTAGTGTAAATAAGGGGTTTTATGAGTCTAGTAGTCCAAAGTATAATCTGGGAACAAACCAAGACCATAGATTTTTCATGCTTCTCACTTCACACACAAATAAGAAAATGCCCCCTTTTAAAAAACAATGGAGTGTTATACTACCAATTTACCCACTTGCAAATAAAACAATTGAATTTTATTGGAAATTATAAATATCGACAAGTTTACTGGAATATTGTATTAAGCCTTGCCTTCTAGGTGTTTGCTTCAAAAATCATTCTTAACTTTTGTTATCTAAAAACTTTCTATTATTGCCATCACTGAGTTAAGGATAAGGTAAGATTTGAATTTCACCTATCATTCACCGTCATAAAATACTTGTTCTATTCTCATTCGACATAACAAATGACATGGGAAATCTTTACAATAGTGGAGCTTAGAGTATCGCAGTTGAATATTCCTATACAGAGTTAATTTAACATGTTTACAATCTTAGAGTTATATTCCATACATAACATGTTGATGCTCCTCGAAAAGCCACTTCCAAAACTTAGGACAAACCCTGTAATTGCTTGATACTTTTTAAGTGAAACTACTTCACCAAGTGCTCTAAGGTCTTCTTGCTCTTCTAAGGTCCTATTTATTTCTAACTTGAGGATAAGAAAATTTATCCCCTCAATTTACTGTAAGCTAAGTGAGAGTGGATAACAAACAACAATACAATTAATATTATAACATAATCACTGAGCAAGTTACCATTTTCATCACAAAACTCATTATTCAACAAAGCAAAGCAAATGTAACAAATATGTGCTATGCTAATACACGTGACATGCATTAGTATTGATATCTTAATCTAGCGTAGCACTCATCTGATTGGTCAACTTTAATTGGGCATTTGGATGCAAACCAAAGTTTAGGGACCTAGCAATGTAACCAATAGTTGCCTAACCTAACAACCTAGCAGAAACTATGTGAAGTTTAGAAATGCAATACCATCCATAAAAAAAAAAAACCATCTTTTATAAATCACGTTATTTACTTGATAAACCTAACTCTTCATATGATACTCGACCTAGCAAAATCTCAATTTTAGAAAACTTGACCTGTAGGTTCTTTTTATGCTATACCATGAATGCATTAGTCACATACCTAGCAATTGCTAAGTAATACAAGTAAGCTTACTTCTTTACTTTTTAGCCAAGCATTCACTCACTTTTCAATTTTATCTTTAAGACTTCGGTATTAGGTTCACTTATATGAATACCTTAGGAGGTAGAGGTTGCACCTAATCTCTTTATCAAGTTAGTATAGAACCAAGCATAATAAGATCAATTAGCAACCCAGCAACATCTTATATTGCACTTATGAATATGAAGCAACCAATAATATGCATACCTAGAAGATCAAGAATCATCTCAACAACTCATCAAACAACATTTCACATTCACACACGATAGCAATCAATTAAATGCAATTAGATAAGTTACAAATAAATAAAATCTACTTTAGCACATAAGAAATCCATTTACCTAGGCTACTTAACAAATTCCCTAAATCTTACTTTGGTTCTTGAGGCTTTTCTTTGCCCATATCTCCTAAACAAGTATATGTATAATACCCGAGTTAATATAGGTCAGGTGTAGGCAAGATTACAAATTTATTCACACTTGGGGTCTAGGTCTTAGAGTTACTCTTTTATAAACAACATTACTCTAAGATACATTCTGACTTAGTTTCTTACTTACCTTTTGTATAAGAAGTTCTTCTAGCATATACCTTTTGACACAATTACTTACCTCCTCAAGTATTACATAAGTATTATTATAACCCATTTCCTTACTACACCATTCTAATTCCTAATTAAGAGATTTTAATAAAACACTTATTAAATATCCAATGGCTATAGTATTATTGCTACATTTCTTAAGTTAACTATATGGCTAAATGTATATAAAAGTTATAAAGAATTAATTCAAATATATATATATATATATATTTGTATACAAAATTGGTCAACCCCTACATCAAGTTTTTACCTAGTTTTTGTATATCAAGTTATTTCATATTCACACCTACTCAACATTCTAACCTACATTATGACTAATACAATACACTTCTTAAATCATCAAATCACCCGACTTCAACTTTAACTCCTTTGTTTCCATACTCCAACAGACTAATTCAATATCCCAAAGCTTAACTACAGTTATATTTTAATTGATGGTAACCAGACTATAAATCTATTTTTGAGAATACAATGGATCCCTTCAGTTGATCGAATAAATCATCAATCCTAGGAAGTGGGTAGTTATTCTCTATCATCACTTTGTTCAATTCTCGATAATCTATACATAATCGGAGACTTCCATCTTTTTACTTAACAAATAGTACAGGTACACCCTATGATGATGTACTCAGCCTTATGAATCCATTGTCCAATAGCTCCTGGAGTTGTTACTTCAATTCCACCAATTCTGTAGGAGCCATTCAATAGGGTGTCTTAGAGATAGGTATAGTACCTAGTATAAGATCTACGTTAAATTCGACCTCCCTATTTGGTGGTAGTTTAGGCAAATCCTTAGGAAAAACCTTGGAATATTTAGACATTATTGGTATATCTTCTAATCTCACTTCTTGAACTTGGGTATTCATTACTAAAGCTAGAAATCCTATGTTACGATTTCTTACCAACTTCTAAGCTTTATTTGCTAAGACTATTCAAGGGGTTGCCTTTCTAGAGCTTCCTTTAAAGTGAAATTCTTCTCCATCAAGCTTCTTGAATATCACTATCGTTCCTTTACAGTCTACATTTGTTCAATGTTCAATTTGCCAATCCATTCCCAATATAGCATTGAATTCTTTCTTTCATGTCCAATATTACTAATTCCACAAGCAATTTATATAGATCTATGCACAGATTACCTCCCCTCAACTTTTGTTGCACATCTTATTCTACTCTAGAAGGAGTTGTCACTATCAGATCATACCTTAGAGTCTCTATTGGTAGTTTATTCCTATCAACATAGTCCTTGGATATGTATGAATGTATTGCTCCTATATCAAATAATGTATAAGCATAGTTACCTTCTATGTGAACCAATCCTAAAATAACAATCACAATTATATCATTACTCTAAGGTACATAATTTAAGTAAACATATAACACATGACCATATAAAGAAATCTACAAATCATAGGGCTTGGAACTTGTACCTGCAACTATGTTATCATCCTTACCTTCCTCATTTTAGATTGCATACACCCTTCCTTGAACTCTAGGTTTGGCTCCAACCTCTCCTAGTTGGTTATTTCTATTGGTCGATCTTGGCATATTGGCTTGAATTTAGTCTAGTCTTGCTTGTTGATCTGCAGTATACTGAGTGGCATTATGTCTGGTCAAATGATGGTTACAGCAGTATATATTTCTAGAGTTCAGGTTTTGACATTGCTTAGCCGTTTGCCTAACTTCACCATACCTAAAACATTTCCCTTGTCGTTTTGAACACTGCATAGCTTGATGCCTACAATTACATTTCCAGCAAAGTGGCATAGCTCCACCTAGCCTCTAATTCTTGTTAGGGGGTTGATAGGCCCATTTCCTCTTATCATTTTATGGTTGTTACTAAAATTCCCCATAAATTTTCTTTTCTTACTTTCTATTTCTTCAAATGCCTTTCATAAGTCACAAGCTTTCTCAATCAAATGAGTCTCATTGATAATATCAACATATCACACCAGCCTTGTCCTTTTTAACTTAGCTTGAAAATAAAGATCAAGTCCAACCCTAAACTGATCAACCTTAGCAAGTTCACTATTTTGTATTGCTTCTAGGGAAAATTTCTACAACTTATCAAACTCCCATTTATATTCTTCAATTGTCTTACTTGCTTTCCTCAACTTATAATATTCTTCACGCATTTGCTCCTTTATGCATTTAAGGAAACACTACTTTAAAAATGCATCCCTAAAGGCATCCTGACCTATAGGTTCTGCCATTGTCTATTTCTTACTCCTCTACCAATTAACTCTAACATTAACAAACCTATTTTTAATTTACACTCAGCACTCAAAATTCATCCCAATTGCAGCATAAATAAACCTATAAAAAAAGCTATAGAGGAATGAGCAAACCAAAGCTTAGTGAGTTCATTCCTTACCACTACCCTTCAAGCAAGTTATCAAACATCATTAGCACACATGCAATACATAACATGGATGTATATCCATAGGAGTCTAAAATTATGGAAGGTATAGATTTACATCGTATACATGTCAATTATCCCCCATACTTACGCACACAAAGCACCTCACCTTAATCGTATGAGGCTGCTTAGGGGCACCATCCCTCTAGACGACACTTGACTATTACCTTAGTCAAGAAGAAATACCAATCCAAATGGATGGACCCCAATTAAGGCCATCCACCATGAATAAGTGATATCTAAGGCCCTATGGGTATAAGTATTTGAGTCCTTTCGCTATCAAAATATATCCAAGGCTCTACGAGTACAATAATGTAAGTCCCTTTGCTATTATTTGGAGATACCATGTTAGCTTTGTTCGGTGATAAAAATGTCATCAATGGGCATTATAAGCCTTCACAAAAATCATATTGAAATTTATTTAAGATTAGGAAAACATTTCTAAAAATACTTTTCTAAAAATTTTTCCAAAGCTAGCACACTCCACAAATATACCAATTGAGTCATAGATATGCGACAAAGATAGCCAATTATTTTGGTCAATCTTTTCTAAAAATTTTTCCAAAGCTAGCACACTCCACAAATATACCAATTGAGTCATAAATATGTGATAAAGATAGCCAATTATTTTGGTTAGTTATTTGTATCTATTGGTTTAAGAAAGTAATCACATGAAGGATAGCATACAGTGCAAAATAGTTATTTAGATACACAAGCAATAATAACCAGCAAACATCAAGAAAATATTATGTACAAGCAAATAATAGATCATTGAAACTCCCTTACTTAGATTAATACTCACTCTCTAAGCCTTTGAAATTCATAAAACTCGACAATCGAATACTTAAAAGATAATAAGACTTATAAGTATTTGGGAAAAGTTAAGCTTCTTAATTAACTAAATTTCTATTGTAGTTTGCTTAATTTCCCACTATAGCCTAAATATGGTAGAAATAAGGTTTAACTTATTTATTGGGGTAAATAGGAAATATATTTGTATTTTTTGTAAATTATGGTATCTTATGTATTTATTTATTTATTTTTCCTCATTATTAGTTTATAGGGTCAACTAACTTAGTTATTCTTTTTATTTTTTCTTAGTTTATCTTGAATCTTGAATCTTTAGTTGCGTATTACTTTTTCATTCTAACTCCAATTTTTATGATCTTATAGTCGATTTTTATTGCTTTCTGATGTACTTTCATATAGCAAAGTCCTTTTTGGACGTTAAAGTCTGCATTTTTCAATGTGGTCCTAAAATGTTACAAATTTAGTTATTTTGGCTTAAATAATTTTATTTATCATTTTAAATTTTTTTTATTATTTTATGATTTAATTAATTTCTCAATTTTATATTTTTATAATATTTTATTTTTAAGTCCAATTTATATAAATTTCATTATTTCTTTACTTTTAACCTTAATTTACCTATAATACGTATATATAGGCATATATGTATGTGTATATATATTTATGTTTCCTATCTTATTTTCTTGTTTACTCACATATATGTATATATACTATGTATATATATTATAATTGTATATTTATATGTATATGTATATGTATATGTATATGTATATGTATATGTATATATGTGCATACATAACTAAACTATAACATGTCTATACATATGAGTATATATCTTTATGTATTTAAGTATATATACACATTCAAATACATAAAAATAAAGAAATAAGATTATACACATCATCAAATATGTATATACATAATATTTCTATTACAAAAAGGGCAAAGTACATGTAATCCCAATTACATATATTCTAATACATACTACACCTAAATACAAATGAATATAAAAAGGAAAATACATGACTTAGATTACAAATAAAATAGAAAGACATAAGGAAAATACTTATATAAATCTTGGTAAATTTTTATGAAGAAATCTCCTTGTTTCCCTTAGTGCTAGTTAAATGGTGGAATGGAAGGTAAAGTTTTTAGAAGAATATTAGGTAGAAGAAAGTGAGGAAAACAAAAGAAAAGGATGGAAAGGAGAGAGACAGAATTTTTGGCTCAAATGGAGGAAGAAAGTGGGCTAAAAATTATGTATTAATTTGAGACAATTGAAGAAAACTAGAGAGAGTTCTAGAGGCTAGGTGGCTTCACAGCAATGGAGGGAAAAGGAAAAGGAAAAAGAAAAAGAAAAGGAAAAGAAAAGAGAAGATAAAGTCTTGAAAATGATATTTTGACTTTTGGTCAAAATTAAAAATAATAATATTATCTACATGTAACAATTATAAATTAGAAGGGAAAAAGAAAATAGAAAGGAA
>JAMXBB010000006.1:77589849-77623422 GCA_024138015.1 Lumnitzera littorea | reverse complement strand
ATATATATATATATATATATATTTATTTACTTATGCATACATATATGTATATGTAATATATAACAAAATACTTGGCATATACATGCACATACTATATAATATACATATGTACAAATAAATTACACATATACTTACCTAATTTTTAGTTATTTGAATTGATATTTTCCTCTTCTTCTTCTTATTCTTCCTCTTCTTCTTCTTAGTTTTCTTCTTGTTCTTAGGTTTCCTTTTTGTTTTGCTTTCTTTTCCTTTTCTTTTCTTTGTGTTTTTGGTTTAATTTTTTTTTCCCAAATTTTCTTGGACGTGAAGATTAGTAGATTTTATCAAATAAAATAATAAAAAAACAAGGAAACTTATCTTCTTAATTTAGGCATTAATTAGGATAAGATATGTATTTTATTCTTTTGTCCTTTCTCCCTTTATTTTGTGACACATGTACATTTATTTATGCACATGGGCTGCTGATTTTTGCGGCTGCAAATCACATGTAGGAGAAGGAAAATAGAAGAGAAGAAGAAAAGAAGGAAAAAGAAAGGAAGGAAAATAAAGAAAATGGAAGAAAAAGGAAATTAGAAATAATTATATATAATTTTTCTAAACAAAAAAATCATAAAAATAATCATCATAAATTAATTTTGGAATTTTTTGAAAATTTATCAATTTAATTGGTACTTGTTACAATTATAATTTTTACAAGTTATTGTAATGATTTCGTTTAAAATTTTACGTGATTACGCGATTTAGTCGATAATTGAAATCGACTACAATTATATCACTATTGAGTGATATTTAATTATTTTATAGGCTTAAAGTTATAATTTTAAGGTTTTGATCAAATTCGGGTTCAATTTTGGTTAATGGTTTTAGTATGCGATTTAGAGTTTTAGTATGCGATTTAGGGTTTTGATCAATTTCTAAGGTTTTTACTACTTATAATATATTTAAATTTATAATTTATTAAATTTTTATTTCGCTCAGCTTTAACGACTCATCAAGTCATCTACAGTATTTGGGTTCAATTCTGCTCTTAGATAGCTAAATTTGTGAGGTTTACAGGTTATATCTATAAAATCTATCCATGAAAGTGACTAAAGTATGCCCAATGGTTGAGTCAACCATTTGATCAATTCTTGGTAATGGGAAACAATCTTTAAGACATGACTTATTGAGATCAATGAAGTCTATGCACATATGCCATTTATTGTATGACTTCATAACTAACACCCGTGATGGGAATCAACCTATGACTATCTCCAAGTTGAGGTCAACCTATCCCAAGTCGAAGCCAATCTATCGAAAGCTAAAGCCAACCTGTTCTAACCCGAGGTCGAACTATTTGAAGCTAAGGTAGAATAACTCTTGTCGAGAGTAAGAGCTACTCGACATCAAGTCTGTCGTTTCTTGAGAAGTTAAGAGACTACACACTTGAAGACTTAAGGTCAAAGATTTACTCGGCATGACGTGAGGAGACCAATGTCGACTAACCATAACACTTGACAATTGTGGGCTAACCTTTCAAGCATCTTAGCCAAGCATTGTGAGACTTCATGCACTCCTACCTAAATCCAAACATCCAATTGCCAACCTTACCCAGTTCAAATCTTACTCCTTTCAAGATAGGCTAAATGACTACATGTCGACTTCTCCTGTTAAATAAACAATTTTGTATTCTTATACATATTTTCTTTAATTTTAATTATGGGCCCATTCTTTAGCATTTAAGGCTTTGTACATTATTTATGGTTTTGTTACTAAGGTTTTAAGACTTGCTATAAATAGCAATATCTGTAATTATGAGAGATCATTAGATAGATGATAAGATAGTGAAGAATATACATATACTTAGAACTTTCCTCTTTCGAGTAAGGTTATTCTTAAGCTCTTAGAGCTTGCATTTGTTGGATTATTGAGTGTTGGTTAATTCTTTAATCTCTCTCGTGTTCTTATTAATCTTAACCTTAATATTGTGGTAAACCTCTCATTTGATTTAGTTAGTGAGTCATATCTAACCTCTCATTTGAATCTCAAGTGACTTTTAGTGTTTATAAGTTGTATTGAATCCTAATTCGAGCTCAACCCCTAATTATGTTTGTGTCTTAGTGTGTAATATCCATACACATTCACCATCAACCCCCCCATTTTACTTCTTGTTGTCCATACCCACTTGAACCTCAACTACTCATTCTTATTCTAGTCTACTACGTATACTCCGAGCCATAACAAATCGGTTGGTCTGTTTAGTCAAATAAAGCTTTTCCTTGATGAACCCTACCTTAAGTAATATTTGAACTTATTCCTTAATGATCACTTTCCTTTTTAGGGAAAAATGCCTTTTCTTTTGTTGTATAACTTTCTCGTTGGGATCAATATGCAACTTACAAGTCATCACTTTTCTTGGGATGCCTGGCATATCTTAGGAAGCCTATGCAAAGACATCAGTGTTATTCTGAAGGAATTCAAATAATTCCTATTGAATTTTTGCCAGCAATGGCTTCTTAATCTTAGTCGTTTTTGTTGGGTCTTCTCTAAGATGAATCTCCTCAAGGTCTTCTTTGACATTCTCTACACTATTGGAATTTTTCTCTAGGTCGGCCTTAATGTGAAAAACTTCTTCACATTTGAGAGCTCTCAAATATAATGACCTGGCCAACTATTGATCTCCTTTACATACCCCAACTCCAGTAGGGTTAAGAAGTTTTTCCTTTAAGTGGTCATCGAGGGGATCATGCTAAATAAATGTTGATAAGGTCGACCCATAATCATGTTATAAGAAGATCAATACTTAACAACATGGAAATCAACCTTATCCTTCATTACATTTTCATCATCACCTATCTGGATCGAAAGAGAAATTACACTAGTCACTCGCATTGGTTGATTGTTAAAAGCATATTAATCATAGCCTTATAATCTCAATTGTGCCTTAATCTTTGGATTCATTTGGTAAAGGCATGTTGAAAAATATTGTTTGTCAAACTTCTAATGTCAACTAGAATTTTCTTGACTTTAAAGTTAGCAATCCTTACATTGATTACCAATGTATCATCATATGGCCTTTGTATACCTTTGAAATTCTTCTTTGTGAAAGAGATGTAAGTTTACACTTTCACTTTCTTACCTTACACATTATAAACACGTTGTATAATGTTAGTCAAGCTCATAGAGTAAGACCAGCCTAAAGTGTACGGTCCTTCAACAATGGTGTTAATGACACCATTTGGAGCCTTATTATTACCTCCTTCTCTTGCCTTCATCTTGTTATGAGCAAGCCAATCTTCATTTTGTTCATCTCTTTGGCATTGGGTTGGTCACTCAATGTTCTTAGCATTGCGAGTGATATAGGGAAGTGCACCTATCGATTTCAATAGTATAATGGATATGATTCCAAGTATTGATCTCTCAGGGACTGACGTGATTACTAGTACTTCTCCCCTTTTCTAATATCTAACCTAATAATTTTAGTCAAGAAATCAATTCAAGGAAATTAAATCTAAATTAAAACTAATTAAGCTAATATGCAAAATAACTTATATGCAAAATAAATAAAAACTAAAGATGTTGATAATGCTTGAATTTAGTATTCAATTATTAATGACCCTAGAAGAAAGAAGCATATATCAATCTCCATTTAATTTATTGGATTGCAAGAATTCCTAAATTATACTAATATATCTCTTGAGACTACTAATGCCTAACCTTAGGATAATTAACTAGAATCTCTTCTCAATTAAAAACCTTAGAATTGCGTTAAAGATTTGTGAATTATACTATTAAGTCACCTTAATATAGAAAGTTATGTTGTCCCATCTTTAGGATTGTATGCAATTTCTCTAATTATGCTATGATCTAATTATATAAAGGGATCTCTCAATTTTTATATAATTATCTAATATTGAAGAAATATTCCATATTAACTCAAAACAATGCAAGAACACATAATTAGATTACTGAAGTTAGAAATCATAGATCGATAAAAGAAAAAGAAACTATTTATAGAGAAAACTAGGGTTTATAATAATTGAATACTCAAAAGAACTAATCTATAATATTGAGAAAATAAAGACAAATAAAGAAAGAAAGATGAGTCTTAAAACCATAAAATGTGAATGAATGAATGGTGAAGTTTACAAGGCCTTCATGATCTATTAATATATTATGGAATCTTGAAATACATCTCTTGTATATCTTGGAATATCTTCCATTAATCTTTATAAAATAAATCTTCTAGTCATCCACGCAATTAAAAGAGATATGCCTGGAATATTTTGAAGGCACGATGTATCTTTATTATTTTTCAATTTCAATTTTCATCTATGGTTAGAATCTCCTGAATCTTTGTAAAGCAAGGATATGATATGGACTTGATTTTTCCATATGGCTGAAAGAAAATTACTCCAGGTTTGTGGGACTTGTTTCCAATTTCAACATGCTAATTACTTCATTCCATACATTAAAGATGTGTAGGCTTATTTGAAATTCATGGAAAATTGAATTGATATTTGTATATATTTATTTAAATCTACACATGTTTTCTACCAAAAATATAAAAATATACATATAAGTGTAATATAAATTCAAGATATTAATAGATTAAGCACCAAACTACACTTAAAATACTCTAAAATTCTATAAAAGCATTATAAATATAACATGTCAAATAGGAAGAATTTAAGCTCTATCAACGGGCTAGAAACTTGCTCAAATATCCTTATTGGATCACATCTTCAATTACAGTCTTGAGCTGAATACATTCATTAGTGTTGTGGCCTCTATCATGATGAAAATCGCGATACTTGTTTGAATTCCTACATGATGGGTTTCCCCTCATGTGCTCAGGCCATTGCAACTCCCTATGGTCTCAAACTTCCATCAATATGTCTAATATTGGGCGGTTAAGAGGAGTGTGAATAGAGTAGGTTGGGATGCACATCCTCTTCCTGTCATTACTACTACCTTTAGAAAACTAGTCATCATGATCACCAATCTGATCTTTCAAGCTCTTTTAATTCTTGTCATTCTTTCAGTCACCTCTGTTCTAATTGACTTCATAATGGGATTTCATATTATCCTCCTACTAAATATAAGATGTAGCTTTAGCCTTAAACTTTGCAAATGTCTTTGGTTTGTTCTTAGCTAAAGACTTAAAGAAATCTCCATAGGGCTTAACTCCATCAATCACCGCATTCAAAGCAATGCTCATATCCAACTTGGGGATTTGGAGCATCTTGGACATAAACAAAGCCAAATGATCCTTAATAGATGAGCCCTTTATTGGAAATTTGCTAGCAAGGAAGTGTTGCAAGAACAATAGAACACTTCTACTAAGTTCTTGAAACATGAAATTGTATTAGGCTTCAAGTACTTGAACCGGGTACTCAAAGCATTCCTTAGAGTGGAAAGAAACGCTTAGTAAGTTACGATATCACTCAAGCCATACAACTTAATAGGGGTATGATGATACTCAAAGTGATCCTTTAGGTCCTTTGTTTGATCATGTCTCAAATTGTGGCAATTTGACATGCCATGGCATTATTTCCTCCAAAAATATCAAGAACAAAAGGACTCTTCTCGATCGTAAACTATCAACTAGTAGTAGCAAGGGCATTAACATGTGAAGGGTGAGCATGGTGCGCTTATTGTAGTTGTTTTCCTTTGTCCAAATGCTTAAGTACAAGAGTTGAAGTTCCATGCGGTTCTTCAACTTGCTTCTTTGGTAATTTATGTGAATGGATGGAATTATTAGAGCCTTCTATGTTATTGCCTCCATAACTTGATTATAAGTTGGTGAATTGTTCTTTTGAATAAGGTTTAGGATTTCATCATTCATTTTAGGTAGCTATTTATTTTGTTTAGCTAAATTGGCATAAAGTTGTTTTAGCTTAGCCAAACGATCTTCCTTAAAGTGCCTAACCCCCCCTACCCCCTGAGTTTACTAAGGAGTGTTGGTATCACTTGCACTTTTAGTCATCTATGTCTTAGCCATGAGTAGAAATGGTATAAACAAATGATACACAAATGTTGTCGATTGAGAACGGTGAACAATTTGGATCCTATAAAAGAGAGAAGGTTAGGCTAAAGGGGGTAATGGGGCTAATCGGTATAGCTAATCCAATACCTAAGTTAACTTGTGAGTGAAAGACTAAGTAAGAGAGTAAGAGAGAGAGCGCGTATTCAAAGAGTGTAGAGAGTTCTTACAATGCCTATGCTTTTATACTTATAGGTGTTTGTCTAATAATTTTGTTGTTTGATAATCTAAGATCGTAGAGTCAATGGTAGTTTAATAATTTGTGCTTGTCTAAAGATATGGAGTAGTGGGTGCTTTGTAGTTAGAGTATGTAGGTGCTTAACTATTTGTGCCTCTTTTTGGATCCAAAGTGCTTAAGTGCACAGGTCAGACTTTTTAGCTTATCAGATTGATTAGGCCAATGTTTTCAAGTCGTTATAGTAGGTCGCATCATCAAGCATAGCAAAGTAGATTAGCTCGACAAGGAAAAGGCCAAATTTTACTTAAGGATGAAAATCCACTATCATTATGGCGTAGCCACTCTGATACCTAAGTTAAAATTTATAAGAGTAGGTTAAAGAGAATAATTGAGTAAGTGAATGTTTAGAGTGTAGAGAGTTCTCACAATTGTGGTACTCCCTTATTTATAGTTGTTTGTCTAATAACTATAGTTATGGGTTGTTCATTAATTTTGTCACATGCTAAAGGACATTGGAAGTGGGCCATTATGTAGTTAAGTTTGGTAGATGCTAAATTGTTCGTGCCCTTATTCAAATTCAAAGTACTTGATAAGGGTAAGCTTAGCTTTTTGGCCTACCAAATGGCTAAGCCTAAAGTCCCCTACAAGTTGTTAGACTTGGCTTGGCTAGGGATCTCAGCAAGATAGAATAGATTGGCAGGTAATGTGCTAAGCAATAGCTAAGGACAGTAAAGTCCACTATCATCAAGTAGGTTAGCCATCTAAACC
Source organism: Lumnitzera littorea (assembly GCA_024138015.1). NCBI lineage: Eukaryota > Viridiplantae > Streptophyta > Magnoliopsida > Myrtales > Combretaceae > Lumnitzera > Lumnitzera littorea. The sequence goes on along the minus strand of JAMXBB010000006.1, from coordinate 77,616,451 downwards.
TTCCAAAATTACAATTTTCTTTTTCAAATACCTTTCCCATGTTATATTTCCCTTTATATATGCATTTTATGTATTTGTGCTTACCTTCATTTTTTTTTCTTTTTGTAAATATATTTTTTCGCATATATTTGTATGAACATTTGTTGTAGGTATATCAAGGGGCATGTGTTAGGGTTTTTGTGCATCATGATGATTAAACCCATGTCATCTTAAGAATCCTAGAATGGAGACCATTATATAGGCTCCTGGCATTATAGTGTAACATTTGCTCAAGGTTAATTAGATTCTCTTGCTTAAGTTTTGATGTGACCTTCAAACCATTTCTTTAAAAACGTATAAGATCATAGAGCTTGAGGACCTTTAGAGCCTACCCCTTTTTGCATACATGAATTATTAAGATTGGTGAATAAACAATAGTGGGGCATGCTCTAACAAAAGGGTTGTTACCCTACTGAAATTCTACCATAAATACCATAGGTTTTTCTATTGTAAATACAAAAGTTTGCCATAAACTTCATTTCCTTGTAATTTAAGTTTTCCCTATAAATTGCATGTGCACAAAACTTTTTTTTTTTTTTTTTGTAAATTTGTAATTCCCTTGTAAATTCCATTTCCTTGTAAAATAATTACTGTAATGGTAGAATTTTGGTAAAGTTGCAACCATAAATTCTCGAATTTGTCCCATTACTATTTAATGATCGGCTCCTTACATTTGTATCCATGTGCATTCACATTGCATTTATCTTTATCTATCCATTCTTGGTTGTTTTTGTTTATAGCCTTAGAAATATTGATTGTAAAATTCCTCTCCATGTAAAATATTGATTTTAGATAGTTGTTTTTACCTTGTAGGCCCCTTAGTGTTGGAATTTTTCACTATTTGTCCCTTCAAGTTTTGCAAAATGACCATTTCCTTGTTAATCCCTATCATTAGAAATAAGTTGTTAGGTGGTGTTGGATTTCTCACCTTTTTAAAAATGAAGCAATTAAATAAAACTCAAGTCTATCGACTATCAAAGTTGTCACTCACCTATACTTATATTTAATTTATGAAATAGCCTTGAGAAACTAATAGGCAAGTGCATTGATTGTATAAGTGTAGTATAGTGGTAGATTCGAGGTTAATCTTAAGGGAATGGTGTACTAGCTCTTAGCCATATAAGTCTCATTTATATCTAGATGAACCAATAAAGTTTGAGTTCTTATTGAAATAACCCATAAAATTTCCATTTTTACTAAACTAAAACTAACTACCTATATTAATTAATAAGGATTTCCAACACCTTAAAAGAATATAATTAAGAACCAAAAATTTGAATTATCTAAAGGCACAGTAGCTATGTTATTCCATCAATTCATATTGCAAGTAAGTAACTAATTGGCTATTTAATTAAGTCCTGACTAAATTAGAAGGCATGAATTCCTAATCCATATTTGTCATTCATGAAAACAATTAGAATACATTGACATAGTACATTATCCTAATCTATTGATGTTCTTATATCGAAACACAAACTCCATGAATAAATTAACAACCCATTACATATCAATACCAACAAACATAACCAAAACCACCATTAAACATTCCAACCCAACATTGATTTGAAATGTTAATCGGTACAAAAGAAATAAAAGGTAAAATAACGTCCATAACAAGAATAGTACAAAAGGATCAGAAGAACCTTGCTTGGTAGTTCCCAACTCCTAACCCTTGCATGAGTGATATCCCCACTTGCTCCCGGGTTGGTATCAACAGGAGTATAGATAAATATATAAAAGAAATGAAAAAAATCGGAGTCAAAGCTCCTGGGCGTAATCTTCCAAAGTCTCTCTCTCTCTCGCTACTATATATTTGCTGCTGTGTCGAAATTCGGATCTCTCTAAAAAAGAATGGGGCAAAAGGAATATATATTTCCCACAATCAGGCGTTAGGGCACAATGGAGAGAGAGAGTAATTTGATGTGGTGGGTATATGATAGGATATCATCCAAATATCCAAGGCATGGCCTTAGCCGCAGATTGCAAAATATAAAGCATGGAGGATTGATCCAATGATGTGGGCCTTCATTTTCTTTTCTTCCTACATATATAGCTTCAAATTGAAATAGGGAAGATTGATTCCGTGTGGTCGGACTATGTTAAGCCTCTTGGGATAATTTGTGATTGTGGTTTCCAGATGTGGATTGCAATTTGCAATATGGAGAAGAGATCGTATGGGGTGGGTCTACCGTAAACTCACTTGGCAAAATGACAAAGGCCATTGATTCCATGAGTATTCCATGTTACTGTGAAATGCAAATTCAAGCTCCTGCACATGATTGGAAATCAAATTTCCTTTCTCCGTTTCCAAGCTGCACACCATTCCTTCGTGTGATCGTGTCTCAAGCCTTCACTTCTCGTATATCTTGAAATAAAATTGAATTTATATTTTCTAGTTTCGTATTTTTTCCTATCATATGTATAAGAATAGAAATATTAAAATGGCTTATATTCAAGATAAAAATATATTGGATGCGCCATTTAAATACTAATTTTGATCATTTTTCAACATTTTATTTTGTTGACCCTCTTATGCACAATTTTTTAATTTTACGATATTACATCAATAAAGGCACTACAAATCATCTAAATATTATAGGACTTAATGATGTAAAAGTGTGAAAAATTCAAATTCATCACTACTCCTAACTTGGGCTCTTGCTTCTCCTCAAGCAAGCTAATAGTCATAGCTGAAAACCAAATCCTAATGAGGACAACTACCTACACATAAATAGCATTTACTCTACATTTCACCTAAGATATGAATCTCAATCTTTATTAGTTGCATTCTTTTCATTTCATGGAAATGTAGTAGAAGTATTTCTCTTGCACAAGTTATTGAGTTGATCTATCAAATGCATTGAAGGCACATTCAAGAGAATTCAATGACTAATCAATGATCAATAGAGTTTTATCCTTTCATTCAAATAAAGATTAATTAACCTGGAATCAATTATAATGTCACTATCTAAAAAGAAGATCACACATTTTGTACATAACATAAGTATGCATAAGTTTCTTATACATATCATGAGCATGATACAGATTAGTAAAAGTAATAAAGTGAAGTCTTCCTCTACTTCTGTTCCCAAGGGTCCCTAATTTTTCAATCTTTTGTTTTACCTTTTGCTTTAGTGCAGAGATGCATCCCAAACATTTGTTGAAGGGAGCATTTTATTCCTCACCATTTTAACAAGTTGGTCACTAAGGGCTCATGAACCCATTCAATAATTTATCATTCAAGAAGATGTGCCTCGTACTTATTAGGCACCCTAAATGACCATCTATACCCTCTCCCTCTTTTCTTCTTCTTGTTTTTTTTTTTCTTAAGATTTTTGGTTAGGATTACCCCCAACTTTAGAACTTTGCTACTATTGCTTCTTCTTTTTCTTTTTCATGTTCTTCTACTTAGCAAAATTTTCAAGGATAACTAAACTTTACAATCTTCACATGTCCATATCAAGCTATTAGAGCTTTAAAGAAAATGAATACATACAAGTTTGCTAGAAATGTAAAACCTAATTCCGAAAAAATGGCATTGCCTCAATTCCAAATCATAAATCAAAATTTAAATAAGTGGTAACCAAATAAATCAAAGATTTTTTCACTGAATTCTTAAGTAATGTAAAAAATTCATTACATGATTATCTAAACCCATGCAAAAATAGGAAAAGTTCAGCTCAAAATTGCTTCTTTTGTATGGAATATAGCTAATTTCACAAAATTTGGGCATTCGGAAGAGTATATGCTAAAAATGATGCATGAGTCAACATAAAGCAATTTATGAACGTTGATCAATATCATGAAATGATTGGCACATAAAAAATGATTCCTAGAATGCATGACTCTTCAGAATTCAACTCAAATAAATAGTAGCAAACCAAGAACATCACATCTCCCCATCATATCAACTAAATCCACCGTACTACTCTAAGGCACAGATATCTACCCCTAACTTTTAAGTTTAACCACTCCATATTCAATTCAAAACAAAGTAGATAAGAAGAGGAAAAAATGGAAAGAGACTCCCCTAGTGTATTTAGTTAATGAGCTAATCACTTCATAGAAGGCCTCTTTCCCATCTCTACCTATTCATGATACGGACAATTTAGTCCTAAGCTCCATCTCTCCAAAGCATCTACATCATATAGGCAAACATCTCATAGACACTTATTCAAAAAGACAAGACCATGAAAGTATCAACTTTGACACAAAACAAGGAAAGGAAAATATTTTTGTTATTTTCAAATTTCACAATTTTTTTTTTAGGGATAAAACTTAGTATGTAAATGATCCTAAAAACTAAAATTAGCACAAAATCAGTCCCTACAACGGCTCCAAAGACTTAGTCTCATATTCACCACTTCTATAAGTTATGCACTAATTGAAAAAATTATCTCATTTTTAAAATAGTAGAACCAATATACAACTAATCATCAAGCTTACAAATTTTGATAAAAATTTGTGGAAACTGTGAAAACTTCGACAAGCATACTAGTTGATTAGTAGTATAGGGTGAGCTCTAAGGTTGTATTTCCTAAGAAAATAGTATGTTAGCTCTTAGCTATTTTAGCCCCATTCATAGTTAGGGAAACATAGTAATACTCAAATTTTATTTAACTAAACCTAACAACTCTCCTAAACCAATAAAATTTACATTTGTATTAAACTATAACTATTAGCTAACCTAAATAAGCTACTTAGGAATTCCAACTTCGTGAAAAGATATAATTATGAACCAAGGGTTGAAATGTCTAATGGCGTAATGGTTATGTCATTCCAACAATTTGCATTGTAGATGACCTACTAATAGGCTATTAAACTAAGCCTTAATAGTTGTTAATTCTTAATCCATATTAGCCATTCAAGAAATCAATTAGAATACATGTACAAGTTACATTTTCCTAATCTACTCAATGTTCCTAAAGCAAAATAGAAGCTTCATGAACAAAATCAATAACAAACAATATACAAACATGAATGGAAACAACAAAACCATCAGTAAACAATCCAACCACTACATTGATTCATAATTTCATTAAGTTCAAAGGACACATCAAGTTAAAGAACAAACATCCAAGTAAATACAAGTATAGAAGTGGAAAGAAACAACTTGAAAATAGGAGTTCCATGTCCAAATCCATGCTTGAATGATGTTTCCTAAGCATCCTCGAGTTAGATTCCCTTATTACATTGTAAAAATGAAGCTAAAAGTTCCTAAAGTTTGAAACCTTAGCAGAGAAAACAAAGCAAAGTTGAAGGAAAAAAGAAAGAAATGAGAAATGGGTTTGCATGGTGCATTGCATTTTAGCAACTTTTTATATTAGGAGTGTACTGTCTTGACAGTATTATCGACTTGACAGTACATACCATCATGATGGTAGCTAGGATTACTATTAGGATAGCATGGTCCACTCTTTGAGATACTTGCAAAAGTTTTGTTATACATGTTGAGTTGATGGCAACTAGGATTATCATCAACCTAGTAGTTCCTTCTCCATGTCTTCATCTTTTCTTTTCCTCCAGCTTCTTATGTAGGGGCTATTAGGACTTGCAAGATACATGAAAGAAGAAATACTAAGTTTAAGATCCAAAATACTAAATCTTTCATGCTAAATTGATCAAATCATAATTTTCATTTGTGTAAATCAAATTTATGCGATTTTTATACTAGCTTAGTGCATTCAAATTCATGTTTACCTAAAATCACATACAATTTAAAGAAAATTATACACAATAAGTGTGGGATTTTTCACACTTATCATTAGTTACCCTACAATGTGTCCATTTTCCATAAACAAAAAATTAAAAAAAAAAGTGTAAAAAAAAAGTAATAGTTTTTTCCCAATCACAATTTCTTTATAGATATCTTTCTTTAACGATAAGCACATGTTTTTTAGGCTATCCTTAGGTCCTTAGGTTTTCTCAAGTCAACTCATAGCATGTAAATTAATTGTAATACAATTATAGTCCATTCTTGAGTTCTATATATATTGTTCTTTTAATTGTTTTTAGTTATTCCAAGAAAAAAATAATTGTCGTTATTCTCAATATCAAAGTTGATGAGTAAGGGTCATTTCAAATTTTTAGAGCGTCATCCCAATTAGGATTCATTTTCTTTCTTCCTTATTTATTGTTGTCTCTTCCATAGGTTTGTGATGTGCTTAAGAGCTAAGTTGTTACTAAGGCTTACCGTAAGGTTGAAAATGGGTCCTTCAATATATCGAAAAAAAGGCAATAAAAAGGGTTAGAATGTCTAGTGGCTTCACGAAGCTATTCATTGGATATGACTTACCAACAAATGTGATGTGACTTAGCTTCATCTTGATATAATGCACAAGCAAAGGACTAAAGTTCACTCACCATTAACCTTAAGCTATTAGCAAGATTAGATAAGCATGTCAGGGTTATAACTTAAAGAGCCTTTCTTGTAAGAAACAAGATAAAGGAATATTTATTAACAGGAGAAAATTGATTCAGGCTACAATGGATAAGGTACTATTTATAGTAAGTACCTAGGGAAAACAAAAGGATAGATGAAATTACAAGAGCGTCATGCAAAATTAAGATACCTAGTAGAAGCCAAAAAGTGTAAATGTGACAAATAAGCAAAAGGAGTACAATGTTAGAAAAAGGTTGAGCCAGGTGGCATGCTATTGTTGAGTTTGTATGTTGAGATAACGTTATACTGAAACTAACCTGTTAGTGTAGTAGATAAGTTAGCTAACTCAATCAATAGTTGGAGCTTGATAATCTGGAGGTCGAATGCAAGAGTCGAAGCTATGAGCTTGGTGTCGAGGTTCCCATTGTATAGTAATGTTCGGCCAAGTTGATCTTGGAAAGAATTTAGCCATGGGCCATCCTAGTACAATAGCTTATCTTAGGTAAGTTGAGAAGACTAAGCTCTTTTTATAAGAACTTATAATCCTTTAAGACAAGGTCGGCTGAGAGGTCTTGAGGTCGACTGTCCATCAACTCCTTGGGGATATTAAAGATTTGCCCTCAAATCTTGGTCAACTTTCTCTTTGGGTACATAAGGTGTTACATCAAAGACATTGAAGGTCGATAACACTCCATACTCTTTTGGTAATTCTAGCTCATTTGTGTTGCCATTGATGCTGTGTAGAATTTTGAAGTGACCATTTGACCTGGGTGATAGTTTGCTTGTTCTCTTTCCTAGGAACTGCTCCTTACTAAGGTGAACCTAAATAAGGTCTCATAAGTTGTAGATAATGAATTTTCAACCTTTGCTTCCATGCTCTTATTGCTAGGCTATTATTTTGGTTAGGTACTCTATGACCTTCTTATGTAGTCTCATGAATTCCTCTATACACCATAAGCTAGACTAGCTTTCGCCTATAGAGTTTGGGCTGGTAATCATGTCAAATGGCTAGCTCAGGTCAAGTCTATAAACGACTTCAAAGGGCGATCTTCCTATTAACTTATGGGTAGATCGATTGTAGGAAAATTTGATGATGGGTAGATATAAATCCTAATCATGCAAATTCTTTCCTATGGTGGCTCGCAATAGACTACCAACCGTCCTATTCACCACTTCGATCTAACCATTTGTTTGAGGATGACAAGAGGTACTGAACAACAATTTTGTACTAGGCTTCTTCTACAAGCTTTTGAACTTTGTGTCTTGATTTGAAACAATGCTCCTTAGGACTCCATATAGCCACATGATCTCTTGCAAAAAGAAGTTAACAATATATAAAGCATTATCAATCTTATGGTAGGGAATGAAGTGGATCATTTTGCTAAACCAATCAACCATCACCATGATGGAGTCATGCTTCTAAGCTATTCAATGTAGTCCAAGCATGAAATCCATGCTCAAATCGGTTTAACGTTGATTAGGCACAAGTAAGGGTATATACTTCCCATAAGGTTCCTTTGGACCTTTTACTCATTAACACATTTTACATCTCTTTATAACCATATGAATGTCCTTCTTCATCCCTGGGAAATAGAAGTGCACCTTTAGTAGTTCATGTGTTCTCTTTTCCCTAAAATGGCTAATTAGGCCTCTTACATGAGCTTCTTGAACTAGTAACTCTTAGACCAAGTTTTTGGTACATATGCTCATCCACTTTCATTAGAAATCCTTGGTTTGGATAGAACCCATTCATAGCACCTCTATAACTACATTTGACCATTATGGGTCCAAAGTATGGATCTTGCTCATACTAATCTAGGAGGGTACTTAATCTAAGTACATGAGTTTGTAAGGTCATAACAAGCAAGCACATGCTGACATGATAAGGCATCGGCTACAATGTTAAAACTTCCTTTCCTATACTTAATCACATAGCAGAAAGTTTCCAAGAATTCTATTCACTTGGCATGATGTTGGGAAAGTTTTTGCTGACCTAACAACTACTTAAGGGACTCATGATCAGTACAGATGATAAATTCTTGATGTAGTAGGTAATGATGACAGTTCTAAAGAGCTCAAATGAGAGCCTAAAATACCTTATCATATGTAGAATAGTTTAATGTAGCTCGACTAAATTTCTCACTAAAGTACACAACAGGTCAGTATTCTTGATGAGAATGGCACCAATGCTTACTCTTGAGGCATCACATTCTAGATCAAAGATTTTATCAAAATCTAATAAGGTAAGCACTCGAGTCAAAGTTAACTTAGATTTGATCTCTTCGAAGCTCTTTTAAGCTTTTTTTGACCATTTAAACTTAAAGTTCTTCCTACTCAGCTTGGTTAATGGGGCAGTTGTAGTATTAAAATTTTGAATGAACCTTAGATAAAATGAAGCTAATCCATGAAATCTCCTCATATCTATCGCACAGGTTGGTGTTAGCCAATTAAGGATAGTTATGACCTTGTCATTGTCAATTTGGTACCTCTATCGGATACAACATACCCAAGAAATAATACTTCATTGTGATAAAGTATACATTTCTTCAAGTTGTTGAACAAATGTTTAGCAATTAATGATCTTAAGACATGGTTCATGAGTGGCATAAAAGTGTTCAGTGCATTTATAAGTTTAAAAGGCATCACCAACCACTCAAAGAGACCGCCCTTCATTTTGAAAGCTATTTTCGCTCGTTTGCTAGTCTCATTCAGATTTGGTGGTAGCTACTCTTCAAATCTACTTTTGAAAAGATCTATACACCATGTAGTTCATCTAACATGTCATTTAATGAGGTATTGGATACTTATACTTGATAGTAATTTTATTGATAGCTCAATTGTCATTGCACATCCATTAGGAGCCAACCTTCTTTAGTACTACAACAGTTAGCACAACATAGGGGCTCATGCTTTCTCTAACATATCCATGGTTACTTTTTTAACTTAACTTCCTATTTAGGGTGGAGCTATAGGCAGGTCAGTTAAGTAAAACTACTTTAGGCTGGAGATCAATACAATAGTCAATATATTTGATAAGGGGTGATCCCCTTGATAGCTTATTAGGAAACAGGTTGTCATATTCTTAATATAGGGCTTATACGTCGGCTAGTGATGTTTCCACTTCTTTTAGCTAAAGTAGTCTCCTTATTAGCAAAAAGACATAATCTCTTGACTTGATGGTGCTAAAGAATGAAGCTCATGAGATCACTAAGGAATTTTTCTATAAGGACATAGAGATCTTATCCTATTGTTCCTGAACTTCCTTAGGGCTCATAGGAGCAAGCACAACCTTCTTATCATCCTTTTAAAATAAGTAGGTATTTTGGTATTTGTCTCAAAATAATCTCGTATCAAATAACTAAGATCGACTAAGAAGTATGTGTTGAAGCACACATTAGTAGGACATTACAGAATACCTAGAGTCTACATTTCTCATTTTGCTAATGGATCTTATATGGTTGGGGATAAGGATAGGTTAGCAACTTCAAGGCCTTCATGACTCCTTATGCCTCTACATTGGTATGACTTCCCTCATCAATAATCAAAGCACATAAGTTATCACTTACTCGGTAATTAGTATGAAAGAGGTTCTCTCTTTACTTACTCTCCTTTGCAATGTTAATGCTTAAAACTCTTCTAATAACCGTATAGTATTCTCTAAATTCAGGCCGGGTAAGGTGTTTAGGATCTTCTTGGTACTCATCTAATAAATGCCCAACATCTACTTCCACTTCTCCTTTATTGGAACTTTTTACTTCAAACTGTAGCTTTTCGCCTTTGATGGTCATCAAACGTCAGTTCAGACAATGATTGGCTACATGTCCAAAACTAAGGCATTTGTAGCATTTGATCTCTCATCTTCTGTCCTGAGCTCTACCTAATGTCTTTCTTGGCTTTGAACTCTTGAGCCTTAGCTTACCTTAACTATCATTAGGTTGGCTCAAGTGTGGTCCACGTTTTTCCACCTTGAAATTATAGGGTGTTCCATTAGAAGCAAATTGGCTCGGCATAGCAAGTTGGTTTCTCTATGCTTGGCTAAGCTAACGTCACTTCTATTGCTTGACTCTTTAAGCAATTTGGATAGTTTCTTCCAAAGTCCCAATCTTCTATACTTCTACTATGTTCTCAATCTCAAGTTGTAATCCAAATAGAAATTTAGCAATAGTCCTAGATTTTAGCTCGTCAACATTACATCGAATCATCAATATTTGAAACTCTCGACCATACACATCCACAGTTCAACTACCAGCTTGAGCTCTTAGAGATGTCAGAAGGTGTATTGATCATAGTGCTCAAGAATAAATTTGTTCCTCAAAACTTGCTTCATCTCATTCCAAGTTCTTATCTTACATTGGGCTTACTATTATGTGGCTTATACCTTCTTCCACCACATTACTACATACCTAGAAAATTCCAAAGTAGCCTTATGCATGTGCATTGCATCATCATAATCGTAGAAATCAAATTTTTCTCAATCTTTTCTTCCTAGTCCATATACTTATTAGCACTACCTATTCTAGAGAAGCTTAGAACCTAAACCTTAATATTCTCATATCCTCTTGGTGCTTGAACTTCTCACTTATCAAACTCATGAAACTATTCATCCTCTTCTTCTTCTTCAACTTCCTCAATAACTTCTCTTAACTCAAGTCATCATCGAATGAATCCTTCAACTTGGTTAGGTCACACTTATGGTATATTCATAGCATCAATAGCTCAGGTTTCTATACCCATCCCTCTTGGTTAACCTTGCATGCCTTAACCATATTCAACATTTCTATCTTGGGGTTTACATCCATAAACCTCTATTTAGCTAAGTTAATAACAATAGCAGTAAGGTTTTGAATCTATTCATCAATACTATAAGGAGTTTGCTACTCAATACGGCTATGCTCAAGTATCACTCTCAACATCACCTATCTCCCCTTATACACTTGGATTCAACATTTCCATAGCAAAACCTCAATGACAACATAAACCAACAAGAGATTCTACACAACAATGCTAAGCACTATTTCACATAAGGCTTTAACAACCTTCTCTATTTAACAATAGTGAGAGTAAAGAAAAATAGAGTATGTATAACACTCAATAAAAATCATACAATGCTACTAGTCGCTCTCTATTGCAAACTAAAGCTGTAATACCATGATAATATAATGAGCCTAAGAGCTTAGTTAACACTAGAGCTTACTATAAGGTTGAAAATGGGTCCTTCGATATATCTAAGAAAAGGCAATGGAAAGGGTTAGAACGTCTAGTAGCTTCGTGAAGTTGTTCGTCGAATATAACTGACCAATGAGTATAACATAACTTAACCTTAGCTTGATTGGATGTACAAGCAAAGGACTAAGGTCTATTTGCCACTAATTTTGAGCTACTAACAAGATTATATAAGAGTGTAAGGGTTGTAACTTCAAGAGACTTTTTGACAAGAAACAAAATAAAGGAATATTCACTAACAAGAGAAAATTGATTTTAGCTATAATGGATGAGGGACTATTTATAGCAAGTTCCTATGGAAAATAGAAGGAAAGATGAAATTATAAAAAGGTAATCTAAAATAAAGATACCTAGTATAAGCTAAAAAGGATAAATCCAACAAACAAATAAACGGAATATAGTATAACATAAAAGAAAGGTTCGAATGGGTAGGGTGCAATTGGTGGGTCCATATGCTAAGACATTGTTGTTTTAAAACTGAGCTCTTGGTATTGTAGAGAGGTTAGTTGATCAGGTCAGCAGTTGGAGCTTAGCAATTTGAAGGTTGGATGTAGGAGTTTGAGTTGTGAGTTCGATGTTGAGGTTCCCAATTTAGAGTAAGGTTTGACTAAGCTAATCTTATAAAGAATTCAACCATGGACTATCTTAGTATAGTAGCTCGTCTTGGGCAAGCAAGACCTTGTAGACTTCCGAGATGAGCTCAGGTGAGAGGTATTAAGGTTGGCAATCCATTAGTTTATCCTTATTTCTCCTTAGGGTCTCACTTTAGATTACATTCTTAGTAGCATCATCTTCACTTTAGGTTTCATATTCATTGTTGATAATCCTTAATCAAGTCCGTAGATTGTTAGTTTAAGCTTATAATTAGTAAATTCCTCTTTCATCTCCATCTTCGATAGAGTAACTTGAGTTTTTATTCAAAGTTAGTTGTCTTTGAGATACTTTCTTTCTTGGACCCTCTTATTGATAGTCTTTAATCATTTTTCTAGTCTTTATTTTGTGGGCAAGAATGGTGCCAACCTATCCATTCTATGAACAATTTTCTTCTCCTAGAAAATTGCCATTCGATTACATCTGCAAGTTAATCATTAGAGTACTCTAGCTAAGGTGTTAGGGTTCCCTTACGCGGGTATTGGTATAGAGGTATAGGTAAGGGGCAACTCGGGATTGAATCCATAGATTACCTTGAAGGGAGTCCGCTTAGTGGTATCATGTATGGTACGGTTATGGGCGAACTCAATCAATGGTAAGTAGACGTCCCAATCAACCAAGTTCTTGCATATTATAGCTTGGAGTAGTGACCCCAAAGTACGATTAATAACCTTTGTTTAGCTATCAGTTTAAGGGTAACATGAGGTACTGAAGAGTAATTTGGTTCCTAGTCAATGCCACAGGGTTCTCTAGAAATGGCTTAAGAACTATAGGTCTCTGTAGAAGATTGCACTTCTTGACATACTATGTATCCGCACAATCTCCTGCAAGAAAAGGAAAGGAATAGTTGAGGTATCGTTAGTTTTGGTACAGGGTACGAAGTGTATCATCTTATTGAACTGATCCACGATGACCATTACAGAATCTTTACTTCGGGTAATTCTCAGCAATCTAAGAACAAAGTCCATACTCAGTTCAGTCTACGGCCTCGTCGAAATAAGTAGGGGCATTCCTTTTCCTTGTTTAGCTTGGCACTTGGCCTTTTTGCACACAGCACATCTTTTAACAACTCAGTGCACATCTCTTCACATTCTTAGCCAAAAGAATTGGCCATTCAATAGTTCATAGTCCTCTTCTCTCCAAAGTATCCGAAGAGTCCTCTGCTGTGGGCTTCCCTGATTAATAATTCCCATAGGGAACAAGTCGGTACGCATAATTTCCCCACTCAGAATAGATATCTTACCTCCACACAATACTCGTCTATTGTCCTCCCATCTATGCATCGCGAAATTATTGGTCTAAAGTGTAGATCCTTGGAGTACTGTTCTTTAATACTCACAAAATCAAACAGCTTGGTTTGTAGTTCTAATAAGAGTGCATGTTTCTTTAAAAGAGCGTCTGCAACTATGTTGCTCTTTCCTTGTACTTTATCACAAAATTGAATCCCTTAAGGAATTTAACCCACCTCGCTTACTGCTTCGACAACTTGGTCTGACTTCGGAGGTACTTCAGCAATTCATGATTAGTATATATGACAAATTCTCTCAACAGTAAGTAATGTTGCCACACTTGCATTGCTCAGATTGGTGCCAAAAATTCCTTATCCTATATGGAGTAGTTCAGTTGTGGTCCTTAGAGCTTCTCACTATAGAAGGCAATTGGTCGGTCTTCTTGTATCAGGATAGCGCTTGTTCCAACCTTCGATGGGTCGCATTCTAACTCAAAAATTTTGTCGAAGTCAGGTAATACTAACACTAGGGTGGAGGTCAATCTTTTTTTTTTTCTTATGTCGGAAAAACTCCTCTCTTACCTTTCTCCCCATCGAAATTTAGTGTTCTTTATTAGCTCGATAAGTAGCATAGTGATGGTGTTGAAATTCTTGATAAATCTTTTATAAAACGAAGCTAGTCCTTAGAAACACCTTACATCGGCACAAGTAGTAAGAGTCAGTTACTCGACAATTGCCTTGATCTTCTCATCATCGACTCGTAAGCCTCCTCTACTAACTACATACGCTAAGAATACTACTTTCTCCTGGCAAAAGCAACATTTCTTCAAATTGCTAAATAGTCTCTCAGCACGAAGGATATCCAAGACCACTTTAAGATGTTCATAATGACTTAACATGTTGGCACTGTAAACCAAGATGTTGTCAAAGTACACCACGACACACTTTTCGATGAGATGTCTCAACACATGGTTCATAAGTCTCATGAAAGTGCACGGGGCATTTGACAAGCCTAAGGGCATGACTATCCACTCATAAAGTTTATGTCGAGTCTTGAACGCAGTCTTCCATTCGTCTCCTAACCTCATATGGATTTGATGGTAGCTAGACTTGAGATCAATCTTATTGAATATCTTGACTCCATTAAGTTCATCTAACATGTTTTTTAGCCTTAGGATTGGATACCTGTATTTGATCATGATTTTGTTCATGGCTCAGCTGTCAACACACATCCGCTAGGTTCCATCCTTCTTTGGCACTAAAAGTATTAGTACAGCATAAGAGCTAAGACTTTCTCTCACATAACCTCTCTTCAACAACTCATTGGCTTAACATTGGAGTTTCGAAGCTTGCTTGGGATTCATCCGATAAGTTGGCTTATTCAGTAGTGCAACACCGGGTAATAATTCAATGCAGTGATCTATGCCTTGAGTTAGGGGCAACTCCTTAGGAAACTATTCAGGGAATAGGTCGACATAGTCATCTAGCAATTTCTTGATTTCCTAGGGAAGCTTACCCTAATCCTTCACTCCTAATAGTCACCTAACCAACAATAGGGTTGGCTCGTTAACATTAATGGCCTCTCGGAGCTGGGCTTTACTTATCACCAGAGCTTTCTTCAATCTATAAGAGAGTTTTGTCTATAGTTTGTGAACTTGTCTTGGCGGCATTGAATTTAGTATGATCTTTTGGTCATCCTTTTCCAACATATAGATGTTCCTGTAGTCGTCATGCATAACTCTCTTGTCAAATAACCACTGCTTACCCAACAACATGTGGGAAGTGGACAGTCAGAGTAATTCCCTATAATGATTGGCAATAGTATTTATCGAGTGACATGTAATGCTCCTTTCTCACTCAGCCAGTACAACTTGTACGGCCTAAGATGTGCAATAGTCAGTAGCTTCAGTTCTGAAACAAGATTGGTCGATGCTATATTGCTGTAACTTCTACTATCCACAATGAGAGCACACATCTGATCATTTACCTTATAGGTGGTATAAAACAAATTCTCTCTCTACTCCTCCTCTTGTGAAGGTTCCTTGCTCATAGTGTATCGGACAAACATGAGTAATTGGTTTAAGTCCTTAGGAAACATGTCCTCTTCAATTAGTTCTTTCCTAGCATTTTCTTTCTCAATAGGAACCTCCTCCTTAAGTTCCTCATCCGTGTTCTCTACTTCTAACTTCAAGATGCCTCCCTTAATGACCATCGTCCTTCGATTCCAGCACTAAGCAGCCATATATCTGAACCCTTGACACTTGAAGCACTTGATCTGGCTGGTCTTCCTACCAAACTCTTGCCCCTTTTCATACGTTTGAGTCGGTACTACATCTTCAAGTCAACCTTTCTGCTTGACTCTAACATGAACTCTTCTACTCAGCTCGATATTAGACTAAGCTTGGTAACTTACCTGTCTTAGTTGGCTAGCTAGAATTCTATTCATTACTCAATTCCTTCTTTGCCTCTTTACTTATTGGGTAATCTTAACAACTTCATCCATTGTGTCAAATCGTTGGAGCTCCATAATGTCTCGGATGTCTCCTCTTAATCTAGTAATAAATCTTGAGATTGTTTGGGATAGTGGTTCCTCCATGGTAGACAACACCACTATCATCACCAGGACTAACATTCATACTTGAGTCTATCATTTTTCCTTATAGATTCAAAATTCAAACAAACACTTTAGAAAGTGAACAGCTAATAATACACAGTCAAATGAACACAGTAACTAACTTTGCTTTACATACGCAAAACAGAACACAATAGAACTTCAGGAAGAACTAACTAAGTTCATGCAAAACCTCCACTCTGATACCAAGATGTTGCGATCCATAACTAAGAATAAAAAAGGCCGGTCACTGGAGGGTCTAAGCTTTCAGAAAGATTAGAAAATGGTTAATGGGGAAAGGCACAAAAAGAGTGACAATGACAAATGAAACAGTAAGCAAACCCATGAACAGCTCTAGAGAATATGACGTACCAATGGAACTTCCGATGACTTACTGCACAATTCGATATGATGCATGAATTGATCTAATGAGCTTACTCACCACTTAACCTTGCTTAGGGGAAAGGATAAGAGTGATGTTGAGAGTAAACAAACAGTGTTTACTTAAGGAAGAAAGTACTCAAGTGTATTGAAGGTAATCTGTTCTGTTACTACTACAAGTACAAGGGCAACTTACCCAAAAGGGAAAAAACAATAAAGACATTTCCTAAAGAAGCAATGTATATGATACAAAAGTGTAAAAATGAATATATAAAGAAAATAATCATTGGTGCTGCAGATTCTACATATGATACTATGCACATGGCGATGCTGTATTGGCGAGGTTGTTAGGAGATGTGGACAAAAAGTACAGACAAATGGGCTTATCCAAGCAATGATGGCTTAGTTAGTCTAGATCCTCTATCTCTTGGCTTCTTGGCAAGAACAATGTTGAGTGATTAGTTGGCTCGGCATTAAAGAGTAATCATTAACTCGACATACCATAGAATAATAGGCGATCATACGATACGGCATTAAATGTGACTCGGCAAGGAAGTACTTAGCCTCAGCAAGGGTTGGTTGGAACATAAGGATTCGTTATGCCAGCCCCTCTAGTCCTTGGGCTCGGCTATAGGTTAGAGGTCTTGTAGCTTGATTCTCATCACCATATACACACACATACACACACACACACACACACAAAGAGGAGTTTTGCTAACAAGTATAGATTCTTCCTAGGATGGCCAGTGATAAGATCATTGCCCTAGAAAGAATGGTGTCTTAGATTATCCAACAACTATAAATTTTGTTTACCATAATCAATAGCCTCCTAGTACTTCAAAATTCTTATATAGAAAAAGACTCATAGACTTAGAAGGAAAGGTAGAAACATTATAGAGATACATCATGGACTTATAAGGGTGCCATGTGCTTAATTGATCTCAAATGGTTCCCATTATAGGCCAAACATCACATTTACCATGTTATGAGGACGAGTTGATAAGAAAAAAGCTAGGGATCGATGAGAAAAGCCAAGACCATAGTGAATCTAGTAGTAAAATATAAGTGAAGTATGTCACTTAGATAAAAGGCCTATTAAACCAACTCTTTCATCATTTGAAAGAGGCTAAGATCCTAGCACATGAGATCACTAATCAATACTATAGGCCATGAAATTTTGAATCAATAGCACATTATGACTATCGTATGGGCTAGAAAAGGCATTCTATGGGAAAATGCTAAAGAATGAAAAATAAGATTTAAGAATTGATCAGTGTCAAGGTCATTTATCCAATTCTTTTAGAGGCTGTTACTTCTTCAAGTCATGACATGACTCTAAAGGAACCACCTACAATGCTAAACTTTAAGAGTTTGTTGCTAACGTTATCCTCTAAATTTTGTGTAATAATGATAATTTGAAATAAAGATTTGGTTATTCTTTGAATTGCTCTAAGTGTTTTTAAGGTTGGGCAACTAATTTTTTTAAAGGAAATATATCTCATTGATTAAAAGGTTTGGAATGAAAAAAGGCAAGCTATATCTTACATACAAACCTCTAAAACACTTTGAGAGTTAAGTAACATTATGGTGAGGATATTTTGGACTCATTTCTTTAAGGAGATCCATTTTTAATTTGATATGTAGATCAAAATGAAGTTAGGCATTCAATTTTAATATCCTAAACATAACTATCCTTTGTTAGCCCCGCTGTGCTCATTGTAAGAGATGTTTTCAAAAATTTAAAACCTTGTCAAGAACCAACTTACAATGAGGTAATTTAGAGGTCAAGATCAATAATTAGAGAGAAGAGGATTGGATTAGTTTATCCTTACACCAGTAACATCAATTTAAAGGCAAATTTTATTTTTGATGAGTTATTTTCTACAAAATGAACCCTAAACACTTTGGAAAAATAGTTACTTTTAGGGCTAAAAAATGAAGAGAAGGGCAAGGAGAATAATTGCGACTCAAAATGCATATTTTTTCCAACTTTAAAACTTGCATTTGTGCATAAATTCTTGCAAAGTTTAGTTAATTTTTCATGAAATTGGACTTTATGCACAAAATGGATCGATTTTATGCAAAATTGCTAGAAATGTACAAAGGAATGTTGTTTTTAAATGAATTTGATGCATTTTAAATTCTATGTGCAGGTACATGTAGGCTACCATGGTCTTGGTAGCACCTACCATTTGATTAAGGAGGCCAATGAGAAGAGTGTTGGTAAATATCGCCTATCGACTGATCAGTATGCCCTGAAGCATTAAGGGACGATCAATTGTTGGAGAGGCTAGTATATGAATAGAAGCTGCAAGGTGGATTCAACCATACCAACCAATCAGTACCACTAGAACTAATTGATCGGAAGAAGAAATTAGGCTTAAGGTTTTTTTATTAAACCTTAATCCCTTTTAAATTCTACATTTCTTAAAAGACAAAGACCAATTGGAGCTAACATACGTCCATCGATCAATTGATATCCTAAAATTATATATACTGGCAAATGCAGTAGAAAATGTGAGCTACAATTAGGATTTTAGTAGTATCAGGTTTAGTTTTACGAGCTCATTGTTAGTTTACTTGTTTTCATGACTTTTTTATGATATTTGATTAATGTTTTTATGATTTTAATAGACACTTAAGTTTGTTTATTAAGTGTTGAGTACATTATCTTTGTCTAATCTTTATTCATGCATTATCATCTTGTTCATTTGTTAGCTAATGGAGTTTATTACTATTCTTGTTTTGTTTACTACTGATATTGTTAAATCTATGAGTGGCTAAGTAGTTATTAGTGGCATTGTGATAATGTGGATGTTGTAGATGGTGTGACCTTATAGTTATGATATTGGTATGTGTATTTATTTAGGATTTTGATGATTGGTATTTTGTTTGAACCCTTCAAGGAGCTTGATAATGGAATTTTCATTGAGTTTCCTTGTAATTATGAGATCAAGAGGAGATTAGTCCTAGGAAGTACCCTTTGAGAGTTAATAGGTTTACATGATTATGAGACTAAGAGGAGGTTAGTTCTATATTTTCCTTAATTAAGTCATTGAGTTGGTGAATTATCAATAGTAGGTTCTTACACTTATGAGACCGAGAGGAGATTAGGTGTTCCCCAATGATTTTACATTAGGTTATGTGGTTCTAGTAAATTAGGATTGGTCATGAGATCGATAGGAGATTGACTCCCTAGTTTCTAAGACTATAACACTTAATTCATGACAAGAATTAAGTGTTTTGGACTTAAGTTAAGTCCATCAAAACTCAACTAAGAACAACCATCCCTGATATCGTAATGGTATATGCTCAACATTACTTTAGAAGCATGTCGCAAGCCCATGTCTTTAATATTAGTGTTAATTGTTACTTTTTGTCCTTGATTTTAATTTCAATTGTAATTCCCAAATTTGACATTCGATTTGCTTAGTTTAGAGTAGTAGGTAGAATCTAGTACTTAGATGAGCCCTTTTTCCTTAAGTAATTCGATTTGGTGAATATTCATCAGTATTATTACTGTAAACGATTTGACATACTGGTTAGTCAAGAGCTTAATACAGTTTCAAAAATTTCCATTTATAAATTTGTGTCTAAAAATATCTAGTGTTTGTGTTGATTGCCTATCAGTTTTTGGTGCTATTGTTAGGGAAGAAGACAATTGTGCTAATATTAGATTAATTGAGAAATCTGAGACTGGACCCTAGTGTAGCATAGTGTAATTAGTAACTTAGTTTAAATTCTATTAAATTTGAGCAATTCAGTCATCAAAGTTGCAATCTTTATTCATTTTCTTGTTCAATTGAGTTAATTTTGCTATTTTGTTGTTGCTATAAGTAAAATTGAAGGTAAAGTTTGAAACTTTATTGTTGAAATTGTTGATCAGTGTTGAATTGTCCCTAGTCGATTTATGTTATGCTAGGAAGTGTACTATTTATTATATTATTTTTTTTTGTATAAATTTTTGCAGATTGTGGTTTTGGCGATTTGGTTGGATTGGAAAGGAGTAGAAATTAGGATTATTAACTTATATGTGAAGAGGGGTATGAGATTTGGTAGAGGAATTTGACTTTGAAATAGACTGGGCTTTTCAACATAAGATTAGGGAAAGAAGGAGAGAAGAGTTAAGAAAAATGGAGAAAACAAGGACTTTTTAATGAAGGTGATGGAAACAGGGTTAACAGAAATGGAGTTAATGGACATGGAGGAAACGAAAATGGGAATGCTAATAACTGAGCTTTGTAGGAATACTATATTCCTAACTTGAATGAGGTTACACCACCTATTATCACCAACTATTCAGGCAAAAAATTTTGAACTTAAACCTGCTTTGATTCAAATGGTGCAACTCAATCAATTTGGTGGATTGCTATTAGAGGACCCTCATGAGCATATTAAAAAAATTTTGCAATTGTTTGCTACTATAAAAATGAATGGGGTGTGTGATGATGAAATTTACGTAAGGTTATTTCCATTTTCATTAAGAGATAAAGCTAGGAGTTGGTTAAACTCTCAACAACCCAATTCTATCACAACATAGGAGGAATTGGTCCATAAGTTTCTATCTTTCTTAAGAAATGATATCACCATGTTTAGGCAGTTTGATGGAGAGTCACTCTTTGAAAGTTAAGAGAGGTTTAAGGAGTTATTGAGGAGATGTCTCCACCATAGCTTACCTGTATGGAGTATTGTGAACACTTTTTATAATGGTCTTAGAAATCAATTAAGAATGATAGTTGATGTTGCTATAGAGGGAAGCACAATGAACAAAATTGCTGAAGAGGCATATGATATGTTTGAACAAATAGCTTTACATGCTCATGGTTGGCATTTTAAGAGAGCTTAACCTAAGAAGGCAGCGAGTGTAAGTCAAAAGGAAGAATTAAGTTGTGTTAGGGAGCAAGTTACCTCACTTACCACTCAACTTGCTTAGATAGAAAAAGCTAAACAGATCAACACCCCTAGCAGAATTAAGCAATCTTATCAGTATTTTAATGCATGTGGTGGAGTAGGGCATATAAGTATGAATTGTCATGTATGAAATCCCTCTGCCCCATCTAAAGATAGTTAGGAGGAATAAGTTAACATAATGGGGAATTCTTATCAAGTATAGAGAAACTGTAACTCTTACTCAAATACTTACAACCCAAGTTAGAGAGACCATCCTAACTTAGCATGGGGAGGTAATTAAGGAGGAGGATTTAACAAAGGATTTCAACCACCAAGGATGCAAGCTGGCTAACACTAGTTACTACCTTTACCTCTACCTCCACCTACATAAAGTTCAATAGGATAGACCATTGAGTAATTATTGAGGAATTTCATTCAAATGTGTTACGTAAGAATGAATGGGCAAGAGACAACTATGTAAGACATAAATAGATGGATGAAACAATACAATGAGAATATGATCAAAAGACTCTAAGGAAAATTACCTAGCAATAATGAATAAAACCCGATAGATCAAACTAGATCATCCAGTAGGAATAATGAAGAGGCTAACGTAGGGCAAAAGGAGTTTTGTTTTAGTGGAGAAAAAGTGTTTGGAGGTAAGTATCTAAGCTTGAAAGATCTCGTTGAGGAATAAGATGAACTTGGTAGAGAAGAAATATTTACAAGAGAGTGGTTCATGGCTATCATTGATGTAGAAAAATTACAAAAGAGGAGATAATAGCTCTAATTAGTCTTGATAATAGAATTGATGAAAATCCAAGTGAAGAAGAAACCCTTAGTGACGATGGTGTATACAATTTGGAGACAACTAGAATGAGGGAAGTCAGTGAGGAAGAGGATCTTAGTGAATGTGAAGGCATGGAAACAAATGAAATTAAGGAGAAGAACCTTGGGAAATTTGAATCTAAGTAAGAGGGAGAAGTAAGATTAGAAGAGAAACCTAATATCATTGAGTTCAAAATTGTAAACATGAGACTTGAGGAGAAAGGTGCATGTAGCTTCTAGTTTCCTTGCAAATTGGATGATCTAGGGAGATTTACAGTGCCATATAACATACTAGATAAGTTTTTACTGAGAATACTTTTGGATACTAGAGTATTAAATAATTGCATGTTGGTGAAAACCATATGGGAATTAGGATTGGAGAATTTCATGATTATAAGTTTGTATTACACCCAAACCTTTGATAGAGGTTGGACCATACCTTTAGGAAAGCTCTGCTTCATACCCATTAGTGTTAGGCCATGTGACTTCCTAGTTGACTTCATAATGATGGACATGAAAGATGAGGAGCAACCCTTGGTTCTTGGAAGATTACTCTTGGTTACTTCAGCAGCAATATTGGAGATAAAAGAGAGTGATTATCCTAGAGAGTGGTGAGAAGAAAGTGATGCTCCAAGTTAAGGAACGGCTTTAACAATTAAAGGAAGGAGAATGGGGATTGGATCAAGAGAAAGAATTTGAACAAAGTAGTCGTATGAGGAAGGGGATGAATTATGGGAAAGGAGAATTGAGTATGAGTTAGGAGACTAAAGGATTTGAGCCTTAGAAGAAGTATGAGGACCCACCTTAAATTTGCATAAAAAAGCTAAGCTAAAGGCTTAAAAACAAGTGCTTGGCGGGAGGCAACTTGACCTACCTTTTTTCTTTCTTTTTTTTTCACTTAGTTATATTTTATGCCTTTTGTTTTAAAATCTTTTTAGTTATGTCTCTTTTATGTTATGCAAGCATATGTGAATAAATAAAAGAAGTGTTAAGTTCATCAATTGAACTACCATTGACAAATCCATAAGGGAATTGGGAATCTAGATCACACTAATAAACTAGGGGAGTTCTGTTCTAACTTTCTCTTTTACTTCCCATTGCATACGCATGGAATTGCAAGATATATACAACTGAATTAAAGTTAGGGGTAGGATAGTTAAATATAGATCTTTAAGTTGTATGATTCTAAATGAGCTTAGATGACTTGATTAATTTTATCCCTTTTGTGCACCTAAGAAATATTCTATTCTAAGAAGTTGGATCCATTTTCCTTTATGCTTTGTACTTCAATCTTTAAGTATGTTATCATTTATAAAGTTTGCATGACAGAAAGTAGAAAGAAGTGATTAGGGCTATGTTTTAAAAGAAGCCCCTCGTGAATAAGTTGTGGACATTTCTCAAAACTTTGTAATCAATTCATGGCATCTTTGCTTTGTTTAGTTATGCCAAATTTAGGCGTGGTTTAGAGGTTTGGAGTTAGGAAAATGTTTTGGTTAGGAGTTAGGTTTTTATGTTTTCAAAAGTTTACTTGTATATATACACTATTCTTTTGAGGAACTCAGTAGTTTGTTATTGTTATCTAAACCAAAGTGGGTGATGGATTTTACCTAAACATTCCCTGGTTAATACATAATGAATGCGTAAAAAGAAAGAAAAGAAAAGTTGAAAAGAAGAACATGATGGAGATTAAGAAAATTCTTTACATATCAGAAGCGTAACCCCATCACAAAAAGAAAATATAGTTGAGAAAAAGAAAGAAGGCAAATAGAAAGAAATAGAAAAAGTGAAAATTGAAAATCTAAAAAGAGAATAATGGGCATAGTGTGAAAGTTAATCCAAAATCAAGGAGGTGAAGTAAGGTATGATTCAATTATCACTCTTTGTTTGCATGGCATTAGCATACTTAAGAGACTAATGAGGAAGAAGTATATATGTGGGCTAACCAATTAATCTAAAATATTAGACTAAACTTCAAATTTTATAAGCCTAACTTAAATGGGAAGTTAACTTTTCTAGGTAACAATTCTTGAGTTAATTACACGATCTTTGACTTATGAGCCTAAAGGTTTCTCTACTATATCAAGAGTTTTAAACTTTGAGCTTTCCATGTGTAACATACTCATAATTACACTCCAAGCATAAAGGAAATGGATGCTTATCCTATTATTTTCTAAATTACTTGGTTTTAAACTTGCTTGAGGACAAGTAAGGTTCTAAAGTTGGGAGTGGTGATTGGGACTCAAAATGAGTTATTTTTCCAGCTTTAAAACTTGCATTTGTGTATAAATTCTTGCAAAGTTTAGTCAATTTTTCATAAAATTGGACTTTATGCACAAAATGGACAACCATGTGCAAAATTGCTGGAAATGCATGAAAGAGTGTTGTTTTAAAATGAACTGGATGCATTTTATATCATAAGTGCAGGTGCACAAGGGCTACTATGTTCTTAGTTGCCTTCACCATTCAATCAAAGAGGCTAATGTGAAGAGTATTGGTAAATTTGGCTTACTAATTGCTTAATATCCTTACTACCAATTGATTAGTATGCCTTCAAGCATCAAGGGACAATTGATCACTTAGATGATCGATCACTAGAGAGGTTGATGATTGAATAGAAACTGTAGGAGTGGATTTAACCATAACAATCGATTGGTAGAAGAAATTAAGGTTAGGATCTTTCGACTTAACCCTAGTACCTTCTAAATGTTGCGTTTCATAAAATAGTAAAATAAGTTAGAGTTGATATGTATCTACCAATCAATTGGTAGACCCTTCTACTGATCAATCGGTTTGATCGGTAGCCTAAAATTATATATACTTGCAAATGCAGTTGAAAATATGAGCTATAATTAGGATTTTAGTAGTATTAGGGTTAGTTTTGCATGCTCATTAACTATTTTCTTGTTTTCATGACTTGTTTATGATATTTGATGAATGTTTTGTGATTTTGATGCATACTTAAGTTTGTTTATTAAGTATTAAGTACATTGTCTTCATCTAATCTCTTGTTCACTTGTTATCTAATAAAGTTTGTTGCTATTCTCATTTTGTTTATTGTTGATATTGTTAAATCTATGAGTAGCTAAGTACTTATTAGTAGGTTTGTGATAATGTGGATGCTATAGATGGTGTAACCTTGTAGTAATGATATTGGTATGTGTATTTATTTGGGATTTTGATGATTGGAATTTCATTTGAACTTCCTAAGGAGCTTGATAATGGAATTTTCATTAGGTTTCCTTATGATTATGAGATTAAGAGGAGATTAGTACTAGGAAGTGCCCTTTAAGAGTTGATGGGTTTATACAATTATGAGATCAAGAGGAGATTAGTTGTACATTTTCCCTAATTAAGTCATTGAGCTAGTGAATTGTCAATAGTTGTAAACCT
Source organism: Lumnitzera littorea (assembly GCA_024138015.1). NCBI lineage: Eukaryota > Viridiplantae > Streptophyta > Magnoliopsida > Myrtales > Combretaceae > Lumnitzera > Lumnitzera littorea. The sequence continues at coordinate 77,590,828 of JAMXBB010000006.1, read as the reverse complement.
TGCAAATTTAGCTATTTAAGGGTAAAAGTAGATCCTAATACTATAGATAACTTGAAGAGTCATAAAAGCCGAGCAAAATAAAAATTTAATAAATCATAAATTTAAATATATTATAAAGAGTAAAAACCTTAGAAATTGATCAAAACCCTAGATTGTATACTAAAACCCTAAAGCTGCTTTAAGCACCACTAACCAAAATTGAACTCGAATTTGTTCAAAACCTTAAAATTATAAATATAAACCTATAAAATAATTAAATATTACTCAATAGCGATAAAATGATAGTCGAATGCAATTTTCGACTAAATAGCCTATTTGCATGAAATTATAACGAAATTGCTATAATAACTTGTAAAAATTATAGTTGTACTAGGTACCAATTAAATTGATAAAATTTTACAAAAATTTAAAAATTAATTTATGATGAGATTTGTTATAATTTTTATGTTTCGAAAAATTACATATATTTATTATTAATTTTTATTTTCCTTCTCTTTCATTTCCAATTTATCTCTTTTCTCTCTTCTTTTCTTTTTTCCTAATTTCAACATTCTAGAAACCAACAGCTGCCTACGTGAGAAAAAAAAAATTTTGCCATGTGTAAAGATTAGATAAACACTTAGCTTAAATTTTAAGCTAACTCACATGAATAAAAGAAAAAAAAAAAGAAAAAGAGAAAGCAAAACGTAGAAACAAAACAGAAAAAGAAAAGAGAGAAAAAAACATCCTGGAAGCATAACTGTGAGAAGAGAAAGAAAGAAGGAAGAAGAAGAAGAAGAAAAGAAGAAGAAAAATAAAAAATCAATAGGTAAGTAATTTATTTTTCTAGTGTAGATGTATAATATATAGTATATATATGTATAAATATAGTATTTGTATGGTATTTTGTACATATAACATTACTAAGTCCATGTATATGTGCATAAACACATAAATTGAATTATATATGTATATATTAGGCTATGTATGTATACATGTA
>JAMXBB010000006.1:77502635-77585453 GCA_024138015.1 Lumnitzera littorea | reverse complement strand
ATATATATATATATATATATATATAAGATAGAGTATATATATTACGGTAAGATATGTATAATATAAAGTATACATATTTTGTAATAAATACTATGTAAATAAATATATACTGAATATATAATACAATAATAGGTATTTATAAATTATTTATATATATCTAAGTATTCAAAATTACATAAGTATATTTATAAGTATATATATATATATGTACATAAGAGTATATTTATTTTCATAAAATAAGTATGTATATACATATAGTGTATAACATATATTAGATATATGTAGTATACCGAAAATATATATAGGTATATATATATGTATAAATCATGAAATACATAATTAATAAGAAAATGAGAAGTAATAAAAATAATAAAGGTCATAATAATAATAATAATCATAATAAAGTAAAAGTCTCAAAAATAGGAAAATATGCTCAAAATAATAAAAATATCAAATATATGATTTAAATACTTATTAAATCATAAATCATAAATATGTTAAGAAAAAGCTAAAATTGGTATTTTATAAATTTTAAACTTAAATAATACTTTTTGTGATATTTTTATATCACAATTTAAATTACGAGTCATAATGTCCAAAATGGACTTCGTTACGAGAAAATACGTTTGAAAACGATCAAAATGGACTATAAGTTCATAATAATCCGAGCTAAAACGAAAAAGCTATATGCGATTCGATAAAAAGCTCAAATCGATGATTTCACGTAAAAAAATAACCGATTTAAGTAAACAGTACGGTTTAGCATGCTGGTTTAGGTATTTAAATCCCTAAACTCATTACTTTCCCTATGTTCCTAACGTTAGGTGATCCTGAGATTGAGACCGACTTACTTTGAACTACTACGATCCCTGAGCTAGCCATGGCCGAGTGACTATTTCCTAATGATTCCATACTTGTATGTGCTTGTAGTTAGTGAACATAAATTAAGAATTATAAATGAATGTGTATGAGGTTAGGTTATGCTTGTATATGGGGTTGGGTTATGCTTGTGCATGATAATTGTTGTTGATGGTGAATTTATCTTAAATTGCAATAATATAATGTCTGTTACATAATAGATTCACTAGATTGATTGTTTGTGGCTTGGAATAATTACTGAATAAATAAGACTAAATTTTATTCGACCAGAAAAGTTAACTTAGATCATGCATAAATCATGCACTGCATAATTAATTCCGAGCAGTCACATTACACGGAGGTAGCAAGAGGCCATACGTAGGTAGCAAGAGGCCATACGTAGGTAGCGAGAGGCCATACGTAGGTTAATTATTGAGTGTTATTGATTTCGTACGGTGCACACGTACGATATGATCTTACCCCGGCCTACGGGATGACCAGGTGTTGGAGGCGCCAACCGCCTGGCTATGGGTTGAGTCTAGAGGTCTTCGTTTAGGGGTGAGTGAGGGCTGCGTGAACCTACTCACAATCATATGTAGAACTCGTTTTCATAAAGCTGGTAATAGATGTACCATTACATTTTAAATACAAAACGTAGAGTTTCATTATGAAATAAGTTCTAATATGATACCCGGATCTGATTGTACCGATGAATCTCCAACCCTAACTTCGGAGAGTGTTAAATCTGAGTTACATGCAGTACTTGGTCACCTGCATATATTTGTTTGGCATTTTGTTTGCCATGCATTCATTTGGTTGAATTTAACTATTGTATAACTTGATTGCTGTGTGGTTAAGGGAAATTAACTCACTAAGTTCTTGTAGCTTACGTCCCAACAGTTTTTTTTTGCAGGTTGCTAGACAATCGGGCATGGGTTAAGAATTGAGGGTTGAGAGCCAACGTCGAGATGCATAGAAGTTAGACTTTGAAGACAAACTATATGGTTTACTGGAATTATTGTATACTACATTCAAATTTTGTGACTTTAGTAAGTTTGAATTTTAGAACTTTACTACCCAATCTTATTATTTTGTAGGGGATACCGATTCTCTGTGGTTCTGTTGGACTGTAGCTTATCGGATATCCATAGTCACATATATGTGGTCGTAAGTTAATGAAATAAAAACTTTAGTGACTAATTATTTAGAATCTTGCAACCTCTGACTTGTAAGATGATTTTCTAATCATGGGTGCACATATGATATGAAAATTTTAGGCAAACCTACTAGACTCCTTTTAGGGTCATGACATACACAAAATAATTATACATGGATATATATATATATATATATATAGCTTACGATACTAATTTGTATATATATACTATAGTTTATCTAATTATATGTATTCTTAAAAAAAATACATAATATATACTCTTTCCATATACTTATGTACATACATGTATACATACATAGCCTAATATATGCATATATAACTCAATTTATGTGTTTATGCACATATACATGGACTTAGTAATGTTATATGTACAAAATACCATACAAATACTATATTTATACATCTATATACTATATAATATACATCTCCACTAGAAAAATAAATCACTTACCCATTGATTTTTGTTTTTTTTATTTTTCTTCTTCTTTTCCTTCTTCTTTTTCTTCCTTCTTTCTCTCTTTTCCTTTCTCTCCCTCACGGTTTGCTCTCTAAGTTTCGGTGTGTGCATATTTTTTTTTTCTTTTTTTCCAGATTTCCCCCTTTTATTCATGCAAGGATATCTTAGATTTTAAGCTAAAATCTTATCTTATCTTTTACATTAATGAGAATATGACCAAAAAAATCATTTGTAATATTTTCTTATTATTTTAAGATCAACACATGGCAATTTAACTCCTCACGTGGCTGCTGATTTTTGATATTTTATTTGCTGATTTTTCCTCCACGTTTTGTGCAGGATGTGAGCTTTGAAGTGGAAATAGAAGAAGGAAAATGAGATAAATTGGAAATGGAAGAGAAGAAAAATGAAAATTATTAACAAATATATGTAATTTTTCGAATCATATAAATTATAACGATTCTCCTCGTAAATTAATTTTCAAATTTTTGTGAAATTTTATCAATTTAATTGGTACCTATTACAATTATAATTTTTACAAGTTATTATAGCGATTTCGTTATAATTGCATGCGAATAGGCTATTTAGTCGAAAATTGCAATCGACTATAATTTTATTACTATTGAGTAATATTTAATTATTTTATAGGTTTATATTTATAATTTTAGGGTTTTGAACAAATTCGGGTTTAATTTTGGTTAATGATATATAAGTCAGTTTTAAGGTTTTAGTATACGATATAGGGTTTTGATCAATTTCTAAGGTTTTTACTACTTATAATATATTTAAATTTATAGTTTATTAAATTTTTATTTTGCTCGACTTTAATGACTTTTTAAGTCATCTATAGTATTAAGATCTACTTCTACTCTTAAATAGCTAAATTTGCGGGGTTTACACATACACTTATGAGACTGAGAGAAGATTAGGTGTTTGCCATTGATCTCACATTACGTTATGCAGTTCTAGTAAATTAGGATTGGCCATGAGACCGAGAAGAGATTGACTCCTTAGTTTCTAGGACTAAAACACTTAATTCATGAGAGAGATTAAGTGTTTAGCTGATCATGTGGGAAAATGAGACTGGGAGGAGATTTTTTGTTACATAGTTAAGTTAGATACCTTACCTAAGATCAGACTCAAGTTGGATTTGTCAAAATGCAACTAAAAACTATTAGGACCCTAAAGGGGGCTTAATAGGATTATCTAAAATTTCCATAACATATGTGCACCCATAATATAAAAACCGTCTTATAAGTTAGAGATTGCCAGACTCTAAATAATAAATTACTAAGATTACTGATTTTCAAGTAATTAATTTATTGTAACATAACATAATATGTAATTATAAATAACTATGGATGTTCGATATCCCATAGTTCCTCAGAACCACAGAGAATCGGTATCCCCTACTAAGTAATAAGATAGGATATACCAACATTAGAAAACTGTAAGAAAAGTTAAATTATATTAAATTCTAACATATAAATATTTTTTTCAAAGAATGTTTATCTATCACCTATATAGATCTCAACTAACTTTAACACTAATGTACATATCTTAATCTCGCACTTAGCACTCGAGACTTATCCCAATCCCATTGTAAGTAAACCTGTAAAAGAAAGACTATTGGGGAATAAGTTACAAGAGCTTAGTGAGCTATCCCTTATACCATACTAGCAAACAAATTATCAAACAAATTGTTACAACCATATGAATGCATGCACACACAGTATGCTAAACAATATATGCAGTTGACCGGTACTACATATAATATCGGATTTTAACGCCCTCCGAGATAAGGGTTGGAGATTCATTGGCACCAATCATGAGCGGGCTCTAGCACTTGGGTTTTTACCTATAACTTTGAATATCATATTTCGTAAAAAATATTTCTATTTCTAAGTCGTCTAATAGTATACAAAATCTCAGGCCTAACGGTGAGGTGGCCCCCACAATTTACACTCACACCCTACAGCAGAGACCTCTAGACTCGACCCTCAGCCATACGGTTAGCGTCTCTATTACTTAGTAAGCCCATAGGTTCGGGTAAGGTAATGTTGTATGAGTGCACCGTATAGAAACACTTTAATAAATATAAACAACTCTCGTAAGGCCTCTCTTTATCTTTACATGAAGTGATGGCCAGAATAAGTAATGCAATGCATAGATAATACATGACCCTTTTAATATAAAATAAGCCAAATATAATTAAGTCAAATTATGAGGCAATCAATCAATATCAATAAACCATTCAAATTACGTAACAATCAATCACACAATCCAATCATCAATTACCTTATTTAACCATAGTTCTCACAATAACCAATTAGTATCAAACACATGCATATCCCGAAACCCCATGCATCAAGTTATTAATATTTAATTTAAGTATGCTAACTATAAGCACAAACAAGTATAGAGTCATCAGGAATACTCACTTGACTATGACGACTCGCTTTAGTCACAATAATTGATCAGAAGATCCTTGCCCTCGTCGGGATCATCTGATCATTATGAGATAATAGGGATAATAAGTAGTTGACTCAACTAATGGTTCTAGATATCTATCTACCTAATTTTACTTAGATTACTATCAGCCTTTATTCGATTAAACCTAATTACTAATCGTACGTAACTTTTTCATTTTATTTTCAATATTTACAAATTTATAGTCGTTTTTCATCGTTTTCAGATGTACGTTCACACGGTGATGTCCGTTTTGGACGTTAAGACCCCGTATTTTACAATGTAGACTAAATTTATTAAAATTTTAACTATGGAAGCTTAATTATTCTTATTACTATATTTATATCCTAATATCTCTTGTTTTAGGACTTAATGATTTAATTAGCTATTAGATTCTTGCACTTAGGGAATTTTACCTTGGTATTAGTGATTCAAGTACTTAATTAAATTTAATCTAATTTAGGAAGTGTATTAGGATTTACTAATTCATGTACCTAATTCTTATGTACTCTTCTTATTTCTTATTTTATAAACTTATGGTTATATCATCGCTTACATCATCAATTGCTTGTGTCATTGCTTATGTCATCATTTACTTATGTCATGGCTTATGTCATCTTTTAATTGCATCATTGCTTACCTCATCTTTTGCTTACATAAGCCTTACCTCATGCCTAAGTGTATTATGTATACTTATGTACATTTATACATATGTTAGCTATATATCTACACCTTTGCTATACTTATATGTATACTAGTATACTTATATATATACTGTATTTATACTTGTACATATACCCATATATATATATGGTTACATACGTATTTTTATACAAATTTCGTATGCCTAAAATTCCTCTTAAGAAAGCTTCTCAAATTTCATCCTTTTTGTGTTTTAAGAGTGTATTGAGCATGGTATAGGTATATATAGTTAGTATATGTCTTAGTTTAGGTTATGTACATAATGAATACTTATATATAAAGGTCTCTATACTTGTATTTCTCTAGTATACCCTTATGTACATGGATACACATAACACATAATTACTTATCTAATCTACCTCTTCACTTAACTAATAAGTAATATAAAGCAATACATAATAACATAATTACATACCTTAATTTATTCTTGAAATATGGAGCCAAATTTGGAAAAATTTGAAAGTGAAAGGGAAAGGGAAAGGTTATGGTTATGGAGGAAGAGGAAGAGGAAGGGACTTGATTTTGTGTTGTTTTGTGTTTTTTGAAAGTGAAAGCAAGTGGGGTCCTAAGGGAAAAGTAATGGATGGCAAAAGAAGAGGAGAAAAGGAAGAAAAGTCTAAAAGAAAGGATAAGAAAAGAAATCATTAGAAGACTTAGATATTTTCTTAAGTAAAAGTGACTTTTGCTGACTTTTCTAAATGTTGACTTAATCAACTTTTTGACTTTGGTCAACTTTCCAAAAATAAATGGCATTTTGTGTACATAATGAAGTAAATAGGGAAAATTAGGAGAAAGATTAAGAAAATGAAAGGAAATAAGAAGTTTAGTGAATTGATTAGTAAAAATAGATAATGAGATCTTTCATTAGATATTTATATCTTATATACACCATTTGATAAGCTACTTAGTATAATTAAGATGAAAAATGTCATTTAGGGTATTAATATTCAATATATGTAACCTAAGCATTAACTAAACCTTTAATTCTATGTAATACTAACCTAGTTATATAATTAGAAGATGAATGCGATCTATGATGTAATATCTTAGTTTCTAATCGATTACTTTAGTATTGTATGTATTTATGAGTGATTAAAAGTTATCTTTAATCTTTTACCAATGATTTGGTATAATACTAAGGATATATTATCAATTAGGGTTTTAGGGTAAATTATAGTGAGTTAGTGTTTTTATATCCTTAAAGTTATTGTTTTAGGGTTTTATCACTTTTGAGCGTAATCTCTAGTTTTTATATGCATTTAGGGTATAAAAGTTTTCTACACAATTAAATCCTCAGTTGTTATATTAGAGTTTTCATCTTAACTAGCATTGTCAACTCTTAGAGTCTTTAAACACACTAGGGTCTACTTTAGGTATTAAGTTGAAATTTTTAGGGGTTTACAAAAACCATGCTTGATATCATAATGGCATACCCTTACAATTACTTTAGAAGTATGTCACAAGCTCACGTCTTTAGTATTAGTGTTAATGGTTGCTTTTTATCCTTGTTTTTATTTCAATTGCAATTCCCAAATTCAACATTCAATTCTCCTATATTAGAGTAGTAGATAGAATTTGGTACTTAGACAACCCCTTTTTCCTTAAGGAATTCGACTTGGTGAATACTCATTAATATTATTGTTGTAGATGATCTAGTGCACCTGTTGGTTAAGGATTTGATACGATTTCAAAAATTTCCATTTATAAAATTTATGTTTAAAAATCTCCAATATAAGAGACAATAAAATGATGGATAAAATAAATTGAAGAAGAGAGAAAAAAAAAAGAGAGCAAAAAATAATTTTAAAAGAAAAGAATTAAAAAAGAAAGAGAGAAAAAGATAGGCTTGAGAATTGTGCCTAAATCCCAATAAGAAAGCAAACCTTGACATGATTACCTAAATTTACAAGGAAGGTCTAAAGTTAAAGCCTAAACGACCCTAGAAATACAAAAACCTGATACCCCTTTTGTAAACCCTACTTTTAGTGGGCTTAAGATTTGAGTACGAGTGCTTTCTAAACATTCCCAAAGATTAACTCGACCAAAAACTTAAGTTTATATTTAGAAATAAATTAAGTTTTTACAATTCAAAAGCCAATTATCGATAAAACCCGAGCTTTAAGAACTGCAAGCTCTAAAGTTACTTAAAACCCTAAACCTTAAAACAATTAAGGAATTTCAACCCTAAGTAATTAATCAATAATTTAATTTGAATAATTTCATTCAACTTTAGAAAATTTCATAATTTTATAAAAATCAAATCATAAATTACAAAACAATGCGAGATGAAAACCCTAAAACAATTTCCTATAAGGCCATGCCCTTATCTTCATGTGTAAGCTTTACACATAAATAAGTAGATCAACTAATTACCTTAGATAACTTATCAATTGGGAGTTGGAATCATTTATCAATTGATAACTTATCAAAATCTAGTGATAAGATAATTTCCTTATCACCCCTTCACTTATACTACATATGGACAATTTTTCACAAGATTTCATAAGCTTAACTTTAATAAATGAGACAAGACCATTCCATGGACAAAAAGGACTTGAAATGGCAGATCTAAACAAGGAAGAAAGGGGGGCCATACTCTTGTCTTTCAATCATCAATCACTTTCTTTTACACATCACTATTCACCCCTTAATGCTTACATCATTAATAGTTGCAATTGTTGACTTTTGTGTAAGCTCCAAGGCAATCAATTAAAGCTTCATGCACACACTTCTTTCCTCATTCAAAATATGTCACTCTCTCCCTCTTTCACTCCCATTTTCACTTCCTTTTCTCTCACTTTAAACACAAATTAAAAGAAGAAATCAAACTCCACAAATTCCCAACATTGCCACCACCATTTTTGCTTCCATACTCACAGCAATTTCTCTTGTTATTCTTGTGTTATTTTCTTTAACCATCTAAGATCTTTTAGAGCCATTAGAACCTTCCATAAACCCCATTCCAAAAGACCAAAAGATTTGGGTTCCAAAAGGTTGCAAAAGAGGAAGCAAAGTTAAGAGCTTAAGTGGAACCTTTGTGCACAACCACCATAATTTGCTTTAAGGACGAGTAAGTATTTCTTGTGATTGTGGGTTAGTGTTTATGATTAGAAACTTTGATTTCTTAAAGATATAAGTAAGGTTTAAGTTTTTATATTTCCAAAAATCATTTTAAGAAACAAACCATGAAACCTTTACATGAAGTTGAAGCATGAGCATGTAAAGTTAGTATTTTGTAAACACACTTGTTCAACACCTTGAATGGAAGATTTTAAGTTGAGAAAATCTTGAAACAAGAACTTGAATGGAAGATGAACATGCTGGATGTGAGGGTTCAAAGGTCATTTGAATGTTGATTTTATTTCTGTTAAGTTAAAAATGCTCAAATCTAGACTTAAGTTAAGGAAAAATCCATTACATGAAGTTTTATGAAGAAACCAACTTTGTATGACATGAGCTATGATATAGAGGTTATATTAAGTATAAGATATTTTATTTCTTTATGTGGAGCATGAGTTAAAGGATCATCTTATGGAAGAAAACTTAAGTTAAGATTTGGATACAAGTAGTTTAAGTGCATAATCTAACACCTAAACTTAAGGAAATGATGAAAAAAGTTGAAAAACCAAGCAAGAACCCCTTGGAACCATCATGAACAGATCTGGAATGTGGGAAAAAGAAGCTTAAAAATATGATAAAAGTGAATGAACAAAGTGAAAAGATTAACTAAAGCAAGTATGGTAAGCATACAAAGCCTAAAACTCAAAATCGAGCCTAAAACTCTCAAAACAAGCCTACAACTCTAAGTTGGGCCTTCAATGAAATTTTGACCAGCACCTTAAAGTGTCAAGAGAGGTTGTTTTGAAGCCCATAAGAAATCCACCTAAGGCCCCATAAGCCTACCAAAGTCATTAACTTTAGTTTGAACAAAAAACAAGCCCATTTGACAACTTAAGCTCACTAAAGGGCCCAAGAAGCGGTTGTTAGCCTTAGGAATAAAAATCAAAGTTGTAAATCTGATCTCAAGGAATATTTTAAGCTTAGGATAAAATCTTAAGACCAAGCCTAAAGGATTTCTCAAGTTATCAAAAAGCCCATTTACCAAACAAGGCCTAAAAGCACTCCAACCCATGAGGAATGCTATTGTTTTGACCCATGGTTAGATTTGCATGCCTCATTTAATCTAACCTCACCACGTTAAAATACACTCGAAAATGATGAAGATTAACTATAAGATCATAAAAATCGGATCTAAAATGAGAAAGTTATACTCGATTGAACTTTTAAGTAAAACCGGGAAAAATTATGAAACCAAGTCCAAAGTATAACTTAAAGGGTTTTAGCTTAGTTTTCTAGGTTTTATTTCAAATCCTTATAGTATCGTATTTGCGATGTCCAGGAGACCTGGCTTTGGGGAGACAACCTATCCCGGATTATTTTGATTGATCCGCATGGCTGAGTGAGTAAATTCCCGATGACTCTTTACTTGATTGTGCTTGTAAAATAGATGCACCTAAACTTATATATATAAATTTGGATGCTTGTGGGATATGGGAGATGCATGTGTATGAATTTGTGGATGAATGTGATGACTCGTTAATTATATTTAATAAGGGGAATTGTTTGCATTATATATACATGTGAATTGTATGGAATGAAATTGTCTGATCACCTTGAAAATCGAGATAATCACTTATCTGATTAAGAAATCAAAATGAATCATGCATACCCCATATTGCATACGGATAACACCGACTGCCGCTTCACGCAGAAGATGGGAAGGGACTCACAGGAATACGAGTTTCCTGTAGGATTGGGCACTAGCTACGCCATCATATATATTAAGTCTCTGTCTTAAGCTGATGGGCTTACTAGGCCCCGGTAGACGCCAACCGTTGGCGAGGGGCCGAGTCTTGTGGCTTCTACTTAGGGCGTGTGACTATAGATTGTGGAGGCCACCGCACCGCTAGACTTGGGATATTGAAAATATGATTTATTATTTGGTAATGAAAGTATATATATGTATATATATACATAGTTTTGTTTTGACTTAAGCACAATAGTGCTAATGAATTAATGGTCTAGAACTCGGATTTTGGTTTGGGTCGATTAATTATCTTCAAACCCCGACTTCAAGGGGCGTAATTCTGAGTCGTATGCAGTTCCTAGGTCACTGCATGCGTTGGCATACCGATTGTTCATGCATTCATATGATTGTGCATCTAATAAATTTTTCCATGTGGTATTGAGGAGGGTAATTATCTCACTAAGCGTAAGCTTACACCTCAATAGTTCTTTTCCTTGTAGGTTGATCGATAGTTGGGAATGGGATAGGAATCGAGTGTAGAGTGCTACCATTGAATCAATATGGTGAAAAGCTTATGTAGTTACTTCAGAATGCTTCGAAAAATGACTAATATTTCAATTAAGTTTAGTATCTTTAGTAAGTTTAGAATTTTCTAGAATTGTCTATCTTATTTGGCTATTTTGGTAGAGGATATCGATTCTCTGTGGTTCTGAGGAACTGTAGAAAAATGGATATCCATAATTATTTATATTATATAATGAGCCAATGAACCAAAATTGAAGACTCTAGCAAATAACTATTTAGAGTCTTGCAATCTCTGACTTATAAGGAGATTTTTTTATCATGGGTGTGCATGTGATATGGAAATTTTAGGCAATACTACTAGGCCCCTCCTAGGGTCGCTTCACCTTTTATAGTACATTCCATGCCCCTAAAACATAAAGCCTTCATCTAAAATACTCCTTGCCAATCCTAAATGACAAAAATACAACGCCTTCCCATATGTAATTTCCCCCATGCATAATAAAGGCTTTTATGATCATAAGAGAATAATTTATCCTAAATATAAGTTGTTTTGAAACTGAGTAAGCACACTCCTAGTTTTTCTTAAGGGTTCTTGACTTGTAAATCTAGGTTAAACAAGTAACCTTTTTTTTTTTTTAAAGAAAAATAGGCCCTTTGCATAGATCCTTCTTGAAACCATCTTACTAAAAGCTTAACTCATAATACAAAACCAAAAAAGACCTAATAGATTAATTAGGGCATATTATTTACAAATTGGGTTGTAATTTTTAGGATTGTAGTTAAGAGTGAAAATCAAATCTAGAGTTTGTGAGGAAGTCCTCATATACTAAACTAATCAACAATGAGATACTTTTTTCCATAGTAGTTAAGACCAGTGATATTTGCTCCCTAAAAATTTCAAAGAAGAACAAAATGCTGTAGCAACATACCTCATGATGATTTGCACCAAATGAAAAATGGAAAGATGATGAAGTTTAGAGGGAAATTGTCCCTTATGGCACCAAAAGGTCCTTCACCCTTAAGAGAAAGAAAATTCCCTAAGGACAAGAACGTCAGTTGATTTAGCCAACATATGGATAAGTAAGCCTACCATTTATGGGTAGTCTATTGAACTTGTACAGGAATGCTTGCCTTTCATAAACAAACAAAGAGAAGAAAGAGGGAGATAGAGAGAAGAAAAGGAATTTCTCCTTTATAAAACAAAAAAAACCTCTCAAGCTCCCTCCAATAGTTTGATCTCATTTTGGTTCTTCTCTCTTGCAACACTAATGACAATGTTCAACTTTTTCCTAATATGTCAATCTTGACTTAAGAACAAGTCAAAGGGATGCAATTTGGCTCTTCTCTTAAGATAGTTTTGTTAACTCAAGGGACTTAGTTGTTAACATCCATTTCAAGTTGACCTTAGACACTTCCATCCTAATTCAGTCTCTATTGTTGAATTCTAAAACCTCCAAGTCAACTTTCATGGTCCCAATAATCAAGGGTCTAATCCCAATAGGTTCAATTTGCCTGTTAAAGCCTTCACTTCATAGGCAATAAGAGAATTTTCCCATTGGGAAGATTAAAAGAAAGATAAAGGAACTCTTTCTAAAGCACTTTCTTTTCGAGTAGAATACCTTGATTATTCTAAACCAATCAATCTTCCATTCCACAATAATTCAATTCTAACCAATTCAAGTAGATTAGTTTATCTTCCAAAGCTGAGGGTCAGTTTTGTCGAAAGGATTCTACCCCATTTTTTCCATTTGAAAAGGTTAGTTGAATCCTAGTACAAATATTTAGATGAAAAACCACTTGAGTCACAAAAGGTTGAATTAGCCCCAAATACAACTCTTATCAAATCCTTATCCTTGATTCTTGTGCCACTACACTTGAGATCCCTTTTGGTCAAATAATGAAACTCTTTTTCAATGTCTATTGGCCAAAAGTGTCCTAAAGAAGCATCTTATTCTTCTTGTAAGCAGTACAACATATTTAATGCTATAGGCTATAAAAGTTTATCTAAATCATTGAATATACAAGATCCTCTCATTAAGGGTAGCTCTCCTTACACTAAGAAAATGTTTTAAGAAGACCTTTGCCAAAAATTATGTAGACTCTTTGTCTAGCATAGTAGCATCTCATTTTTGGGGAAAAAGAGTAACTACTAAAACTGGATCGAGATTCAATTTTCTCTAGGGAAATTACTAGATGGATGAAAAAAAAAATTAAAAAAATAAGAAGAAAGAAAATAAAATGAAGAAAAATGAAAAAAAGAAGAGAACAAGAGAAAAGATGGGGGGGAAAAAAAAAGGAAAGATAAGGGAGAAGAGTTGTCAAGACACAAAGCAATAGACTTGAGCATGGATTATTCTAGAGCTGATATTAACCTGCCAATTTGCTTTTGAGAAGCCACCATTAGAGGATGATGACCAAAGTGCTCTTGCTAGCAAAGCTATGTAGTTTAGTTGGGCAAAAGAGCAAAAGTAGCCCACTAAATTTAATGGTTTAAATTTTGCAACATCTAGGTTAAACATTATATAATCTAGTGGTTAGTTAACTAAGGAACACAAAAGATTGACAAAGAAAATAATGAATCTACTACGGCTTGGATTAAGGAATTTGTCCCAAACAAGCCCTACTTAAGGATTTGTCTAAAGAAAAAAGAGGAAAAAGAAAAAAAAAAAGATTAAAAGAAGGAAAAAAAAGGAAAAATCAATAAATAAAATAATAATAAAGAAAGAGGTCCTACAATTTCTAGTCTTAGTTTTCCTCATAATCAAACCTTTATTCCAATTGCTTGATCTTAGGATCTCCTTTTCTAGTTTGACAATTCAAGGGACTTAGTCCATAATGTCTAGTGCAAGTAGCCTTAGTGACTCTATTCTTCAAATTTAACTTAGTCACCCATGTCAAAATTTTTTTGAAAAGTGGAATGTCCTAACCTAAGTAAATAATCCCTTTCTTCTTTCAAGGTCAGTCTATCTCATAAGTCTTCTTTCAAAGTTAGTGAGAGAGGCTCAATCCCCTTGAAAATTCAAATCAACCCATAAAATCTATTTCATCTAAGACTTCATCCCATTGTCTAAGTCATTAGATTATGATATTTCCCAAAAGAATTAAAAAGTATGACCAAGAATAAAGGACCAATCAATCTAGAATGGTGAAATAAAAGACCCATAAATCTAAGATGGTGAAAAAAAAAAACAAAAGACTTATCAATCTAAGATGGTGAAATAATCAACCTATTAATCCAAGATGGTGAAATAAAAAACAAATCAATTGAAGATGATGAAACAAAAGCCCATCAATCTATCATGGTGAAACAAAAGACCTATCAATCTATGATGGTGAAACAAAAGATCCATCAATCAAAGATGATGAACAAAAAACCCATTAATCCAAGATGGTGAGTTGTAGAAAACTAAAAGAGTTTGAAGAAATGGTTTTTCTTGTCCATCAAATATGGTACTTTCCTCCATTAAAATCAACCCCCTAATGGATATCTTTAGACTTCTCTTCAACAAAAAATTCCAAAGAAATTGTATCATATTAAGTTTTGCTAAGATAATCTTGAGGATTATATGCTCGGGTAAAGGAGCCTAAACCTTTCTCACCTTTAGGATAGTCTTTAGTACTATCCATCCCTTTAGGATTGTGAGCTCATCTAAAGGAGCCTAACCCCTTCATATGGAAAATCAACTCATCAAGAAGCCCTCTCTGATCCATAGGATAGTCTTTAGTATTATCTACCTCTTTAAGATTATTTAGCACATCTTGAGGAGCCTAACTCCTTCAAAAGGCAAATTAGCTTGTCAAGGAGCCCTCTTCAACTCTTAAAATCGTCTATGGTAATATCTACCCCTTTAAGATTGTTAACTAGGATAAAGGGGCCTACCACTTCATAGGGTAAATTTGCTCGTCTAGGAGCTATCTCCAACATTTAGTGTAGTTTTTAGTAATATCTATCCCTTTAGGATTGTGAGCTCATCAAAAGGAGCCTAACCCCTTCATAAGGTAAAGTAGCACATAAATGAGCCTTCTTCAACAATTAGGATGGTCTTTAGTACTATTGGACCCTTTAAGATGGTGAGCTCGCTTAAAGGAGCCCAACCCATTCATTAAATGAATAAGCTCATCAAGGAGCCCACTTTAACCCTTAAGATAGTTTGTAATACTATCTACCTCCTTTTAGGATTGTGATCTCATCTAAAGAAGCTTAACTTCTTTATAGGGCAGATTAGCTTGTCAAGGAACCCCCTTTGACTCTTTGGATAGTTTGTAGTGCTATCCACCTCTTTTAGACTATGAGCTTTCTAAAGGTATCTAACCATTTTTCAAGTGAACTAGCTCATCGAAGAACTCTTTCCATCCCCTATAAATGAATTACACACACCTTTCTTTCAATCCCTCCAATCTCATTTGATGTCTTGGTGAGAGCCTTTTTCCTTTTTAAGGACTAAAAGCCTCGCATTTGTATATCCCCAACATTTTTGGGGCAAAAAGGGTATATCTCTCTATCTTTGTGGTAAAGTTTTATTTAAATTTTGTGATAAAGGGAGACAGTTGAAAACATCCTATTTTTGCTCTTTGTAATTTTTAGAGTAATAAAAAGGTGCCTAAATTCAAAAATAAAAAAAATAGAAAGCCAAAAAATTCAAAAAAGAAAATAAAATTGAAAGCATATAAAAATTAGGAAATTAAAAAAAATAAAAAAATGTAAAATTCAAATAAAAAAACACAAAAAAATTATAAAATTTTAGAAAATATAGAAATTAGACAACTTAGAAAAATATAAAAAAATAAGAAAATGCAATTAAAATGAAATATGTGAATAAATAAAATTGCCAAGAAGTTTGGAAAAATAAAATGATTTTGATACTTTAAGTAATTTTGGGCTTGAACCAAATAATTCAAATATGGTTTAGGCCATTCTAGTTTATGTATGCAATTTGTTAGGATATATTTATAGGGCATGGGCTAATAGCCCATTTGGAGATGACCTTGGATTTAGAATTAGACAAGTGAGAGAGATCCTAAGTTTGATCCTAACATTAGTTGCATTATACCATTTATTTTTTCCTTTTGAACCAAAATGGACATATATCAACCAGTGATTGGCTGACCATATCCATTTCCTTTCTCTTCCTTCCCTTTACTGGCTTTTCTCGAGTGAATCTAACTCTAGGTTACCACTTTCAAGTCAATTTGATGAAAGCTTCTTTGTGATTTCACCAAACTAGTGGTGAAATCATAAATAATACTTTGGATAATATGGATTAAACTAAAGAACACATCTAAATACCGTCTCTTATGAGGTTAAATCTATCAGGACCTTATTAGGGGTCTAGTAGGATTGCTTATAATTTTCATATTACGTATATACCTATGGTACAAAAATCGCCTTGCAAATTAGAGGTTGCAAGACTCTAAATAATTTATCACTAGGGTTCTCGATTTTTAATTAATTAACATATTATAAAATATAAATAGTTATAGATATATAATATTCCACAGTTACTCAGAACTGTAGAGAATTAGTATCCCATACCAAAATACAAGATTAAGTAGTAAAGACCTAAAATATAAACTTACTAATGTTATAAAATTTAAGTATAAGAACAGTAATTATACGTAATGTTTCAAATCACCTATACGAATCATCTTTAGGTTATATCTCCTAAAGTATTACAATACTTGCACTCAATGCTTAACTCTTAACCCATGCCCAACTATTTGTCAACCTACAAAAGAAAAACTATTGGGGAATAATCTATAAGTGCTTACTGAGTTATCTTTCATATTATACTAGCAAGCAAATTAACAAACAAATTATTACAACCATATGAATGCAAGTGCATGTAGTATGCCAAACAATATATGCAGTTGACCGATGTTGCATATAACATCAGATTTAACGCCCTCTGAGGTAAAGGTTAGAGATATATCAACACCAATCACAATCGAGCTCTAATACTTAGGTTTTTAACCATAAATTTAAAGTTCTTATTTCACGAAATATATTTCCATTTCAAATAAATCTAGTAATATATAAAATCCCAAGTTTTGTGGTGAAGTGGCCCTCATAGTCCACACTCACACCCTATAGTAAAGGTATCTAGATTCGACCATCAGTCATACAACTAGCATCTCTAGCGCCTAATAAGCCCGTAGATTAGGGTAAAGTCATGTTGTACGAGTGCACCGTACTAAAATACTTTAATTCAATATATAGAAACAATCCTCATAAGGCCTCTCTTTAACTTCACGTGAAATGACAGCCAGATGGTCGGATTAAGTAATGCAATGCATGGTTAATACATGATCCTTTTAATTTAAGATAAGCCAATTATAATTAAGTTAAATTATTGAGCGGTTAGTCAATATCAACAGACCATTCAAATTGTGCAATAATCAATCATACAACCAAATCTTCAATTTATCACATTTAACAATATTTTGCATTATAATCAATTAATATCAAGCGTATGCATTAAGTTATTAATATTTAATTTAGGAGCACTAACTACAAGCACAAACCAAGTATAGAGTCATTAGGAGTATTCACTGGCCAAAGTCAATATAACTCCTAATAATCATCAGGCAACTTGCCTTCCTGATTGATATTTCTTGATAAATAGAAATGGAATAAACCTAATGAGTATCTAGACGTCATGCTAGATAGTCTAACTAGTTTAGTATCTATCTTATGATTCTCATTCTACTTAAGTATTACATCATTTATAACTTTTCTTCATTTTACCTTGTACCTTTACATTCTTATAGTAGGTTCTTATTAATTTCGAATGTGCTTCTTTAGTGATAAAATTTGAGTAAATATTTCAATGTTATTTTATATTGCTTAACTTATTTATTGTGATATTTAGGAAATATTATTTTATCAGATATGTAATAATATCCAATTTAATCATATCAGTATTAATATTCAATAATAACATTATACAAGCTCAAGTTTTCTTGCTTTTCATAAGTTTTATATTAGTATATTATTATATTATAATTTAATTCTAGTTTCCATATATAACAAGATATATAGTAGTATATTAGGTTAAGTTAGATAAAGTAATTAAGTTAGTTAAAGCAATAGAGCTGGACGGAAATATCAAAATCATATGTTTAAATAACTAAATACTTTAACTCAATTATGTTGTAGTGTTATTCTAAGATTATATTGTGTGTGTATGTATAGTTCTGTTCAATTTATTCCTCGTAAATATATGATTTTATCTTATTTTTATCAATATTATTGTTACTATTATTATTTTTATTATTATTGTTATTGTTTTATACTAACACATATTGTTATTTCATATATACGTATATCTTCTTCAAAATACTTTAACTTTTAAGCATATTTATATATGTATAACACTTTAATTTTTTGAAAAACTCTGCATCTTATAGTTATGTTTTATTTATACTTGATAATATGTGTTTGTTAGTTTTCTTTTATAGGAAATGATATGCGTGTATTTGTAAATAATTGTGTTTAATTATTTTTTTATTTAATTGAAATCTTATCATAGTTTATTCATTTGTAAGGTCATATTACTTAAATAATATAACCAATTTACTTATATCCCTAGGTTTTCTTTAAATTCTAAATTACATATAACTTTTTTGTTTTAGCTTTGTTATTTATAAACTTATAATCGATTTTTATTGTTTTTAAGCGTATGTTTATGTAGCAGGATTTGTTTTGAACATTAAAACTCACATTTTCTAAGATAAGCCTAAATTGTTATAAATTTAATTATTTTGACTCAAATAATTTTATTTAAAAATTTTTGAGTTTTCTTTATTAGTTTACGACTTAATTAATTTTCTAAATTTTATATTTTTGTGATTTCTTATTTTTAGCTTTAATTTATGTAGTCTTCATTATTTTCTTATTTTAAGCTTGACTTACTATTTATAGTAATTTTTTTATTATTAATAATTTACTTAATTAATTTTATTATTATTCCTTAATTATTTTGACGTTTTTGGTTTAGTTATTTATTTGGATATAGTTGCTGATGTAGTATGATTTGATTGGTTCATTTGACACTTTATTGAGTTTTCTTAATTTTTATACCTCTTCAATTTTATATTATTATTATTATTAAGTATATCTATATATTATCATATGTAATTAATTAATAAATCATGGGCCCTAATTGTATATTATGGGTTTTGGCCCATTATATATATAATTATATATATAAATACTTACGTGTTTATGTACATACATGTATTCTTAATTAATTTATTATGTTTGACATTTTATTATTTATACTTTTATTTAGTATCTTATATATATACTTATACATAGATATGTACCTATGTACTTTTCTTTATATCATTATACTTAGTATATTAATGGTTATACTCATACTTAACATATTTAGTATATGTACCTATACATGTATACATACATATATCTATACATGTAGGCATATGTATGTACATATATTTATACATGTACTATACCTTTACTATACGTATTTATATACTTTTACATATATGTATATATGTATTTATATCTAAGTTTATATGTGCTTTTATACGTATATATTTATACATATTTTTACATTTCCTATATATTTTCTAAGAATCTTTGATATGCATATCTTATGTACACATTTATATACTTAGTTTTGTACATGTATATGTAGAAATTTAATATTCCTTACATATATAAGTTTATGTACATATTGTATATTTCTATATTCACATACACATACATACAAACTGTACATATATATATATTTACTCATATATTCATGTTTCTAAGTAAAATAAGGATATGTATATGTATATATATATATATATATCTACTAACAACATCCCCAAAAGAAATAATCATACATCTAAAACTATCATATTTGCACATACTCTCTAAATCCTCATACTAAAATACATGTAAAATATATCAAAATAAGATGGTACAAAATATATTGCAATACATACTTTTTCATAAAAGGACTAATACTAATATTAAGTAAAGGAAAGATGGTTACTTGGTTTGATGTATGATTTGATGAAGAATCATCCCCCTAATCCCTTATTTTAATGTTGAAAATTAGGTAGTTTAATAGTTTGGTTGGAAGTGGAGAAGTAGATAGGGAAAATGGAGGAGATATGAGGGAAGAAGATGATAGGAGTTATGTATGTGTGTTTGTTAATTCAAATGGAAGGAAAATTAGCTTTTATTTGTATTAATTAATGGTTAGAAAATGGAATGATTTGGAGAGCTCTAGAAATCTAATGAATCTCACAGCATAAAGAGAAAATGAGAAGAAAAAGAAAAGAAAAGTAAAAAGAAAAAGAAGAGAGAAGGAAAATTAAATGCAGTAGATAAGGAATTTAATGCATTTGATAAAGACATGTTGACTTAGTCAACTTCTTGAATATTTTATGTATTATATATAAATAATTTGGACATAAAAAGAAAATAAGATAAAGTAAGAGGGAAAATGAAAATTAAATGTAATAAATCAATAAACATATATTAGAATTTCCTTACACATTTTTAATCATATAAACAACTTTCAAAATAATAAACAATATAACTTAAGGTAAATTATAAATCATATCATTAATATTTACGACATATTATCTAATAACAAATAAATGTCTAAATTGACATAATATTAACTTATTTATATAAATATAAGGTTAATATTCATTATAAAATAATATTATAACTTTTAATGAATTAACCAAGTATTTTTATGGTTATTAGCATTTAGAAATTATCACTAATCATTTGTTAGTGATTTCACACAATTTGGCATTTTGTTTAATTATTGGCTCAATTAAGGTTTTATCGCTCCTATGGAAAATTAGTACATTTATAGGTTTAAAATTTGAGTTTTAAGGTTTTTATCATTGTAGGGTTTGATCTTTAGTATTTATTCACATTTAGGATTTAGGGTTTTAATATGCAATTAATGTTTTTATCAAGTTCAGGGTTAATCTCTTACAGTTATACATATTTAAGATTTAATTTTTTTGTATGCGATTAGAGTTTCGATTAATAAGTTAGAGTTTTTTATATTCATTTTAAGTTTAGAATTAAAATTTTAATTGATTTTAAATTTATCTACTTTGTTGATTTAAGAAAATCATCTACAGTATGCAAGTTGGATTATATACTCAAAAGGCTAGATTTACAAGGTTTACAAAATCAAGCTTTGAAAATTAGGAAAAATTCCACATTTGAGATGTTCTCCTCATGCAATTTGATGAATTCAAATTAATTGAAGCTTCTATTAATTTAAATCAAGTAAGAACATGATATGGTAACCATATTTCGACTGATTCTTTGCATCAATTGTCATTAAATTCGAAGAATTCTTAGTTACTAGACATTAATTGAAATCTTTGAATTCAATGTGACTTGAAGCTTTCCATGTTTGTTGTAAGCTAAAACCACTATAAATAAGTAGACAAGGAAGCTATTAAGGCATGAGTCACAACAAAAAGATTCTCACTTTTGAGTTTCCCTCTCTAGTCATGTGCTCTTCTTTCTCTCTCTACAAAATTGGTCAAGCTCAAAGCTTTTCGAACAAAACCAATCATATGGGAAGCTTCTCCATGGAATCTTGCCACCACCCTTATCTTACCATGGCCGTTGACCCCCAACTTTGAATCACCAAGTGTTTGAAGCATGCAACCACCACCTTAAAGGTTTACCCACACTATTCTTTAGATAAACTTAATATTACCACAAGCTTTGTAGACATCACAAACCCCTATACCAACACCATCTCAAGCTTCAATAACCACCTTAAGCTACCATACAACCTTTATCTCTCTCTAACCTAAACCACTAACTCCAATACTCTCAAAACTACCACTAAACACTACAACATTGCCACCAAACCCCTTATTGCCATTACAACACATGAAAATGTGTTATCCCCTTCGAAAGGGCAATCAAAAACCATCATGTAAGGCCCCCCTATTAGCTTCACGTACGCTATACATGATCATGTCAAACAACCTAAGTCTAACATAAAAGGATTTGTACTTAACCTTGTAAGTTAACCCATAGATCCATATCGAACCTTATACTAACTTGCGACCGTTTCCAAGTGAATATCCTATCCCTTTCATCTTAATTTATTTCCCATTTTTTAATTTATTTTGTTTTATGTAAACCTTAGGAGATCGGTAGTTGAACCCTAACTCAAGTCTGAGTGTCTTAAACTGTACAATAAGTTAATAAGGCTATAAACAATAAAAGATTATGAAATTTAATAAATAAAATATAACACTGATAACAAAACCTTAGGAATTGATCGAAACCCTAAATTACGTACTAAAACCCTAAAACTAATTTATGCACCATTAATCAAAATTGAACCCGAATTTGTTCGAAACCCTAAAATTATAAATATAAACCTATGAAATAGTTAAATATTACCCGATAGTGATATAATCATAGTCGATTATAAATTTCGATTAAATCGCTCATTTGCGTGAAATTTTAATGAAATCGCTACAACAACTTATAAAAATTATAATTGTAATGGGTATAAATTAAATTGATAAATTTTCACAAAAATTTCAAAATTAATTTATGATGAGTATTGTTATAATTTATATGTTTTTAAAAATTATATATATTTATTATTAATTTTTATTTTCTTCCTTTTTCTTTTTCTCTTTTTCTCTTTTCTTTCTTTTCTCCTTTTCCTTGCTTGCCACATCCTGCAAAATAAAAAAAAAAATAGAATCAACACTTAGCAACCCACGTGAAGAATGAAGCTTATAAGTGCTGCAATTAGGAGAAAAAAATCAAAACAATTAGATTAGGTTATCTTTTCCTCATCAATGCTAATTCAATTGGATTTGTATAAGATATATATATATATATATATATATTTACTCCAGCTAAAAGACCATAATTTGGACGCGAAATAGAAGCAACAAAAAATCTGGAAAAAAAAAAAAAGAAACAAAACCAAAAGAAGAGAAAGAAAAGAAAAAATTCCTAGAAGTTGAAAAAACGTGAAGAGGAAGAAAAAAGAAGGAAGAAAAAGAAGAAGAAAAGAAGAAGAAAAGTTAAAAGAAATAGGTAAGTCAATTATATTTCAAGTGTAGATGTATATTATATAGTATATACATGTATAAATGTAGTATTTGTATGGTATTTTTATAAATATAACATTACTATTACATGTATATGTGCATAAATACATAAATTGAATTATATATGCATGTATAAAGATATGTATGTATACATGTATGTACATAGGTATATTATACGGAAAGAGTATGTATTATGTATTTTTTTTAGAATACATATAATTAGTATTAAGTATTTTTACTAAATAACTATAGTATATATATATGTGTGTGTACACGTAAACTATATATATGTATACATGTATAATTATTTTCGTATATATATTATATATATATATATATAAGTGTGTAGTCATATAGTATATATGTAGTATTATATTTCTATAAGTGGTAATATATGTTTAAATACATAATGTATATAGGACGTATATATATATAATATAGAGTATATGTTGTGGTATACCAAAAATATAATACATGTATAAGTATTTGTATATTATATATATATCTATGTATTTGGTAATTATATTCATGTACACATATAAACTATATTATATGAGTATACTTATATGTATAAATACAAATACATGAATATATATATATATGTACATAAGAGTATGTTTGTTTTCAATAAATATATATACATACATAGAGCGTATAACATATAGTATATATATGTAGTATACCAAAAATACATATGTAATATAATAATATCTATAAACTAAAATAAGTTTCTAATTATATAAGGAGTAAGTATAAATATATATATTACCGTAAATTAAGGATTTTTCAATAAGATAAAATTATAAAATTTATCAAATATATTATAAGTATATATATATATATATGTGTGTAAATCACAAAATATAGATAAATAATAAGAAAATAAGAAATAATAAAAATAATAATAGCAATAATAATAATAATAATCATAATAAAGCTAAACTCTCACAAATAGGAAAAGTGTGCTCAAAACAATAAAAATATCAAATATATGGTTAAATAATTATTACATTGTAAATATATTAAGAAAAAGCGAAAGTTAATATTTTATAATTTTAAACTTAAAAAGTAAATTTTGTGATATTTTTATATCACAATTTAAACTACGAGTCATAACGTCCAAAATGGACCTCGTTACGAGAAAATACGTTCGAAAATGATCAAAATAGACTATAAGTTCATAACAATCCGAGCTAAAACGAAAAGGTTATATGCGATTCGATAGAAAGCTTAAATCGGCAATTTTACATAACTAAGTGAAATAGACTTTACGAATTATGATACTAGTTAGCTTTAAATTCCCAAACTTACAAGTTTCTATTATTCTCAGGTGATTTCGATATAGACCGTGAGCTACCACCAAACTACTATGACTCCTGAGTTAGCCATGATTGAGTGAGTTTTTCCTAATGATTCCAGACTTGTTTGTGTTTGTAGTTAGTGAATATAAGTTATGATTTATAAATGAATATGTATGGGGTTGGGTTATACTTGTGTATGATAATTATTGTTGATGGTGAATTTACTTTGAACTTTAATAAGGTAATGATTGTTGCATTATAGATTCACTATGAATTGATTGTTTGTGACTTAGATTGATTATTGAATAAATAAGACTTAATTTTATTCGACTAGAAAAAAAGTTAGCTTGGATCACGCATAATCATGCACTGTAAAACTAATTCTAGTTGTCACATTATACGGAGAGAGCAAGAGGCCATACGTGGGTTAATTATTGATTGTTATAGATTTCGTACGGTGCATACGTACGATATAATCTTACCCTGGCCCGCGGGATGACTAAGTATTGGAGGCACCAACCGCCCGATTAAGGGTCGAGTCCAGAGTCCTTCGTTTTGGGGTGAATGAGGGCGGTATGAACCTACTCACAATCATATTTGGAACGCGTTTTGATAAAACTGATAATGGATGTACCATTACCTTTTGAATACAAAATGCGGAGTTTCGTTATGAAATAAGTTCTAATATGATACCCGGATCTGACTGTACCGATGAATCTTCAACCCTGACTTGGGAGGGCGTTAAATTTGAGTTGGATGCAGTACCTGGTCACCTGCATGTATTTGTTTGGCATACTGTTTATCATGCATTCATTTGATTGGAATTAATTGTTATATAACTTGATTGCTGTATGGTTGAGGGAAATTATCTCACTAAGCTAGTTAGCTTATACCCTTATAGTCTTCTCTCGCAGGTCGATCTTTTTGTGGAGTCGGGTCGTCATATGCCCGAGGTTAGTTTTCTACACAGGGTCAATATGGGAGCTCGATGTGATTAAAGAGTACTTCTGATAGTTTATAGATCTGAATATGTAATTGCTATATTAGTTTAACTTAAGGCATGTTTCAGACTTTATAGTTGTAAATTTTTATACAAATAGACCATGTGTTATGTTTTTATAATATTATTATTTATCATAAAATGATATTGCTTAAGCTTGTGCACTTTTAGTAGTTAGCAGTAGTTGTAGCCTTGTGTATCGTATAAAAGGGTCGTCGATTGTAAGGGAATTCAATCTGCAATCATTTGTATGGTATACGACGACTATCATGACTAGCCCCCTCGGATCGTGACAATTTACTTCTATGAAAATTAAATAATAATAATAGATTAAAAATAAAAAGAAAGAATAAAAACGAAAAACCTAAAAAATGAAATGTATTAATGGTTTCTTATGAATAAAATTGCTCTTGTGTTTTGTTTATGAATTTTTATTTAATTCTAAACTTTCTAATTAAAAAAATCTTTAATCACTTATAAAATACTTTTTCAAAAAAAAAAAATCCATTAATAAACCCTTTTTCAATATTAAGGCTTCTTTTGAATTTTTCAAGAAAATAAAATAGTTAAAATTAGGACCCTTTTAAAATTTTTCTTGAATGAAAACAAAATGAGCAAAAAATGTAAACTTAGCCATTTTAAAAATTAAAATAAACTAATACATTAAAGTTTTATAAAAAAGAAAAAGAACTATAGAAGTTTGGTTACGAATAGCCAATACATAGACACCAGTAGGAAATTATAAGGCAACTTAAAACATGTAAAATTTTATTTCCCCTTTTGTAAATGAATAAGTTCTATTCTTTAATTTTTCCTTTTCTCTATAAAATAGAAAATACTTCTTTCCTTGACTCGTAATAAACAATAAAAATGAGAAAAAATGAAAACAATGAAAGGAAATTCATTTTTTTATGAAAAGAGATAAATTTGAATTTGGAAGGTTATGTGGTACCTGTTAGAGTTTACATGGTTAGCCTTTAGATCTAAAATTTTTAGTTTCAAAATTTTTTTTTTCTTTTTAAAACAAAATTTTCACTCTCAAATAGCTATATTGTAACCAATTTACCAAATTGATTATAACTTAACCTTTTTTCCTAACCCTTATGGCGATTCCAAACATTTTTTTTAGATTAAAAATAATATCAAGTTTTCTTTAATCTCTAGTTGGGGGGCTAATATTAAATGGATAGGGTTTAATATTAATCGGGTTAAGAAAAATAAAAACCAATGATTAATTTATGGTTTTAGTTTTAAGGTTTAGGGTATGGTGCTAAGGCTTTAGGGTTTAAGGATTACAATTTAGTGTTAAATAGGGTTAAAGGATGGAGGTTTAGGTTTTACATTAAATTAAAGCTTTTGAACTTTAAGTATTTAATTTTTAAAATAGGAAAAATTCAAGTAGCAATAGTAACATGTGCCTTTTTGAGTTTCGGGTTCTAGCATTAGCGTTTAATGTTCAAGATTATGTTTTTAAGGTTTACAATTTGTGATTTAGGTTTGAGGTTTGGAGATTGAGGGTTCAGGATTTGTAATTTTCAAATTAGGGTTTAAGGTATTAGCTTAGTGGTTGGAATTTGTGATTTAGCTTTTAAGATTTCGGATTTTTGGCTTTGTGTTTATGGATTAGGTTTATACTTTGAGTTATAGGGTTTTGGCTTTTAAGCTTTGGGTTTAGCAATTGAGCTTTTGGGGATTAAGGTATACAATTTCGGATTCAAGTTTTAGAGTTGGGGTTTTGGCTTTAAGGTTTGGTGTTTAAGGCTTCAGGTATAGGGTTTAGGGTTTGGCATTTAAGGTTTAGGCTTTATGGGTTTCGGGTTAAGATGTTGCTTTTAAGGTTTATGGTTTAGAATAAGGTCTTTTTGTTTTAGGGTTTCAAGTTTAAGGCTTAAGATTTGGTGTTTAGGATTTATGTTTTGTGGTTTAGGGTAGGAAATAAGGTTTAAGGTTTCTAAATTGAGGTTTGGGGTTTGCCGTTTGGCATTTGGGGTATAGGGTAAAGGGTTTAGATTTCACTATTAGGGGTATAGTGTTTTATTGTTTAAGATTTTAGTTTTAGGGTTTGAGGTTTAAGGTTTCAATAGGTAGGATATGGGGTTTTAGTTTTAGTGTTTATGTTTGGGGTTTTAGTTTATGGGATTGAGTTTGGATTCAGGGTATAGGGTTTGATTTTCATGGTTTATAGATTGTTTTAGGGGTTTACTGTCAGGACTCTAAAGGGGGCTTAGTAGGATTACCTAAAAATTTTCATAACATATGTGTACCCATGATATGAAAACCGCCTTGCAAGTAAGAGATTGCAAGACTCTAAATAATAAATTATTAAGATTACTGATTTTTAAGTAATTAAGTTATTGTAACATAACATAACATATAAATATAAATAACTACAGATATTTGATATCCTACAGTTCCTCAAAACCGTAGAGAATCAGTATCTCCTACCAAATAATAAGACAGGATATACTAATATTATAAAAGAGATACAAGAAAAATTAAATTATCTATAAAGGATGTTTATGTATCATCTAAAGAGTACTCAACTATTTCTAATACTATGATACATATCTTCATCTCACACTCGGCACTTGTGACTTATCCCAATCCTAATGTAAGTAAACCTACAAGAGAAACTATGAGGGAGTGAACAAATAACAGCTTAGTGAGTTCATTCCTCACCATTACCAGTCAATCAAGTTTTTACACATTATTATCACATATGCAGGCAAGTTATCTACATACAACATGAATGCATGCATGATGAACGCAAGCAATACATCCATAGGAGTGGGGAACTATGGAAGGTGTAAAATTATGTCGTCTACACTTCGATTATCCCCTGTACTTAACTGCACAAGGCACCTCAACTTACCCGCAAGAGGCTACCTTAGGGCACCACCCCTCTAGGCAACACTTGACTATTATACTAGTTGAGAAAAGAGTTTCAATCCAAATAAGGGGATTCCAAACTAAGACTATTCACCCTCCAAGGCCCCTTAAGCACAAACTTGTGAGTCCTCTCACAACCAAAATTAGCTAAGGCCTTATAGGTACAATAAAGCGAGTCCTTTCATAACCAAAATTAACCAAGGCCTTATAGGCACAATAAAGCGAGTCCTCTTGTAACTAAAATTAACTAAGGCCTTACAGGCACAATAAAGCGAGTCCTCTCATTATCAAGTGGAGAACCCATGCTAGCTTTGCCTTAGCGATAAAATATCATTTCTGGCACTACGGCCCTTATCAAAATCGTACAAAATATGTTTAAGATTAGGAAAACCTTTTTCTAAAAATACCTTTTTCAACATTTTGCAAAGCTAGCACTCTTTATCCATACATTTACTAGGTCATAGACATGTGACTAATAGAACCGATTATTTTGGGTCAAATATTTATATTTATCAATTTAAAAAAAAGCGATCATACAGATGATAGCATACAAGTAGAATCGTCATTCAAACATACAAGCAACAACAAGCAGCAAAACATTATACAAGTAATACGTACAAGCAAGTAGCAAGTCATTAGAACTCCCTTACCCGGATTATTGCTTGTTCTTCAAGCTTTGGGGTTTCTAGAACTTGATATTGAACACCTAAAATATAGTAACACTTATAAGTATTCTGAAAAGTCAGACTCCTTAGTTAACTAAAAGTCAGACTCCTTAGTTAACTAAAAGTCTATTGTATTTGATCTAGTTTCCCCCAATATAACCCAAGTATAATGTGTATAGGGTTTATCATACTCAATGGGGTTAATAGTAACTATTTTCTTATATTTGTAAGTTATGAGACTTCCTTTATGTATTTTGTAACCTTTTCATTCTAATTCTGATATTTGAGAACTTATAGTTGTTTTTCATCGTTTTCGAACATACATTTACACGGTGATATCCGTTTTAGACGTTAAGACCCGTGTTTTACGATATGGGTTAAATTTATTGAAATTTTATCTTATTGAAGTTTAATTATTCTTATTGCTTATGTTTATATCCTAGTTTAGGACTTAATGATTAAATTAGCTATTAGATTCTTACGCTTAGGAAATTTTATGTCAGTATTACTAATTTATGTACTTAATTAAGTTTCATTCAATTTAGGAAGTGTCTTAGGGTTTAAGAGATTTTCGGCTTCTAAGTACATGTATATACCTATGTTATATGCTTATGCAATCTTATTATTTCTTCTTTTATAAACCTATGCTTATATCATCGCTTATGTAATCACTTGATGATGTCATGGCTTATGTAATCCTTTTGATGACATCATTGCTTACATCATTAGTCTATTATTATCCTTATATATTTACACACTTTATACATAAGTGATATACATACCTATACTTCTAATATAATAATATGTATACTTGTGTACTTATAAGTACTTATACATGTATACTTATACATATACTAATACACATAACCATATATGCATATGGTGATATATGTATTTTTATATGTATTTTCGTATGCCTTATCTACCCCCTTAAGAAAGCTTCTCAAATTTCATCTTTTTGTATTTTAAGGGTATATTTAACATGGTATATGTATGTATAGTTAGTAGATGTCTTAATTTAGGTCATGTACATAATGAATACTTATGTACAAAGGTATTTATACATGTATATCTCTAGTGTACCCTTATGTACACATACTTAAAGAGATGTACACATATATCTTCTTCTATTACCTAAAGATTTCTACACTTCCACATATAAAGATTGAAACTTTAGGCCTAAAGCAACATATATATACACAACTCATAACCACTTAACTTATCCTACTCTCCTTCTAACTAGTCAAGAAGATGAAGCAAGACATAGTATCATAAGTACATACCTCAATTTTGCTTTTGGAAATGGATGAAAAGTTGAAAAGAAAAGAAGAGTGAAAGGGGAAGGGAAGATAAGGTTAGAAAGGGGAAGAAGAAAGGGACTTTGCTTTGTTTTAGTTTGTGTTAGAAAAAGTGAAGAAAAGTGGGGTCTAGAAGAAGGAAGAAGTGGATGGCACAAAAAGAAAAAAGAAGGAAAAAGCCAAAAGAAAAGAAATCATGAGAAGGAAGATATTTTTTCAAATGAAAGGGACATTTTTGTTGACTTTTTTAAATGTTGACTTAGTCAACCTTTTGACTTTGGTCAACATGTGTTGACTTGGTCAACTTTCTATACATAATGTAGTAATTAAGGAAAATTAAAGGAAAAATTAAGGAAATGAGGCATTTGGTGAATTGATTAGTAAAAATAGATGATGAGATCTTACTTTAGGTATTTATATCCTATATACATCATTTGGTAAGCTACTTAGTATAACTAGTATGAAAAGTATTAATTAGGATATTAAGGTTCACTACATTTAACGTAAGCTTCAACTATACCCTTAACTCTATGTAATAATATCCTAGTTATATACTTAGAAGATGAATGTGATCTATGATGCAATATCTTAGTTTCTAAGGAATCACTTAAGTATTCTAAATATTTATGCATGATTGAAAGTTTTCTTTAGTCGTTTACTAATGAAATGGCAAAATATGGAGAATATATTATTACTTAGGGTTTTAAGGTAAATTATGATAAATTAATGCTTTTATATCCTTAAAATAATAGTTTTAGGGTTTTTATTACTTCCAAGTACAATCTTTAGTGTTTTTACACATTTAGGATTTAATATATTTATATGTGATTAAGTCTTCGATTGTTATCTTAGGGTTTTGATGAGGTTCGAGGTTAACTTTTGCAGTTACATATACTTGAGGTTTTAGGGTTTTCGTATGCGATTAGAGGTTTAATTGATAATTTAAGGTTTGTCATATTCACTTTAGGTTTTGAATTGAGACTTTAATCGGTTTTAAATCTCACTGGCTTTATTGACTTTGGGAAATCACCTACAGTTTAGGCGTTTGATTCTATACTTAGAAAGCTAAACTCGCGGGATTTACATTTACCATATCTAATTTCACCTTTACGATAGGTTTTTAGGGTAAGGGTTTATGTTTTTGGCAATTTTAAGGTTAGCATTAGGATTTAAGGTTTAGTATTTGTCGTTTTATTGCTTAGATTTTTGGTTTTTGTGCTTCAGGTATCGTATTTGGAGTTTAGTATTTTAGGGTTAGGGTTTAGGTTTAAGGACAAAGGGTTTAGGTTTTAAGGTTTGTGATTTTAGATTTAACATTTAGCATTCAGTATTTGGTATTTAGGACTAGGGTTTCAAGTTTAAGGTTTAGTGTTTTGAGTTTTAGTTTTAAGTTTAGTAGTTAGGGTTGGGGGTTGGGATCAATGGTTTAGGTTTAAGGTATAAAGTTTGGTGTTTTAGATTTAGGGTATAAGGTTTAGGATTTGGTGTTTATGGGTTTAGGGTTTATGGTTTGTGATTTAGGTTTTGTGATTCAAGGTTTGAGTTTTATAGTTATGGTTTGAGGTATGGTTTAGGTTTTAAGGTTTCGAGTTTAGTGCTTCGGGTTTAGGGTTTAAGGATTACAATTTACCATTAGAGTATGGGGAAAAGGGTTAGAGGTTTAGGATTTGTATTAAATTAAAAGTTTTAAAGTTGAAACATTTAACTTTTAGAATAGGAAAAATTCAAGTAACAATTATGACATTTACCCTTATGGTTTTAGGGATTAGGATTTAGGCTTTTGGTTTAGTGTTTAAGATTTAGGTTTTAGGGGTTGTGGTTTAGGTTTAAGGTCTAAAAATTTGGGCTTGAGGGGTTATAATTTCCAAATTAGGGTTTAAGGTATAAGCTTAGTGGTTAGATTTTGGGATCTTAGAGTTTTAGGTTTTAAGCTTAAGGTTTAGTGGTTAAGGCTTTAGGGATTAAGGTATATGTTTTGGGATTTAGGTTTTGGGGTTGGGGTTTCAACTTTAGATTTAGTGTTTGGGGCTTAGGGTATGGGGTTTGGGGTTTAGCATTAGGTTTGGGTTTTATGGGTTTTGAATTTAGGGTTGGGGTATAGGATTTAAGGTTTATGTTTTATAATATGGTATTTTATTTTAGGGTTCACGGTTTGGATTATGGGGTTCAGGGTTTATGATTTGTAGTTTAGGATTTAAGTTTTGGGAATTAGGGTATAGTATAAGGTTTAGGATCTAAGGATTGAGGTTGGTGTTCGGCATTTGGGGTTCAAGGTTTAGAGATCACAGTTAAGGGCTAGGCTATAGGGTTTAGGGCTTCGAATTTGAGATTTAAGGGTTAGGGGTTTTCCATTTGGAGTTTGGTGTTTGGCACATAGGATGTAAGGTATGTGGTTTTTGGATTTAGCATTTTTGGTTTAGTGTAAGGTTTTTTATTTTATGTTTTAAGGTTTGGAGTTTGGTATTGAGGTTTTATGATTTGGTGTTTAGTATTTAAATTTTAGGGTTTAGGTTAGGATATATGATTTATGATTTAAGGATTGAGGTTTAGGGTTTGGTTTATAAGGTTTACAGTTTAAGGTTTAGGGTTTGGGGTTTAAGGGTTTAGTTTCATGGTTTGATTTTACGGTTTAGGGTTTAGGGCTTGTCAATTACTATTTAGGTTAGTACTTATGGTTTAGTGATTAAGGTTAGGGTTTTGGATTGGGGTTTCATATTTAGGGCTTAGCATTATAAGGTTTTTGGTTTGTGGCTTATGGTTTAGGATTTAAGTTTTAGGGTTAAGGTTTGTGTTTTGGGTTTAGGGCCTAAGGTTTCAAATTTGGTGTTTAGGGCTTAGGGCTTGGGTTTTAGAATTTTGGGTTTGGGATTTAAGAATTGGTCATTTAGCATTTTACATTTGTGATGAGGTTTAGCTTCAGGTTTAAGGTTTAGCTTTTGTGGTAAAGGTGTAAAGTTTTATTGTTTAAGATTTAGGATTTAAGGTTCAAGTATGGGTTAGAGTCTAAGGTTTATGTTTTAGTGTTTGTATTTGTGGTTTCAAGATTGAGTTTGGGGTTTCGATTTTTGGGATTGAGTTTAGATTTAAGGTGTAAGGTTTAAGTTTTGTGGTTTAGGGATTGTTTGTTGATTTCACCATATCATGTTTTAGGGTTTTGTGCATTACAGTTACAACTTTAAGGTTAGCATTAAAGTTTTAATGTTTTGGTATTTGTGGTTGTAGTATTTAGGTTTTTGGTTTTCAAGTTCAAGTTTTAAGTTTGTAGTTTAGCATTTTAGGCTTAGGGTTTAGGTTTTAGGGTCAAGGGTTTAGTGCTTAAGGTTTAGGGTTTAAGGATTATAATTTAGCATTGAAGAATATAGACCTAACCTCTCAAGATTACAAGAGTACTTGCTACCAACTATAAATAAGGATTATAATCTAGACCCTTCATAAGAACTGTTAGTTTAATAGTTTCTTGACAGGCAATAAGCACAAACATAGGAGATTTTTAAACATAAATTTTATAAATGGAAATTTTTGAAACCTTGTCAAACCCTTAACTAACTTGTATACCGGATTGTCTTTAGTAATAGTACTAGTAAGTATTTACAAGGTTAAATTCCTTAAGGGAAAAGGCTCATCTAAGTACTAGATTCTACCTACTAATCTATTCTAAGCAAGTTGAATACCAAATAGGCATTTGCAATTGAAATTAAAATGACAGTAAAAAGTAACAATTAACACAATTAATAAAGACATAAGCTTCTGACATGGTTCCAAAGTAGTGGTGAAGGTATGCCATTATGATATTAGGGATGGTTTTTAATTGGGTTTTGATGAACTTCACTAAGTTTGATCTTAGGTAAGGCATCTAACTTAAATATGTAGAAAAAAATCTCCACTTGGTCTCATTTTCCCATACGATCAGTTAAATAGTTAATTCCTATCACGAATTAAGTGCCCTAAACTTAGAAACTAGGGAGTTAATCTCCTCTCGATCTCATGACCTATCCTAATTTACTAAGACTACATAAAGAGGTGTGAACTCAATGAGGAACACCTAATCTCCTCTCAAACTCATATATGTAAGAACCTACTATTAACAATTCATCGACTAAATCGCTCAAGTTAGGGATTACACAACTAATCTCCTCTTAGTCTCATAATTATATATACCTAATAATTCTCAAGGTGTACTTCCTAGGAGTAATCTCCTCTGGGTCCCATAATCATAAGGAAACCCAATAAAAATTCCATTAACTAGCTCCTCAAAGAGTTCAAATTAATTGCTAATCATCAAAATCCTAAATAAATACACATACCCATATCGTAACGACAAAGCTATGCCATCTACAACATCCACATTATCATAAAGACACTAATAACTACTTAACTACCCATATTAGGAACAAAATCAACAATAATTGATGAAAATATAGCAACAAACTCCATTGAAGATCAAGTAAACAAGAAGATAACAAGTGAGCAAGAAGATAATGTAGCAAATACTTCAATAACAAACTTAAATGTGCATCAAAACCACATAAATATTCATCAAATATCATAAACAAGTCAATAAAAGAGGAAAATAGATAATGAGCTTGCAAAACTAAACCTGACAATACTAAAAACCTAATTAAGGCTCGTATTTTTTATTGCAAATGCTAGTATATGTAGATTTAGGCTACCCATCGATCGGTAGACACGTGTTAGTTTCAGGTTATCTCAGTGTTTTATGAGATGCGATGTTTAAGGGGGATTAGGGTTTAGTTGAAAAACCATAACCTTAATTTCTTATACCGATCGATTAACGCTTTTGGTATTGATTGGTTAGTATGGTTGAATCCATTCCAGTGCCTTCTATTCACTTATTGACCTCTCCAATGATTGATTATCTAATAGGTTGGTCATCCCTTGATGCTTTAGGCATATTGATCGGTTGGTACTAAGGCAACCAATTGATCGGTAGGTTAAATTTATCAGCACTCTTCACATTAGCCCCTTTGATCGAATGATAGGGACTACCAAGACCATGGTAGCCCCTGTACACCTATATGTAGAATATAAAATGAGTCAAATTCATCTAAAAACAACACTCTTTCATGCATTTTTAACAATTTTGGACAAGTTGGTATATTTTGTGTATAAACTACAATTTCTTGAAAAGTTAACTAAACTTTGCAAGAAATTATGTACAAATGCAAGTTTTAAAGTTGGAAAAATTGTGCATTTTGGGTCACAATCACCACCTCCAACTTTAGAACCTTGCTTGTCCTTAAGAAAGTTTAAAAATTCAAGTGATTATGCTCAGTTGTAATTATGAGTATGTTATACGTGGAAAGATCAAAGTTACATGCTCTTCATATAGTGCAAAAACCATTAGAAGTGATGTTGAACTTGTTCCACTTGTGCCAAATCAAATGTTCATAAATCAAAGACTGTATAATTAATTTAGGAATCAATGCCTTAAAAAGTTAAGTTTAACATTTTAGACTAAATGAAAGATCATGGTGTT
Source organism: Lumnitzera littorea (assembly GCA_024138015.1). NCBI lineage: Eukaryota > Viridiplantae > Streptophyta > Magnoliopsida > Myrtales > Combretaceae > Lumnitzera > Lumnitzera littorea. Next base: position 77,549,724 of record JAMXBB010000006.1, on the reverse strand, counting down.
TAATTAGTTAGCCTGCATATATACTTCTTCCATTTTGGTCTCTTAATTATGCTAATGCCATGAAAATAAAGAGTGACCATTGAATTGTACCTTACCTTGCCTCCTTGACTTTGGAATAACTTTCATACTATCATGACCCAATAGTATCATTGTCATAGTAGATTGTCGTATACCGTATAAAGGTTTACTATCAACCCCTTTATTGATCGTAGGCTTTTCATACGATACACAAGACTCCTTCCATTATACGTTACCATTAAGCCCATAGATAAGTAATATAGAGAAATTCTTACTAAAATTAACTTTTGAGACATAAAGTAATCAAGTAAATGTGTGGACTCGTTACATTCTACACCAAAAGAATATTACAAACACATGTAGTTCATAATAGGAACTACATCATAAACTTTAAACTATGTTATGAATAAAATAAAGGTAAATAGCTATCTACAAAAGCTTTTACAAAATCTCCTCTATGCTCCCTGATCGGTCTAACCGGTCTCTATACAAGACTCACCATAGGTATGCCTCGGCCCGAATTAGCGAAGAGGTTTTCTTGCAACAAAAGGAATCTATCAAGGTGTAAGCTTAAGCTTAGTGAGATAAATACCCTCATCAATACTACATGGTAGAAATTTATTAGATGCACAATCATATAAATGCATGAACAATTAGTATGCCAAACAACGCATGCAATGGCCTAAGAACTGTATACGACTCAGAATTACACCCCCTATAGTCAGGGTTTAGAGATAATTAACTGACTTAAACCAAAATTCGGGTTCTAGACCTTGGGTTTTATTTCATTTGCACTACTGTGCTTAAGCCAAAACAAAACTATATATATATATATATATGTATATAATTTCTTTATCGAATAACAAATCATATTTTTAAAATCCTAAGTCTAGCGGTGTAGTGGCCTCCGCAATCCATAAACACATGCTCTAAGTAGAAGCCATAAGATACGGCCTATTGCCAATGGTTAGTGTCTCCCAGCGCTTAGTAAGCCCATCGGCTTAGGATAAAGACTTAATAAAAATGATGACATAGCTAGTATCTAATCTTGTAAGAGGCCCTCCTCCTATAAGTCCCTTCCCATCTTCTGCGTGAAGTGGCAATTGGTGTTATCCAAATGCAATTATAGGGAATACATTATCCATTTAATTTCTTAATTGTATAAGTGATTAACCCGATTCTCAAGGTGATCGGATAATTTCATTCCATACAATCGCACGTATAAATTATCACAAACAATTCCTATTATTATATAATTAATAAGCCATAGCATTCATTTACAAATTCATACACATGCATTTCCCATATCCCATAAGCATCCAAATTTATATATATCTAAGTTTAGGTGCATCTATTCTATAAGCAAAATCAAGTAAAGAGTCATCGGGAATCCACTCACTCCACCATGTGGGTCAGTCAAAGTAGTCCAGGGCTAGGTCGTCTTTGAACGTGAGGTCCCTTAGTTATTGAAATCATAAAACTTAGGAAACTAAGCTAAAACCCCTTAAGTTATACTCTTGACTAGTTTTCGTATTTTTCTTAGTTTTACTTAAAAGTTCAATCGCGTATAACTTTTTTGTTTTAAATCCGATTTTTATGATCTTATAGTCAATCTTCATCATTTTCGAGTTCACATTAGTAGCATATTTCTATGCGGGTACTTTAACGTGGAGAGATTGGATTTTCGAGATGAGACACGTAAATCTATCCATAGGTTAGAACAGTAGCGGTTCTCATGGTTTGGAGTGCTTTTGGACTTTGTTTAGTTAATAGGCTTTTTGGTAACTTAGGAAATCCTTTGGGCTTGGCCTTAAGATTTCTTTCTAAGCTCAAAATACTCCTTGAGGTTAAATTTATAACTTTGATTTACACTCCTAAGGCTAGCAACACTTCTTAGTCTCTTAAGTGGGCTTAAGTTATTAAATGGGCTTGTTTTTGATTCAACTCAAATTTAACTACTTTCTTGGGCTTAGGAAGTGACTTGTGGGTTTCTTAAGAGTCTTAAAACAACTCTTATTGATGTGTTAAGTTGTTGGTAAGAAGTTTAAGGGTGGTTCAACTTGGTGTATGAGGTTCGTTTTAGAAGTTTTAAGCTCAGTTTTGAGTTTTAAGCTTAATATACTTATCATACTTGCCTTGGTTAGTCTTTTCACTTTGTTTACTTACTTTTATCATATTTTTAAGTGTCTTTTAAGGATGTTCCAGATCTCATCAATTTGAATATGAGAGCTTCTAACTTGGTTTTCTAACTTGTTTCATCGTTTTCTTAAGTTTAGGTGTTCGATTATGAACCTAGGTTACTTGTATTCAAGTCTTAGCTTGACTTCTTTTCCATGAGGGGATTATTTGACTCATATTTTTCATGAAAATAGTAGATCTCATACTTATTATAACTTCCATATCATATTGCATGTCTTACAAAGATGGTTTCCTCATAAAACTTCATGTGATGGATTTTTTTTCTTAACCTAAGTCTAGATTTGAGCATGTTTAACTTAATAGAAGTAAAATCAACACCCAAATGACCTTTGAATCTTCATGTCTAGCATGTTTCTTTTCCATTCAAGTTCTCATTTTAAGATTCTCTCAACTTAAAATCTTTCATTCAAAGTGTTAAATAAGTATCTCTACAAAATACCAACTTTAAATGCTCATATTGCAACTTCATGTAAGGGTTTCATGAGTTTGTTTCTTAAGGTGGTCTTTGATGTTATACCAACTTATGATCATAATCATATCTTTAAGAAATCATAGTCTCCTAACATGAATACTAACCTACTAACATAAAGAAATACTTACTCATCCACAAAGCAAAAGTATGAAGGTTGTGCATTAAGGTTCCACTTATGCTCTTTATCTTACTTCCTCCTTTTGCACCTTTTTGAAACTTGAATTGTGGTCCTTTGAAGTGGAGTTTGGGGATTGTTCTAAGGGTCTTAAAGAAGCTTTGAATGTTGGAGAATAAAGACACAAGAAGAAGTTGAGTGTGCCGTGAGTGTGGCTATGCTTAAAAGTGGTGGCAAAGTGAAGGATTTATAGGGTATTTATGTTTTCACTTTTGGGTTAGTTTCAAGTGAGAGAAAAAGGAAGTGAAAATGAAATTTAAAGTGAGAGAAAATGATGAAAGAGTGGCTGGTTGGGAATGGGGTGATTGTATGTTTAAGAAGTTTGATTTTATTGTCTTATAGCATACACAAAAGTCAACAATTGCAACTATTAATGATGTAATCATTAAGGGGTGGATAGTGGAGTGTAAGATAAAGTGATTGATAGATGAAAGACAAGAGTATAGCCTCCCTTTTCTAGCTTGTACAACTGTCCATATAGTGTCCTTTTAGGTATGGAATTGTTTTGTCTCGTTTATTAAAGTTAAGCATGTGAAATCTTGTGATAATTTGTTTATATGTAGTATAAGTAAAGTAGTGATAAGGAAAGCATCTTATCACTAGATTTTGATAAGTTATCAATTGATAAATGACTCCAACTTTCAATTGATAAGTCCTTTAGGGTGATTTGTTGGCCTACTTATTTATATATAAGGCTTAGGCATGAAGATAAGGGTATTGTCTTATAGGAAATTATTTTAGGATTTACTTCTTCAATTGTTTTGTAGATTATGATTCAATTCTTATAAAATTATGAAATTATTCAAATTAAACTATCGATTAGTCGCTTAGGGTTAAAAGTCCTTAATTGTTTTAGGGTTTAAGGTTTTTGGGTGACTTTAGAGTTCATAGTTTTTCGAGTTCGGGTTTTATTGATAATAGGCTTTCGAATTGGAAAAGTAAGTTCGCTTCTAATTGTAAACTTGAGTTCTTAGTTTAGTTGATCCTTGGGAATGTTCAGAAAGTACTCTTAGTCAAATCATAGGCCCTGTCAGGACCCTAAAAGGGGCCTAGTAGGATTACCTAAAATTTTCATAACATGTGTGCACCTATGGTATGAAAACCATCTTGTAAGTTAGAGATTGCAAGACTCTAAATAATAAGTCACTAAGATTAATGATTTTCAAGTAATTAATTTATTATAACATGACATAATATATAATTATAAATAACTATGGATGTCCGATATCCCACAGTTCCTCAGAACTGTAGAGAATCGGTATCCCTTACCAAATAATAAGACAGGATTACCAACATTATAAAATTGCAGGAAGAATTAAATTATATTAAATTCTAACATGTGAATATTTTCTACAAAGAGTGTTTATGTATTACTTATAAAGATCTCAACTAATTCTAACACTAAGGTACATCTCTTCATCTCGCACTTAGCACTCGAGACTTATCCCAATCCCATCGTATGTAAACCTGCAAAAGAAAGACTATTGGAGAATAAGCTACAAGAGCTTAGTAAGTTATCCCTCATACCATATTGGCAAACAAGTTATCAAACAAATTATTACAACCATATGAATGCATGCACACTCAAAATGCCAAACAATATATGCAGTTGACTAGTACTACATATAATATCGGATTTTAACGTCTTTTGAGATAAGGGTTGGAGATTCATTAGCACTAATCATAACCGGGCTCTAGCACCTGGGTTTTTACCCATAACTTTGAATTCCGTATTTCACAAAAACACATTCCCATTTCCAAAAATCCAATAGTTCACAAAGTCCTAGGCCTAGCGGTGAGGTGGCCCCCGCAGTCCACACTCACACCCTACAGCGATGGTCTTTAGACGCGACCTTCAGCCACCCATGGTTAGCGTCTCCGGCGCCAATAAAACTCGCGAGCCAAGGGTAGGGTCTTGTTGTCCCCGTGCTCCTGTACGGTACTAATCAAATCATGTGGGAATCCATCCCTCCAAGGCCCTTCATTACCAACCGCGTGAAGTGACGGCTAGAATAAGTAATGCGATGCATGGATAATGCATGACCCTTTTGATTCAAGGTAAGCCAAATATAATTAGGTCAGATTATGAGGCGATCAATAAATATTAGCAAACCATCCAAATCATATAAAAATCAATCATACCATCAAATCATCAATTATCGTAATTAATAATAATTCTTACAACAATCAATCAATATCATGCACACGCATATCCCAAAACCCCATGCATCAAGTTATTGATATTCAATTTAAGTGCACTAACTGCAAGCACAAACAAGTATAGAATCATCGAGAGTACTCACTTGACTATGACGACTCGTTCTAGTCGTAATAACCGATTGGGAGATCCTCGTCCTCGTTGGGATCACCTGATCATTACGAGATAACAAGGATAATAAGTAGTTGAATCAACTAATGGTTTTGGATATCTATCTACCTAATTCTACTTAGATTACTATTAGCCCTTATTCGATTAAATCTAATTGCTAATCGTACGTAACTTTTTCATTCTATTTTCAATATTTACAAATTTATAGTCGTTTTTTATCGTTTTCGGACGCACGTTCACACGGTGATGTCCGTTTTGGACGTTATGACCCGTGTTTTATGATATGAACTAAATATAGAGAAATTCCAACTATTAAAGCTTAATTATTCCTATTAGCTAGTTTTATGTTCCATTTTGGTAGTTAATGATTTAATTAGTCATTTATTCTTAAACTTAGAGGCTTTTACTTTGCTATTATTAATTCATGTACTTAATTAAGTATGATCCAATTTAGAAAGTGTATTAAGGTTTACTAATTTAGGATCCTAATTATGATACACTCTTCTTCTTTTCTTAGTTTATAATCTATGCTTATGTCATGCTTACATCATCATTTGCTTAGGTCATTGTTTATGTCATCACTTGCGTATGTCATGGCTTATGTCATCATGTGCTTACCTCATCCCTTACTTCATAATTTGATTACATAAGCCTCACCTCATACTTATGTCATATGTACATGTCTTATGTACATTTCACTTCTCTCCTTATGCTTATGTACATATACCTTATACATATATATACTTATACATCTACTTAGACTTACACCGTATTTATACATGTATATATACTTATGTGCCTATACGGTTAGATACATATTTTTATACAAAAATTCGTATGCCTAATCTTTTCCTTAAGAAAAGCTTCCTAATTCCATTCTTTTGTATTTTTAAGTGTGTAATTAGTGTAGTATAAGTATGTATGGTTAGGTTTTGTTTTAATTTAGGTTATGTACATGGAAAATACTCATGTACCATACTTCTCATGCTTCCCTTCTTTTCGGTTTACCTCGTGTACACATTCCTTGAGCACGTATTCATGTTTTCCTTTTTTCTTCTTCGTGATTCCTAGATTTCCACACTTAAAGATGGGAACTTTGTTCCATCTTCTTCAAGACAACACTAAACACATAACTACTTATCTAATCTACCTAATTAACTAACTAATGAGGAAGATAAAACAAGATAAAGTAACTTAGATACATACCTTTGCTTATGTTGGAATTAAGGAGACAAAAAGGAAGATGTTGAAGGTGAAATGGAAGATGGAAGCTCACGGCCATGGAGGAGGATTTTTGGTTTGTTTCTTTTGTTTTGTTGTCATAATGGAAGAGAACAAATGGTAGGGTCAAGTTGAAGAATAAGTGGATGGCAACAATTGAGGAGAAAGAGAAGAGAAAAATCAAAAGAAAAGATAAGAGAAGCCATCATAAAGGAGTAGATATTTTCCTTATCTTTTAGTCTTTTGTTGACTTTTCAAAGTATTGACTTTAGTCAACATGTGTTGGCTTGGTCAACCCTTTGACTTTGGTCAACATGTGTTGACTTGGTCAACTTTCCTTAAGTATGTGTAATTTTGTGCACATAATGTAGTAATTAAGGGAAATTAAGGGAAAAATTAAGGAAATGAAGTATTTGGTGAATTGATTAGTAAGAGTAGATGATGAGATCTTACTTTAAGTATTTATAACCTACAAACATCATTTAGTAAACTACTTAGTGCAACTAGTATGAAAAATACTAATTATGGTATTAAGGTTTACTACATTTAACCTAATCTTCAACTATACTCCTAACTCTATGTAATATTATCTTAATCATATACTTAAGAGATAAATGTAATCTATGATTCATTATCTTAGTTTCTAAGGGATCACTTAAGTATTCTAAAAGTTTATGCATAATTGAGGGTTATCTTTAGTCGTTTACCAATGAAATGGCAAAGTATGAAGGATATATTATCATTTAGGGTTTTAGGGTAAATTATGGTGAATTAGTGCTTTTATATCCTTAAAGTTATAGTTTTAGGGTTTTTATTACTTTAGGGCACAATCTCTAATGTTATTACACATTTAGGGTTTCATATATTCTTACGCAATTAAATCTTCGATTATCATCTTAGGGTTTTGATGAGGTTCGAGATTTTAGGATCTTCGTATGCGGTTCGGGATTCAATTAATGATTTAAGGTTTTTCGTTAGGTTTTGGATTGATATTTTAATCGGTTTTAAATTTTATTGGCTCTTTTGAGTTTGGGAAATCATCTACAGTTTAGACATTTGTTTCTATACTTAGGAAGCTAAATTCGTGGGGTTTACAGGCCCGCTAAAAGTAAGGTTTGCACATACTATGCCCATTATTCTCTTTCTGGATTTTCAATTTTCAATTTTTCTATTTCTTGCTTTTATTTCTTAACTACACTTTCTTTTTATGATGCGATCACACTTTTGATATTTAATGACATTTTCTTAATCCCCATTGTTTTCTTCTTTTCAACTTTTCTTTTCTTTCTTTTTAGATATTCATTATGGATTGTTCTCGAAACATCCAGGTAAAATCTAGTATCCACTTTGATTCATATAACATTAATAGACCACTCAATTCCTCAAAAGAATGGTGTATATATACAAGTCAACTTTCAAAAATGTTAAAATCTAACACCTAGCCAAAACATTTCTGTAACTCCAAAACTCTAAACCACACCTAAATTAAGCATAAATAAACAAAGTAAAGATGTCATGAATTGATTACATGGTTTGGAGAAATGGTCATGACTTCTTCATAAGGGACTTCCTTCAAAATAAAGCCCTAATCACTTCTTCTTACTTTCTTTCATGCAAAATTTATAAATGATAACATACTCAAACATTAAGAAACAAAACATAAAGAAAAATGGATCTAACTACTTAGAAAAGAATTATTTCTTAGGTGCACAAATGGAATAAATTTGATCAAATCATCTAAGCTAATTCAAAATCATATAGCTTCAATGTCTAATGTCTAACTTTCCTGCCCCCAACTTTAATTTAGATGTATATATCTTACAATTCAATGCATATGTAATTGGAAATAGAATAAAAAGTTAGAACAAAACTCCTATGGTTTCTCAGTGTGATTTGAATTCTCAATTCCCTCCCAGATTTATTGACAGTAGTTTAATTGATGGATTGAACACTTCCTTTATTTATTCACACATGCCTGCATAATATAAAAGAGACATAACTAAAAGGAATTTAAAACTAGAAAGACTCAAACATAACTAAATAGAAAAATAAAGAAATTGGTAGGTCGGTTTTCCTCTCGCCAAGTGCTTATTTTTAAGCCTTCAATCTGGCTTTTTGTTACAAGTTCAATGTAGGTCCCCATTTTTCTCCTAAGGCTTAAATCTTTCAACTTCTTAGCTTATACTCGATTCTTCTTTCTCATAATTCTTCCTCTTTCTCATACTATTACCTTGTTCAAATTCTTTCTCTTGATCCAACCCCCATTCTCTTCCCTTAATTGCTGAAGTCATTCCTTAGCTTGAAGCATTGCTTTCCTTTCTCCACTTTCTAGAATAATGACCCTCTCTTTCATGTCTAATATAGCTCTCGAAGTAGCAAAAAATAATATCCCAAATACTAAGGGTTGTTCTTCGTCTTTCATATCCATCACTATGAAGTTACATAAGAAGTCACATGGTCCAACACCAATAGGTATGAAGTGGTGTTCTCTTGAAGGTATTGTCTAACCTTTATCGATAGTTTAGATGTAATATAAGCTTATCTTCATGAAATTCTCCAATCCTAATTCTTTTATAGTTTTCCCTGACATGTAATTATTTGACACTTTAGTATCTAAAAGCACTTTCGAGAAAAACTTATCTAATATGGTACATGGTATGGTAAATCTCCCTAGATCATCTAATTTAGATTCAAATTTCCTAAGGTTCTTCTCTTTGAATTCATCTATTTCCATGCTTTTAGATTCATTAGGATCCTCTTCCTCACTAACATCCCTCATTCTAGTTGTCTCCAAATTGTATACAACATCATCACTAGGTGCTTTTTCTTCAATTTCCTCTTTACTTGGATCATCCTCAATTCTATTATCAGGACTCCTCCTAATTAGAGCTATTATCTCTTCTTTTATCAATTCTTCTACATCAATCATAGCCATTCACTACTCTCTTGTAAATATTCCTTCTCTATCTTATTTTGCAACGAGGTCTTCCAAGATTGAATACTCTACTCTAAACACTTGTTTCCTACTAAAACAAAACTCCTTTTGTCCTACATTAGCCTCCTTATTATTCCCGTTGGATGTTCCAACTTAATCTCTCAAATTCTGCTTGGTGTTGCTAAGTAATTGTCCTTAGAGTCTTTTGACCATTTTCTCATTGTATTGTTTCATCCATCTATTTATGTCTTATAGTATTGCCCCTTGCATATTCATTCTTGCATCACATTTCTAAATGAAATTCCTCAATACTTGCTCAATGGTCTCTCCTTTTAAACTTTATATAGGTGAGGGTAAAGGCGGTAACTAGTGTTGGCCAACTTACAACCTAAGTCCTTGAAACGCTCTATTAAATCCTCCTACTTGATTACCTCCCCAAGCCAAATTAGATGGTCTCTCTAACCTGGGTTACAAGTGTTTGAGTAAAGGTTATAGTTTCTCTATGCTTGATTGAAATTCCCCATTGCATTACAATACTCATAAGGTTTCTTTCCTCTACTAAAGGGTATTGACTTGTTTAGCTTTTTCTATCTAAGCAAGCTGAGCGGTAAGCAAGGTGACTTGCTCTCTGATTCAAATTAATTCTTCCTCTTGACTTTATACTAGCTACACTCTTAGGTTGACTCTCTCAAAATGCCAACCATGGGCATCTAAAGCCATTTATTCAAACATATTATATGTGTCTTCAGCACTTTTGTTCATTATGTTCCCACTTAGAGTAGCATCAACCATTATCCTCAATTGATTTCTAAGACCATTATAGAAAGTGTTCACAATACTTAATTTGGGTAATCTATGGTATGGACATCTTCTCAACAACTCCTTGAACCTCTCCTAACTTTCAAAGAGTGACTCTCTATTAAACTGCCTAAACATGGTGATATTATTTCTCATTTTCATTATTTTACCCGATGGGAAGAAATAAGAAAGAAACTTATGGACCGAGTCCTCCTATGTTATGATAAAGTTAGGTTGTTGAGAGTTCAACCAACTTCTAGCTTTATCGCTTAATGAAAACGGAAATAACCTTAAGTGATTTACATTGTTCGACACCCTATTCATTTTCTATGTAGCACATGATTGCAACAAAAAAAAAAAAAGGAATATTTTCATGAGAGTCCTCAAATGTTGTTTCACCAAATTAATTGAGTTATACCATTTGAATTAAAGTGGGGTTTAAGTTCAAAATTATTGGCCTAAATAGTTAGCTAAGTAACAGGTGATGTAACCTCATTCAAGTTGGGGACATTGTATTCCTACAAAGCTTGATTATTACCATTCACATTTTCATTTCCTCTAAGTCCATTAACTCCATTTCTGTTAATCCCATTTCCATCGCCTCCATTAAGGGGTCCTTGTTGATTCTCCTTTTCTCTTAACTCTTCTTTCCATCTTTTCCTAATCATACAATGAAAAGTTTAGTTTATGTCAAGGTCAAATTCCTCTACTAATTTTCGTATCCCACTTTGCATACAAGTCGTTAATCTTAATTTCTACTCCTTTTTAATCTAATCGAACCTCCAAATTGTTACTTAAAAATATTTTTGCAAGGCATTAAACAACATGCTCCCCAGTTGGACACAAATTGGCTAAGGACAAATCTAGTACTTTTTAAACAAATTCAATAGTAAAGTTTCAAACTTTTATCCTCAATTCAACTTAAAGCAACAACAAAATAGTGAAATCAACTTAACTGAACAAGGAAATCACTAAATATCAAAACTTTAATAACTAAACTACTCAAATTTAATGAAATTTAAACTAAGCTACCAATTACATAATGCTACACTAAAGCTACACTAGGGCAAAGTTTTAGAGTTCACGTTTAATCTTATATTAGGACAACTGCCTTCTCCTTAGCAATAGTTTAAAAACTGATGGGTGATCAACACAAACACAGGAGATTTTTAGACACAAATTTTATAAATGGAAATTTTCGAAACCATGTCAAACCATTAACCGACCTATGTATTAAATCGTCTATAGTAATAATACTAGTAAGTATTCACTAAGTCAAATTCCTCATGGGAAAGGGCTTATCTAAGTACCATATTTTACATACTACTTTATTTTAGGCAAGTCAAATACTAAATTGGGATTTGTATTTGAAATTAAAATGATAGTAAAAAGTAATAATTAACACAATTAATAAAGACATAAGCTTGTGACATGCTTCCGAAGTAGTGGTGAAGGTATGCCATTACAATATTAGGGATGGTTTTTAATTAGGTTTTGATGAACTTTATTGAGTTTGTTCCCAAATAAGGCATCTAACTTAAATTTGTAGAAAAAAATCTCCTCTCGGTCTCATTTTACCATATGACTAGCTAAACACTTAATTCTTATCATAAATTAAGTGCTCTAGTCCTAGAAACTAAAGAGTCAATCTCCTCTCGATCTCATGACCTATCTTAATTTACTAAGATTGCATAAAGAGGTATGAACTCAATGGGAAAGAACTAATATCCTCTCGATCTCAAAAATGTAAGAGCTTGCTATTGACAATTGACCAACTAAATCACTCAAGATGGGAATTACACACCTAATCTCCTCTCAATCTCAAAATTATGTAAATCCAATAATTCTTAAGGGATACTTCTTAGGACTAATCTTGATAGAAATCAAACCATGGGACTCTTAACCCTAGCCTGAGCCCGAAGGCTCAAGAACTTAGTAAGGGTCACTCTTCTTCACCAATTTGCATGAGAGGACTCTTGTAATACCCTAAGATCTCAAGCCAATATGATAACTTTAGGTTTCAAGCCCCTAAATTTAGGGTGTCGAGCAATGTTATTCATTTTAGTTCAAATTTTACAATAAGATTAGTAAAGTTAATTTTTAAAAATAAATTAAATAAAAGGATAAATTTAAGAAAAATGTTAATTTATCGATAAGTCAATAATTATCAAAAGTATGAAATTCGAGCTTCTAGATGTGGCAAGATATTAAGGATAAGTTATTTAACTTATAAAAACAATACATGAAGTTAAATTATATATAATATACATGTATTCATATAGAATATACGTTATATGTAGATAATAATAATAGATTATTTAAAAATAAGGTAAAATAATACAAAATAATGAAAAATTAATTTAAAAATGAATTGATGAGTCACCAAATGATATGATAGCTTGGAAACAGCTTGAAAACACGTGTCATCACTACAATAATGTGGAAATGACAGTTAACACTTAAGAAAATGGAAAAATAACAAGTAGCATACATATGTCTAATTTTTATTTAATTAAATCAACTTGAAAAACTATAAATAGGACTCTCACCCTCATTTACAACATTTTTAGACTCTAAAAATACAAGAACACAATTTAAAAAAAATAAAACAAAAACAGGGTCGGAGTTGGTCACATGTGGTTCACAAACCAAACCACAACCTAACATTAAACCACTTTGGGGATTACAAGCCTACCATGAGAAGAGGCATTCTGATAAGGTTGTGTGGTTGGAAGGTGGCTGAAGGTCACCAGTTCTAGTAAACTAAAAATCCACCTGTATCTTATTTAATTTAATTATGAAATTTGGTTTTTTAAGGTTATTTTTTAAGCATATTAATGTAATAATTTTATTTTAATTAAATAATTAGTGGAAATATGGGATTATGAAGAAAATACCTTGTTTAGGTGAAAATTGAATTAATTTTTAGAAATATTAGATGATGTTGTTTTAAGCTCAATTTTTGTATATAATATACTTAATATATATTTTAATTTTGGTAACAAGAATTTTCAAAATTAAGTATGTTTACTATTTTTTATAATTATTTTGGATAAAACTGCTAATTTTGCTGTTTTATTAAAATATTTAGTTTTTGATAAAATTAATGAATGAGCCCAACATTTTTTGACTTCTAAACGTTTATAAGGGTATTTAGAACACTTTTTTTTTTTTTATCTCACACTTACATTTATTTATTTTCCATAATTTTCCATAATTTTAGGGTAAAAACACTATTTTGGTAAAAATAGAAATAGATAATTTAGTGTAATTAATGTTGAATAATTGAACTTAAAGTTTTCATGAGTTGACATTATTTTTCCTAGAATTAATCAGGCTCATATACTATTTATTATGTATTTTTCTATTATAAACCTATATATTAGTCTAATATACAATATAGTAATTAGTACTAGTAAGATATTTGTTAAATTTGTAAAAGATTAATATTTTTGGGTACATAATGGATAGTGACCAACTTGTGGAATATGAAATTTTATGATTTTTAGCTTAGAACTAAAGCTTATTCGAATGAATTACAAAGTTACGATAACGCATGATCAAGCCGATTGCTAGAAAGGTATTTTCGAGCTTGTAATCATATTGACTAATGATCATAATGATATAAATTTTACTAAAATTAGATAAGAAATGAGTAACATATAGTCAAATGAGGTTTAAAATTGCAGTAGTAAAACTTATAAGATTTTGAGTTCGACCCATAGTTGACATGAAGACTGTGTTTATATTTTCTTAGGTGTGATAAGTAGTGAAGAACCGTTACAAATTTTAAGAATTTACACTACTATTAAGGCTAGGTAAGTGGATCTAACTCAAGCTTGGAGTAAATATATTGCTACTTATAACACTACATGTTGTTTGATATTGTGTTGATTGGATATGGCTATATCTTGGGTAAACTGATATGCTACTATAGTGGATGCTGATATAGTGATTTTGAATGACAATAACTATATCTTGATTATGCTGCTATGTTTAGTGTTGATGTAATGTTACAAATGATTATACTAACTAAGGAAGTTGAGTAATTGTTAGCCTAACATTCTGGATGTTCATCTAAGTGAACCTTAAGTGAGATACTAGATTGGAAGAGTTTGAAAACTAGAATTAGACAACTAAGTTGAATAAAACTTAAAGGCTAGTTATTCTAAATGATATACTTGAGTTGTTATTACATAATAAGGCATAAAAAGGGACCTACTGGTCAGAATTTTTAAAATGAGGCTTCTAAGTGATCAAGAAAAATCATGGTTTTATGAACTCAGTTTTTGGAAGCATATAGATTCTCATTGCTCGATCATCCTGACTATTGTGATAGTTTGATTTGGTAGACTACAATGTGTAGTTAAATTTGGTAAAACAAAGTTGGGGATCTTACTCACAAGCAACTCCTTATTGCCTCTATGATTTGGTAGACTATATGTAGTCTAATTTGGTAAAACAAAGTTGGAGGTCGTACTCCTAGGTAGCTCCTTGTTGCCTATAGGTTCCTATATGTTGTATCCAAATGCTTGGGAATGTCGACTAATCGGATGAGTATATTAGAAGGGCATAGGATATCAATATCGATGAGCGACTTAAAGAAAGGTACATTGGCAGCTCATAGTTGTGGTAAACATGGCATGTTAGTTGACACCACTCCTCCTACATTAGTTAATACTTCTAAAGGTTTTGCCTACAATAAGAGATCGAGAAGTAGAGATAGAGGCAAAGGTTACAGTAGGAATGTACATGAGTATAGCATGCTACATTGCTAGCAATAAAAGCTAATTAGGCTAATGTATGCATGGAGCTAAATCTACTTGTTATGACTGAAATTTTTTAGTTGTGATATTGCCTATATTATATTATCTGTTATCTATTCTCACTTAAGTTAGTAGCATCATGAAGGGCCTAACACCATAAGGGATGTATATTAAGAGCATTAGTCGAAGTCAATGACTTTTGGATAGAACCTACACTAAGTCAAGCGTTCTATTATTTTGAAGATGATAAGAAAAAAAAAAAAGACGATTCATATTTTGATATAAACATTAGGTTGTATGTATAAGTTGAACCAAATGTCTAGATGAACTCCGATGTAACAACCTTATTATAATATAAATAAACTTTTCTTTTGATAAATGAGCATGTTAAGCTAGTTTTTAATAGGTATTCATATGTGATGGTGCATTTCATGCCAAGTTGGGACATAACAACTCTAATCTACTTCAACTTACCAACTTGCTAAAATGGCCAAGTCAAACTTTTTCGTAACTGACATTTCTCTCTGGATGTCAACCTAAGGAGTGCCTAATTAATAGCTTAGCTTATGCTTCCAATAGCTTGGGTGACCTGATTTTGAGTTACCTATAGCATGTCAGAGTTAAATTTACCTTAGATGAATTTTCAGCTCACCTTGACATCTTAGATTAGAAGTAGCTAGACTAACTGTACAATTTTGTTTATTCCCCCAAAAGCATTGCTACTAATTGCTAACCCTATCTAAACGACCATGTGATGGAATTTGATGCACCAATCATTTGTTTTCTCAATTTTTCATTTATACCCTTTTACATTCCTTATACATTACTTCTTTTAGACAATACTCTTTTACTCTTTTCCATTTTAGTAGGTTAGCCTGATGTTTCGAGTATATATACCCTTGTAGACACAACATTAGAATCATCCTTTATCATAATATTATGAATTTTCCTTTATGAGCATCCTCATGCTTGCTTAGCTTTTCTTACTCTTATACTAACCCTTAAGCAAGGCTAGGTAGTGGATGACCTCATTGTGGTAGCTCGTGCATCATATCGAGTTGATTCGTGAATCTTCAATAGTTCCTTGGTGTATCAAATCTTAGGAGCTGATCATAGGTTTTGCGTATTCACAAGCATTCCATCTTTATTTTTGAACTTTCTATGAGTATGGACCCACTCTCTAGATAGGGATGACCTTATCCTTCCTTAGCATAACCCATCATGTTGGTATGAAAATAGAGGTTCATTTGGGTAAGCTACTATTGTGTCAAGTTCTTGGATTGTTACGTTGGTTGTTATTTGTGTTTGAAGCATATCGAGTAGTAAAGTAGTTGTTAGTGTTTGTGTGAGTAGTGGAAGCAATGGTTTTTCTTTACTATAGTAATAGTTGTGTAACACTCTGTTCCACTATATTTCGAGTTGTAGAAAATAAAGCAAGTAATAGTTGTATGCATTTTTGTGAAGATTGACCTAGTTAGCTTTAGTTTTGAGCTATAGTAAGAAGCATTGGTTTCTGATTAAGGAAAGTTGATCGTGTTTTGTATAGTTGGTATGTTGACTACTTAAGGATTGTATGTGTTTATGTTGTTATTTGGGAGATATAAGTGTTATCTATTCACTGTAAGTATGAGGATGAGTAAGATGACTGATTTAACTATCAATGTTGGCATTGGGGATGATAATAGCGATATTATGCACCATGGTCAACAACCTTAAAATACCCCTAGAATCACTAATGAGTGATTTCACAAAATGGCTAATCTAATAGCCAACCTTATTAGAGTTGTTCATGCATTAGCCTCTCGACCTACTGAGGCCATCCAAAATACTCCCTAAGCTGTTACCGATGTCAGAGGAGCTCCTTATGTTGTCTACCCTATGAAGATAACCCCTAGCTCTACAAAATTGAGGTATATGAATAGGAAGACATGTGCGGAGAAGAATTGACTTAGGTAAGATGGATGAGGAGGGTGAAGAAGTGTTCATTGAAGTAAAAGAGCGAGCTCATACACCCTGTGCTACCGATGTGAAATTTTAAGTTCTAAGCTTCACTAAAACCAAAGATGTGAAGCAATATCTTAACTAGGAAGAGAACATGAAAAGAGTCTCTAATTATTATCAGTATAAAGACTAGGATAATGTTTGAACTATTGCCATTGAGTTCTCTAGATATGTTATGATGTGGTGGAAGAACTTTTAGGCCATATATAGAAGAGATGGATATAACAAAGTCAACACTTGACCCAAGATGAAGAGAGTTCTTAGAGTCAGATTTGTACTAGATACCCATCTATAAGACACTTTTGCTTAACTTCAAGAGCTGAGGCAAAGGAGTTTCATTATTGATGAGTATGTAAGAAATTTCAAATGTTTATGATTCATTGTGAAGTCAATGAGCCATCAGCCCAAACAATTTCTAGGTTTTTAACTGGATTGAGAGTAGAAATCCAAGATGTGTTAGAGCTATAACATTTTACAACTTTAGATGAGGCCATAAGAATAACTTAGCATGTGAAAAGGCAAAGGAAGAATAGGCCGACTTAACCTTTGATAAACCAACCTATTCATGATAGCTAAAGCACCAATAATGGTAACTAACCCCTATTGAGTATTGAGTTTAGTAGGAGAACTGATGTTATGATTGAGTAGAAAGATCACTTTATTGACTAAGAGATGCCTAAGAGAACATTTGAGAAGGGATAAGGATTTTGAAGGAAGATAAGCCATATCAAATACTTTAAGTGTTAGGGATTTAGGCATATGGTTGTCCAATGTTTGAACAGGTGAACCATGATCACCAAAGGTGATGCTTCGAAGATTGAACTTGATAGTACAAATGAGAAACCTAAAGAAAGAGAAGAATTGGAAAAGAACACTGAAAGTAATGAGGAGCTAGGGAAGGGGAACATATTTCCTGAAGATTTCGACAAACTGACTTTAGTTATTTGACATGTGATGAGCATTGAACCTTCTATCGAAGAGGAGCAATGAGAGAACCTATTCTACATTACTTGTAAGGTGAATGAGCAAGCCTTTGTGCTCATAGTAGACATAGAAGTTGCATGAATGTCATATATGCTGACTTAGTTTAGAAGCTTCAATTTCCAACCTTGTCATATCCCTTATTAATTACATTGGCTAAATAAGAAATGAGCCCTACTTGTTACTTAACAAGTGACATTGCCAATCTCAATTAGGAACTATTCAAATGAGATTCTTTGTACTGTACTACCAATGTATGCATCCCATATGCCATTAGGACAACCTTAGCTATTTGATCGAAGAGTCATTTATGATGGGTTCGGAAATACATATGTTTTTTAGAAGGATAAGAGAAAGATTACTTTGAACCATAAGACTCCAAGCCAAGTGAGTAAGTTATAGGCTAAACTAGCTCAAGGATCTAAGAAGACATTAGTACTAAGTTGATCTGAGTTCCCAGTGGCCATCAAATTCAATGTGTTGATCGTTTTACTGATTAGGAGATTGTTGGAACTGAAGGGCTAAGTTGTACTACTTAGAGAGGTCTAAGAATTATTAGATAAGTATGTGGACCATCTTGAGTAGTTTTTAAAAGGATTACTCCCTTTCCAAGGAATTGAACATTGTACTGACCTTGTTGAATAAGCCTACTTATTGGATGAATCCCATGCAAGAAGATAAGCTATAGAGATAATCAATGAACTGTTAGAGAAGGGATATGTGAAGGAGAGTCTCATCTCTTTTGTTGTGCCTACATTACTTGTGCTGAAGAAGGATGGTACTTGAGGAATGTGTTAGATAGTAGAGTTGTAAATAAAATCATGATCAATTATATGTACCTCATTCCAAGGCTAGAAGATATGCTAGATGAATTGAGTAACACTAGAGTCTTCAGCAAGATTGACTTGAAGTCAGGTTACCACCAGATTCATATAAGGTAAGGGGATGAGTGGAAAACTGTATTCAAAACTCGACATGGTGTGTATGAGTAGAAGGTGATGCCTTTTGGGTTACTAAATAGCTTAATCACATTAATGAGATTGATGAATCATGCTTTGAGAGATCTAATCCGAAGATGTGTTGTAGTTTACTTTAATGACTTCCTTATTTATAGTACCGATTTGTTACATCATATTGATTGTTTTCGAGTTATTTTTAATGTTCTTTAAGCAAAGAAGTTATTTGGAAATTAGAAAAGGAGTTGTTTATGCTAGGAAGAAGTAATCTTCCTTGGATATGTCATAATAGAGAAGGGTTGAGAGTTGATGAGGAGAAAGTTCAGGTCATTGTTGAGTGGCTGAAGCCATGTTCTTATGCCAAGGTGAGAAGCTTCAATGGATTAGCTTCCTTTTATCGTCAATTTGTTCAAGATTTTAGTTCACTAGTTGCACTTGATGTGAACCGATCCAAGGATTGATAAGGCTAACCATGGAGTTGGATCCAAGCTTATAGAAAGCTTAAAGAACGAAATGGGAATTATTCAAAAAACAGGAAATGTAAATAAGCAAATACTCAAACAACTCTAAGGATATGATGTACTAAGGAACTTCTAAGGACTCATGGCACAACTTTATATGACGCATAAGATGGCCAAGTGAGGTTACTCGCCATCTAGCCTTGCTTAAGGGATAGGATAAGAGTAAAGCAAGCAAATAAGCTATAAGCAATGTTTACAAAAACAAGTATATTTTATATTCTCAAATATGATGATTATGCAACTACATTTATAAGGATATTTATACTCAAAGGAATGTACAAAAGGATATTGTCCAAAAGAAGGAATGTACAAGTAACAACAAAAGGATATAAATGAACATGCAAAGAAATCATTGATTAGTGCAATGAATCCTTTTACATAGGAAATTGGACACATGGCATTAGGTCACTGGAGGTGCATCTAACAAAAACAGCAAATTGTATGACTAGGTAAGGCATTTGCCGAGTAGAGATGCTGAGTAAAGGTGTTGACTAGGAGTACGAAGTAAGGGTATCGAGCATAGTTGATGTCCTCTTGAGAAGACTTATGTACAAATGAGTGTTAGGATTCTTGGCACCAATACGTTCAAGCTGGAAGTCAGTTCAGTCATGGTTAACTAGATGTATAGAGGATCGGTCTATTGGTAGAGCATACCTTGGGCTAATACATGACTACTGAAAGATGTGTAGTTACTAAGCTTAGCATTAGGAGTTAGATGGCAATGAGGATCGGCTTAACCTCAATAGGAGTTAGATGGAATAGTAGGATCTGCTTCGCTATTCCCTTAAGTCCTTACACTCAAGCTCTAATTAAAGGTTTGGTAGCTTGATTCCCATCATTCCTTTTGGGTCGATTAGGATTTGGGATCAAATTTGGTTGGCCTTGGCTCAATTCTTCATTAGGTTAGTAGAGGTTGAGGTTGGAAATGTTAAAGGTGTCAAATATTCCATAGTCATTAGGTAATTCTAGTCGATAGGCATTGCTGTTAATCTTTTAGCATATTATGAAAGGACCTTCAACTCTGGTGGGTAACTTATTCTTTCTCTTTTTCGCAAACCTCTCCTTGCTCAAGTGTAGCTACACCAAATCTTCGAGTTGAAATTGTGTTAACTTCCTTCCTTTACTCTTTTCTTGCATTCTCTTGGTAGCTTGGTTAATCTAATGAGTAACTTTCTCATAAATCTACTATAAAGACTATGCTCGAGCTCTTACATCAAGGTCTTCTTGTTCAGATATGGGCACAAGGGTATGGTTAAGGGGTAACTCTAAATTAAAGCGACAGATGATTTCATAGGGTGTCTACTTAGTGGTGTCATATATAATAGGGTTGTAAGCAAATTCCACCATAGGCAAACAGACATCCCAATCAGCCAAGTTCTTTCTTAATGTAGCTTAAAGCAATAATCCTAAAGTATGATTGACTTCCTCTGTTTGGCCATCTGTTTAGGGTGATAGGAAATGTATAATAGTAGTTTAGTCCCCATACGACACCAAAGAGTCCTCTAAAAATGGCTTAGAAACTTTGGATTTTTATCCAAGACTATGCTTCTTAACACATCATGTAACTGAACAATTTCCTACAAAAAGAGAGAAGCAATAGCAGAAGCATCATTAGCTTTAGAGTAAGGTACAAAGTGTGCCATCTTACTAAATTTATCCATGATGACCATCATAGAATCTTTGCTTTATGTAGTTTTTGGTAATTCAAGAATAAAGTCCATGCTCAACTTAGTCTAAGGTCAAGTCAGGATAGGTAAAGGCATTACTTTCCCTTATTCGACTCAGCATTTAGCTCTCTTGCAAGTAGCACATCTCTCAATAACTCTATGCACGTCTTGTCTCATTTTTGGCAAAAAGAATTCTCCATTCAACAATTCATAGGTCCTCTCTCTAAAATGTTTAAAAGGTCCTCCACTATAGACTTCTTTCACCAGCAGCTCTTTAATTGAATAGGTTGGTACATACAATTTGCTACCTCGGAATAGATAACCATCCTCCATATAGTACTTATCTACTATTCTTTCGTCAACACATCATCCAAATATAGGGCCAAAATGGGGTTTTTAAGGATACTACTTTTGATGCTCACAAACCTTAATAGTTTGTTCTACAATTCAACAAAGAGGACATGTCTTCTCAATAGAGCATTGGTAACTATGATATTCTTGCCTTATTTGTAGTTTATTACAAAGTTGAATCCTTTTGAGAATTTAACCCATTGCACTTGCTACTTCAATAGTTTAGTCTAACTTCTAAAGTACCCTAAAGATTCATGATTTGTATAAATGAAAAAATCTCTTGGCAGTAGATAATGCTGCAACACTCAGACTACTTGGATAAGGGTTAAGAGTTCTTTGTCATATATTAAGTAGTTCAATTGAAAACTTCTATGCTTTTCACTATGGTAGGCAATTAGCTAGCTTTCCTACTTGAAGACAGCGCCTATCCTAATGCTTGACGCATCATATTCTAACTCAAAAATCTTTTCGAAGTTGGGCAAAGCTAATACTTATGTAGAACCTAATCTTACCTTTGTTTTAACAAAACTTCAATCCTCTCTTTCTCCCTACTTGAACTCAATATTTTTCTTCATTAGCTTAGTGTAGGGTGCAACAATGGTGCTAAAATTCCTAATTAATCTTTGATAAAAGGATGCTAGTCCGTGGAAACTACTCACCTTAACGAAAGCGGTTGGAGTTGGCCACTCAATAATAGCTTGTATCTTGTTATCATTGACTCATAAGCTACCTTTACCAATTACATAACCTAAAACTGCTACTACTCCTCCTGGCAGAAACAATACTTCTTTAAGTTGTTGAATAGCCTCTCAGCTCCAAGTACATCAAGTATGACATAGAGATATTTACAATAACTCAATAGGTCAGTACTATACACAAGGATGTTATCAAAGTACACTATGATATACTTCCCAATCAGGTTTCTCAACACATGGTTCATTGATCGCATGAAAGTGCTTGGGGCATTTGATAGGCCAAAGGGCATTAGCATCCATTGGTAAAGTGCATGTCGAGTTTTAAATGTAGTCTTCTACTTGTCTCTTAACCTCATTTGAATCTGATGGTAGCCAGACTTCAAATCAATTTTACTAAAGACCTTAACCCAATTCAATTCATCTAACATATCATCCAACTTAAGAATAAGATATTGGTACTTGATCGTGATCTTGTTTATGGCTTTACTATCAATGCACATACGCCAAGTACCATCCTTTTTTTGGCATAAGGAGTCCCGGTACTGCATAGGGTTTGAGACATCCCTTACATATCCCTTCTCAAGTAGTTCATTAACTTATCTCTAGAGTTCGATAGCATATTCATGGTTCATCTGATAAGTTGGCTTGTTCAATAAGACAGTATTGGGTATCAAGTCAATACAAGGTTCAACAACTCAAAAAGGGTGTAGTCTTTTAGCCAATTATTTGGGAAACAAGTCTAAATATTCATCTAATAGGTCCTTCACCTCAATGGGTAGCTCAATTTGCTCCTTTAACTCTAGTAGTCGTCAAACCAACATAAAAGTCATCATGTTGGCCTTTATAGCTTCTTGAAGCTTGGATCTACTCAAAATCAAGACTTAAGGTCATAAGGTTCAAAGTAATCTTCCTCCCTTCTTTCTCGAACACATTGGTATTCTTGAATCCATCATATATAACCTTCTTGTCAAAAAGCCAAGGTTTACTAAGTAGCACATGAGACATACATATGGGTAGTACGTTATAGAGAATTTCAATAGAATAATTTCCAATAGAGATCGATAGTAATACTTATGGAGTGACATGTAGTACTCTCTTATCATTTGACTAATGCAACTTGTATGGCTTTGGATGTGAGATTGTTGGCAACTTCAGCTTCTTAATCAGGTCGGTAAATGCAACATTAGTGCAACTTCCATAATCCACTATGAGCACACAAGCCTACTCATTTACCTTGCAAGTAATATCGAAGAAATTCTCTCTCTGCTCCTCTTGAGTAGATGGTTCTATAGTCATCGCACATCAAACAACCAAAGTTAGCTTGTCCAAGTCCTCAACAAACACATCTTCCTTGACCAGTTCATCTTCGTAAGTGGTTTCCTTCTTAAGAGCAACCTCCTCCTTGGGTTCCTCATTAGTACTATCCACTTCAAGTTTTAGGACATCTCCTTTAATGATCATGGTTCGTTGGTTTGGACAGTAAGCAACCATGTGACCAAACCCTTAGCATTTAAAGCACTTAATGTAACTCATCTTTCTCTTAGTTCCTTATCCATTCTCATAAGTTCTTAGTGGCACTTTGCCATTAGTTGGTCGACCCTTGTTCAGCTTGAATACCTATTCTTTTGGTCAACTCAGCAATGTGTTGAGCTCAGAAACTTCCTTGAGCGGGTTAGCTTGATTGCATAGGTTAGCTCATTAGAGGTTGACTCGACCTATTCCTCCTCTACCTCTCTATTCACTAGGCTATTCTTATAGCCTCATCTAACTTAGTAAATTACTGATGTGGACTGAAGTTCCATAATATCAATATCTCGGATATCATTTCTTAATCCAATAAGAAACTTAGATACTATTTGTATCGATGGTTGATCTACTTCACAGTAAATCATGAGTATTTAGAACTCTTGAACATATTTGTTAACAAGTTAGCCCCCTTGCCTCAGATCTTGAAGCCAAGGTTTCCTATAAATAAGTATCCAGCATAAATCTATTTCTTAGGATCCTCTTGATCTTAAGCCAAGTATTTACTTCTCTATATCCTTCTTATCTTCTCATAATTTGGAAATTCTTCCACCACATCACGGCATATCATGAGAACTCTATAATAGTAGTCCTCACCTTTTTACCATCCTCATACTAATAATAATAAAAAATATGCTCAACCTTCTCCTCTCAATCCAAATAATCATTTGCTTTCCCAAAACCATTGAAGCTTGGAGTCTGAAGCTTCATATGGTTGGCAACTCGAGGTGCTCTATCATGCCCTTCTTCCTCATTGTACTCTTCTTCTTCTTCTCTATCCATCTCACCTAAGTCAATCTTCCTTTACATTTATCCTCCTACTTCTCCACCTTAAGCTAGGATCTATCCTTTAGTCAGTTGAATAGCTTATGGAGTGTTTTGCATGGCTTCAATAAGTCGATAAGCTAATGTATGAACAACTCTAGTCAAGTCAGCTATGAGGTTAGCTACCTCATCAATCCATTCATCTATACTTTTGGGGGTGTTCTATGGTTATCCTCCATAGTGGACAATATTACTATTATCATCTCCAATCCGACATTAACACTAGGATTTATCATCTTATTGACAAAACTCAATAAACAAACTTCGAATCTAAGGCACAACAGACACTATTCCTCCAAGATAAATGATATACACATGCTCCTTTACATGATGTCCAACTAATCTGTGAACACAACACTACTCTAATGAACAATAAACCTAATTAAAAATTGCTTTGTTTTTATATGATCAAAATAGGGCAAAACAGAGTATACAATCATAATAAACTTCTGTACCTTCTACTTACTCAAACACTTATAGCTAAGCTCTTCGTAATACACTACTACAATGATACTACTACTTGAGAAAGTTCAAACACAACCTACCCAAACGAACCTTTGCTTTGATACTAAGATGATGTGAACTAATCAAAGGACTGACAAGGCCAACCGTAGGGGTAGATCCAAGCTTATAGAAAGCTTAAAGAATGAAATGGGAATTGCGCGAAAAAGACAAAATGTAAATAAGCAAACCCTTGAACAGCTCCAAGGATATGATGCGCTAAAGAACTTTTTAAGACTCACAACACAACTCAATATGATGCACAAGATGGTCCGGTGAGGTTATTTGCCACCTAGCCTTACTTAAGGGTTAGGATAAGAGTGAAGTAGGCAAACAAGCTATAAGCAATGTTTACAAAAACTAGTGTATTTTATATTCTAAAGTATAATGATTATGTAGCTACATTTACAAGGATATTTATACTTGAAATGTTAGGGCAACCTACCTTAAATGGATAAAACAAAAAGGGTGTTCTCCAAAAGAAGTAATATATAAGGAACAATAAAAGGGTATAAATAAAAATGCAAAGAAATCATTGATTAGCGTAATAAATCCTTCTACGTAGGAAGTTGGATACGTGGCATTTGGTCACTAGAGGTGCATTTGACAAAAACGTTAAATTGTACGATTAGTTTAGGTATTTGCTAGGTAGAGGTCCTAAGCAGGAGTGCCAAGTAGGGTTATCAAATAGACCTTATGTCCTCTCAAGAAGACATATGTGCAAATGATTGCTATAGTTCTTGGTACCAATACTTTCGAGCTAGAGGTTAGCTCAATTATGGCAAAGTAGACGTGTGAAGCATTAGACTGTTGACAGAGCATACTTCGGGTTAGCACTTGAGTGTAAAGAGATGTGTAGTTACTCAGTTTTGCATTATGAGTTGGTTGGTAGTGAAGATCAGCTCAGCTTCGGGAAGAGTTGGCTAGAATAGTTAGATCTACTTCGTAAGTCCCTCAAGTCCCTATGCTCAAGCTTTAGTTAAAGGTCCAGTAGCTTGATTTGCATCAGCAAAATAATGAAGAACCTAGCACTCAAGGAGGGTGAAAAGGAGGAGAGAAGCTTTGTTAAGGTGAAAAGAATGATTGTCTTTATTTGAGCTTGGATGCAATACATCAGGTGCTGGCATTGGAGCTGTACTGATGTAAGAAGGCCAACCTGCTACCTATCATAATGAAAAGGTCAAAGGGACATAATTGAACTACTCTATATATGACAATGAACTATTGCCATTGATTTGAGCTGTTCAAGTTTGGCAACACTCTCTCCTGTGAAAAAAATTTATCACATACGTCGATTATGAATCCTTATGATACTTGTAGAGCTAATCCAAAGCTCTTTAAGTGCCAAGCCCAATGGGTAGAGTTCTTAGAAGAATTTAATTTTATCATGAAGTATAAGCAAGATAAGGCCAATATGGTCACTGATGCCTTATCAAGGAGACATATGCTTTTAATTGAGATGCAAACTAGACTTTTTGGGTTTACGAGCATTAAGGAATAGTATTCACATGACCCTCATTTTGGTCCCATATATGGATGTTGTAGAAAAGGGGGATAGTGGACAAATAACGTATAGCGGATGGATATCTGTTTTGAGGTAGCAAGTTATTTGTATCAACTTGTTCTATGAGGGAGCTATTAGTAAAAGAGACTCATAGTGGAGGACTTTTTGGGCACTTTAGAAAGAAAAGGACACTTGTGATATTGAATATGAGTGTCTATTGACCTAAGATGAGGCGAGATGTGCACCATGTGGTCAAGAGTTGTGTGGCCTGCAAGAAGGCAAAGGGCTAAGTTAAACAAAGGAGAGTGATGCCTTTGCTTATTCAAACAAGACCATGGGTGGATTTAAGCATGGCCTTTATCCTCGATTTACCCTAAACTACCAAAAGCAAAGATTCAGTAATGTTTGTTATGGATAGGTTTAGTAAGATAGCACACATTATGCCTTACACCAAAACCAATGACGCTTCAACTATTGCTTCTATGTTTTTGCAAGAAATTGTTCACTTGCATAGAGTGCTAATGAGTGTAGTGTCAAATCATAACCTAAAATTCCTAAGTTGTTTCTGATGGACTGTTTGGCATCGATTGGGAACTAAACTATTGTTTAGTACTTTTTGCCATCCTTAAATAGATGCTTAGGTAAAGGTTGCCAACTACATCCTATGATTGCTGCTCTAAGTTATAGTGGGAAAAAGCTTAGCTGATTAGGATCTATGCCTACCTGTAGTCAAATTTTCTTACAACAGATCGGTATACGCCATAACTAGATATGTACCATTTGAGGTCATCTACGATTTTAACCCCTAAGCTTCCTCTTGATCACACCCCAATGCCATCACCTGACTAAGAAGACTCAAAAGATCAACAATAATGTCTAATGAGTGGAGTTTCCAGAAGACTTTGAAGTGTTTAACTTGTTCAAATTGCCAACTTCATCCCCTACAGACCAAACAAAGAGCCGAGCGAGGACTAGCTGCATTTGATCCCAACTCCTAATCAACTTAGAGGGGATGATAGAAATGAGATCATAAGACCCTTGACTTGAGCCCAAGCATGAGGGCTTGAGAACTCAGTGAGGCATGTTCTCCTCCACCAATTTGTACGATAGGACTCTAATCTGCATTAACCTACTAATTAACTAACATGGTTGAGTTGAACCTTTTTATACATAATGTTTCTCTCAAATGTCGACTTAAGGAGCACTAGTGTCATGATCTCACTTTCACTAATGTCATGTAAAAATAAGAATTTTCCCCTTTTTCAAACAATAGAATGCTATACTATCAATTGACTCAATTGTGAATATAATTAGTTAAATTTTAGTTGAAATCATGAACGAACAGCAAGTATATTGATTTATTAATAGTACAGGGAGAGTAACCATGGTCATATTTTGCAATGAAGGAAATAATAGAATTTAGAAAGATAACTAAGTACTAAATTATACTATTTTTCCTCTAATCTAGGCAATCAATTTAGATATTTCAAAGGAAACAACATGTAAGTTATCTAAACTAGACATTAGGACGTGGATTTCTCTATAAAAAGATGTATGAGTAACAAGTAAACAATTATCTAAGATCATTGTTATTGATAGTCGGATTTTGCCTTAACATGTTACCTAGCCATTCGTCTGCTGAGAGGACAACTAATGTTATTTTTAGTTAAGGCTAACAAGGGCTCAATCCATCTAATAGGCCTTGAAGCTTGACCTATTCATATATGTGGTTTGACCATGGCAAAGTGGTGCGAACAGTTATGATCTAATATGATCTCATTACATAACCGGCTACTACTCCTATATTTTAGGCATGTGCTTAATTATGAGATCGCTATATGGTCTACAACCAAATTAAATGCTATTACAGATGCTTAACATTTGCATAAAAATAAGGGAAGGAAAGCATTATAAGAACTCTCTTACGTCCTTTAATACGATATCTATTCACTTACTCTTTCTTAAATAACCACTAACTTAAGCATCGAAGTAGTTATACCAGACTAACCCTAGTATTGCCTGGCCTTTACTTGTGCTTATGTAAGATTAAAGCTTTACCCTAAAATTACCGAACATAGATTTATTAACTTAAGGAAAGCGTTGTGGCCATGCTATTGAAGTATTTATGGTAGTTTCAACATGGATTTTACTTACACTCACAAGATATATAGTACTTTTGTTTCATAAATTATATCATGTAGTAGTAGCATTATATTTTCAATCTCTCATTTGCACTATGAACTAGCTATTCAAGTCCCATTACTACTTAAATAACTATGTTAGAATTGATTTCTCAATCTACCCAATATTAGCTCTAGGTAAGTATAAGGATTTAGCCCCTAATTCTCAAGAATTACCTATTTAAATTAGGAATCCTAGGTTTTGTTTGAGGTTTTCGAATCTTATTATGGTATCTAGACCCTATTTGGAGAATTAGGGGGAAGGCCCAATGTATTGGAACTGCTATCTAACTTGGCATTATCCTAACACTTAAGTTATGCCTAATTATACCGTAGAACTAAGTAAAATTCCAAGTTTACATTATCACAATACAAAAACATCAATAACCACAACTACTTCATCAGGTTCACTCACTACCCATAAGCATGATAACCATTATCCATCATGTTCCTGGAGAATAAGCATCCAACACATAATATACATAAATATGAAAATAAACATTTCCTTAAACATGGAAAAAGTATGAGAAACATTACAAAACTGAGCTCTTCAACCTCAACAATGGAGTTTGTCAAGACTTTCCCAGCAATCTCCATAAATGCAATGAAAATCCACAAACCCAAACCTTGAGAAGTACTAAAATCTACAAAAAGTCTACGCTACGATCATGAAAATATAAGAAAACACCATGGAAATCATAGAAATACCCTAAAAGTAACCTAAGATAACCTAAAGAGGAAGAGAATGGTGGAATGGAACCCTAAACCCTAGAAAATACAAAGCTAACTTTATACAAAATGAAGAAGACGAAGTTTTTATATCAGGTTATTACCAACATGATGGTAAGCAAAGGTACCATCAAGTTGGTGGATGTGTATTAGTCCTTGCTCCTCTTCATTTTTAATGAAACAGCATGTTTTTCTTTAAGGGTTTATTCTATTGTCATGATGGCAATACCATCATGCTGATGTAGTCCATTTGATGTAATACTTGCAAACATTCTATTCTTGATACTAGTGAATGCACTAACTTAATGGTTGCTTAAGTTGGCTCTTCAAATCAACTACTGGCATCACTGTAACTGGGGATACTATTAAGTTAGTAGTTCCAACTCAATGTTTTTTTTTCTTTTTCTTGATTTCTAGCTTCTCAAATGGTAGTAGCCTAGGGACTTGCCAAATCAAACACCAAAAGTTTAAATTCCTTAAATATATAGTACTTTTTAGCATTAAAGTATAAAAATATGAATTACACTTGTGTTAAGAAATTATATGTGATTTTAATGAAAATTCATACACTTTTTGCTTAAAAATCTATTGAATCACATATAATTGTTAAAGAAATACTTTAGATAAGTGTATGGTTTCACACTTATCATCAGTGCCCTTAGCTTTATAACTTGCTTGTCCTTAAGCAAGCTTAAACCACTTGTAGAATAACAAGTAAATGATGGATTATCTACTCCCTAGTTTATACATACTCAATTGTGCATTTTTCAATTTATCTTTTAGTAAGCAATTAATTGTTAATAAAAGTTAAGTAAATGGTTAAGTGCGTCTAATTACATATAAAGAGATTTAGTGAATTAATCCATGGTTCATAAAGTTAAGCCTCTTATTTAACTCAAGATTGGATAACCTGAGATCAAGTAAGTTGTCACAAAGGAAGAGAAAAGCCCTTACAGTTTATAGATTGATCAATGTATATATAGCCCTTATCCCTCCCTTAAGCCAACCATGATATTGGAAAAAAAAAAAACACAAAATTGGATTATACTTTACTCAAATCTCCCAAAAATCTTTAATTTCTTACTTACTACCACTTTTCACTCGTACATTCTAAACTTTTGTTCAAGGGAGCTCTTTATTCACCACTTTTTCCTTGAGTGAACAGTAGGGGCTCACAAACCTATTCCAGAATTCATCATTCCAGAAGATGTGTCAAGCACTTATTAGGTACCCCTGGATATTCACCTCGTGCCCTCTTTTTTCATTTTCTTTCCTATTTTTTTTTTTTGGTTTAGTTCACCCCTAACTTTTGAATTTTAGCCAATTTTCATTCTACTTTTTATTGAGAAATGCTTTTCAAGACTAAAACAATTTTAGCATCTTCTCTAACACTATACCTAGTCACTTACAAATTCAAAGAGTACAATACATGAAAATTAATTTACTAAAAAGTAAACACTTACTTCTAACTACAGGCACCATCTTATTCTTAGCTCATGAATCTAAAGTTAAATACAAAGGGTAATAATCTAATCCAAAGATTTTGTCCATTAATTCTAGAGTAATGTAAAAAAGTTCGCTCCATTTGATCCTTATTCATGAACACAATAAAAACAAAAAATTACTTATTCTTTTTCAACGCAACTAAAAAATTCTAAGAAAGTAAAATAGATGTCGCAACCGAATACTCAATACAAATGTAATATCAATTTAGCAAAGTGCAGCCATAGCTTCAATCCACTCCATATATTCCTTAACCCTAACTTTTATTTCTCATATCATCTCAACTCATCATCAAATGCAAATTAGAAAGTTAGTATTAAAACAAGACTATTTAGTGAATTAGGTTATGCTGCTTTGTCTTCCTTTCATTCTTTAAAGTCCTCTTAAAGCTAATCTCAAGCCTCTTAAAAGAATTGCACAAGATTAGAAATCATCTCAAAGTATCTTATTTGGCCATCTTCTCAAAACATAAAACAAAACTAGAAAAATTTAAAGGAAAGTGCATGGAAATTGAATAAAACTCTAATAGGTTACCTCCCAGCTAACGCTTGGGTTTTAAGTCCTCAATCAGACCCTTTCTCATAATCATCATGGTGGATGGAAATTAGGATATTTCTTAGTCCATTCTTTTGTATCTTCATCTTAACTTAGCCAAATATCCAATAAGGAGGATTGTTCCACTCAACAAATTCATTTTTTAAATCATTTAAATCAACAAGAATATCCTCATTTTCATTCCTCTTCTCCTTGACCTTCTTCACAAACAACTTGATTTTAGATAGCCTACATCTCAAAACCATCTTTTCACCTTTGACATCTATTAGTGCCCCAGTTGTTGCAAAAAAGATCGACCGAAGATGAGTGGTCATGCTCCATCATTCATTTCCACGATAATAAATTCTGCTAGATAGTTGAAATGACCAACTTCTATAAGAAGATTTGTAAGAAGTCCTAATGGCTTCTTTGTTGACCTATCAATGAAGGACATGACTTAATTTGCCTCCCAAAAGAATCCTTCCAGTTCCAATTTTCTCATTAGCTCTCTAAACATAATGTTAGAAGCCCTTATGTCATAATAAGCTCTTAGAAAGCACTTTTCAAGAATAATACAAGGAATGGTAAATTAGCCTGGATCTCTTCTCTTTGGTGGCATGTACAAGTATTTTCTCGTGTATAATACCCTTGCTGAATAACTAATCTTCTCATCATCAAGTTTAGTTAATGTGATGAAACCTTCACATTCTTCTTTTGCTATTGGCTTAATCTTAACTAGCTTGCTTGACTTACTTAGATCATTTTCTCTCGATTCATTTTCCTTAAGAGCCTTACTTTGAAATGGAGGACAATCATCAACTTCCATACACTGGCTATCCTCTAAGAGATCTTCTTCTCCATTCAGCATTTTATCTTGCTTTTCTTCAACCATTTCCTCAAATTCTTCTCATGTGATCAACCTTTCCAATTCTTCACTATTAGCCTCTTCCTCTATGCTTTCTATTGAAATAGGTATTTTCGACTTTTCCTCTTTTAGCACATTCTCTTGAACAATCTCAAATTCCTTAACAACTTCTTCTTCATTAGAATCTTCAATCTCTAAATGATCTCTTTTACCGTCATTACAATCACTCTCAACTACAATTGCATCTTTTTACTTCCTACTAGATATATTAGCTTATGCATTTGTAGGTATTCCTATCATTACTTGCTCTCTTAGATTCTTTTCAATATTACTTAGTAATGTACCTTGCAATCTAGTACTTAGCATCTTAGAAATTTGCTACAACTAGATCTAAATATTCTTCATAGTAGATTCTTGAGAGGATAACCTCCTTAGAAGATCATTATCATCCCTCTTCCTTTGTGATTGGAAGTTTTGCTGGGGACTTTGTTGTAGTGCTAGAAGTAGTGGGAAATTTTATCCATTAGGCTAATTGTTCTCATATCTAAAGTTAGAATTTTGGTTCCACCGTTGAGAAAAATTGTTCAGATATGCATTTTGGTTTTTCAGTCCTTTTTGCTAAAAGCTGTTCATATAGTTGACTTCCTCAATGCCTTAATCTTGTCCATGACAATACTAGTAGTGATTAAACTCATCATGATCAACACCAATTCCTTAGGACTTTTTCTCATCAACTTACCTCTAAATGTGACACTAATCATGAACTGCAAACTTCCTGACAAACTATTATAAAAAGTTTGAACTTGTAACTAGGTTAGTAATCCATGTTGTAGACATCTTCTTAGCATCTCCTTATGCTATTCCCACACTTTATACAAAGACACTCCATCATATTAGTGAAACATGGTGATATCATTCCTCATCAACATTGTTTTGTATGGAGGAAGAAAGCTTGACAAAAATTTCTAGGTTAATTGCTCCCAAATAGTGATGAAATGAGGTGGTAGAGAATATAACTAGCTTCGGGCTTTATCTCTCAAGGAAATAAGGAATAGCCTCAATCGAATAGAAACCTTAAAAACACCATTGGTTTTCAAGGTTGCACATAATTGAAGAAAAGTCTATAGGTGTTCATTTGGGTCTTCTAAAGAACTTTGACTGAACTGGTTCATTTACACCATTTGTATCAATGCGGGTTTAAGCTTAAAATTGTTGGCATAGATAGTATACCATGTTACTACTAGTGTAAAACCATCCATGGTTGGAATAGTGTATTCCCATTATCGAGCTTGGTTTTTTAAACTCTTGGTTCTTTTAAAATCAAGTCTTCTTTAAATTAGCCAATATTAAACCCTTACCCATTTAATATTGACGCTCGAGTAAGATTTATAGAAAACTAGTTCTTTTATATCATGAAATCACTTTAGAGTTGCCACCCGACTGGAGTCTAAAAAAAGAGTTAAGTTATAACCAATTGGGTGGATTGGTTATAACTTAGCACTGGTCTTTCGATAAAAACCGATTTTGAAAAAAACGATCTTAGAACAAGAGATCTGGATTCAGGGGTTAGGAATTTTAAACCCTTACGGCTACCATTAGCTTTCCAAATTTAATATTAACCTTAAAAATCACCTTTTAATTTTAAAAGACAAAACTTGATTATTTACCTAAATGGGATAATTCAAACAATCTAAACTAAAATGAGAAAACCAAGTTTTTCTTATTTTTATTGTTGCTCCGTAGGTGCCTACGTACCCGCTATTTGGGATTAGACGTACGTAGTTCTTTTATGAAAAAGAACGACCAAGTTTATGTTTTTAGTTCAATTTGGTTTATTTAGGAAAAGTTCTAAAAAAAGGAAAGTTCTAAATTGGATCTTGGGTCAAATTCGAGTCGGGTCACTCTAATGAACTCAGGTCGTCGAATCACTAATAGCATCAGAAATAGCTTGGCATTATGCTTGATTCAGCTATCGAAACGAAGGGGGAAGAGGAGTTTTATAGGTTTTAGATTGAGGATATAAGGGGTAAAGAGAGTGTTGTAGCATTTGGGGGTAGTTTGGAGGATGTTCGAGTGTATCGGACAATGGTTGTGTTTGGGTAGCATGTAGTGTAGTTGCTGGGGTTGTGAGAAGTATTAGGTTAGTGGTTTTAACTGGCTAGGAGTTCAATTGTAACTTTAGCCTCAATCTTAGGGTCGCATAGGGTAGTGTTTCGATGGCTTGCTTGTAGCAATTAGGGTCTGGGTCTTAGTGGTTTAGTAGTACTGCTAGAGGGTACGACAAGGTGTGGGGGTGGTTGGGTTTAACCTTTGGACAACCATAAAGTTAACTGTGGTGGTCGTTTTTAGCAATGAAATCCAGAGAGAGGGAAGTCAACAGAGAGAAACACCATAGTTCAGTTTAGAGAGAGAAGGTGATTGAAAATGAGAAAGAGAGGTTTGTGAGTTGATTCTTATTGCTTCTTTATTGTCATGTGCTCTTGTAAGCCCCTTATTTATACATGAAATCATCAAACAAACAAGAAAAGCTCAAATTTAGATTAAAGGAAAATTCCATATTTTCAGTTTTTTATCCACTTGTTGGAGCTTGATTTGAATGCATTTTTTATTGAATTTGAATACATTCTTGATCACTATTAACACTAAGCCATGTGTGCTCCGCGATTTCATCACTAATTTGATGAAATTGTAATGAAAAGGGATCAAATTTGCCCATAAAGTGCATTGTTTGGAAAGGAAAACATAGGAAAACCTAGGGAAATCGGAGGAAATCAGGGGAAAGAGGGGAGAAGGAAAAGGAAAGAGAGAGAAAATCGGCTGACGTGGCACTAACATGGTATCATGTTAGTCGCGTCGATCGATTACTACGTACTACGTATCAATAGTGATACGTGGCAACTAACATAGCATGCTATGTAGCTTAATACATGGCACCACAATAGTATGTAGTCCAATCTTAACCTATCATGTATTAGGATATATGGTGCAATCAGATCCTAATATGTGGTAGTCCCCTGATGTGATGAAAAAAAAAAAAAAATTTGTATGCTCTCTCTAAGATTCGAACCTAAGATCTCATGCTCAAAACCAATACCAAATCCATGTGTTTAATCGTTAAGCTGTTAGCTTATACCTTATTCATAAGTGCAATTAAATTGCACATATAGACTAGATCAGTTTGGGCTAGATTTAAGTCTAAGTTTAAGTTCAACGGCCTAACTTATAAACCTATTTAAAATTTAAAAATCTACCTTAATAAAAAGTAATTTGCTAAATTCCCTAAAATCTTCTTTTTTTTTTTTCAACTTTTCTATTTTTGTAATTTTTTCAATTTTCTAACTTTTTTTTTTCAACTTTCTTATTTTCTCAATTTCTTTTTTTTTTTCATATTTCTTTTTAGATTTCTTATTTTTTTACGTTTTTCCAAATTTCTTATTTTTTATGCTTTTTCTTATCTTTGTATTTTCCTAAAATTCGTTTTTTTTCTAAATTTATTTATTTTTTAGGTTTTCTTTAATTTAATTTAATTTTTTTTTCTGATTTAGGACCTATTGAGAAAAGAAAGAAATAAAATAAAAATAAACAATGCAAAAATTGGGTATCTACAGCTATCCCATTTTGTGGTGAAATTTTGAACAAAACTTTGCTACAAAAACAAAGAAACACTATTTTTACCCTTAGGATGACTTTAAAATAATTACTTAGCTATCCTAAACTCGATCTACTAGGGATTTTGGTGAAGAAATGAAACCTAGTCGTACCTCTTTAGGCTCACTAACCTAGGTAGGGTTGTCTTTATTAGATAAACAATCCTACTTTAGAATTGAATTAGAAAACCTAGTTGTGCCTCACAAGGCTCACTAACCTAGGCAGAAACATCTCTTGGGGACTAGCAACCCTACGATGAGATCGATCTAAAGGACCCAATCGTGCCTTATTAGGCTTACTAACCTAGGTAAGAGCATTTCTCGGAAAGTAGCAACCTTAAACTAAGATCGAACTAAAACCTAATCATGCCTCACTAAGCTCATTAACTTAGGTGAGAGCATCTCTCGAGAACTAGCAATCCTAATCTAAGATCGATCTAAAACCTCTCATGTCACATTATGCTCACTAACCTAGGCGAAAGCATCTCTCAAGGACTAGCAATCCTAATATGGGATTGATCTAAAACTTGGTTGTGCATTACTAAGCTTGCTAACTTAGGCAAGAATGTCTCTTAGGGATTAGCAACCTTAATTTGGGATCGATCTTAAAGACTTGGTCGTGCCTCACTAAGCTTACTAACCTAAGCAAGAACATCTTGTGAAGACTAGCAACCCTAAAAAGGATCAATCTAAAACTTGGTCATACCTCATTAGGCTCACTAACCTAAGTGAGAACGTCTCTTAAGGACTAGCAAACCCTAAATTAGGATCGATCTAAAACTTGGTTGTACCTTACTAAGCTTACTAAACTAGGCGGGAATGTCTCTCTAGGACTAGTAACCTTAATGATGGGATGGATCTAAAACTTGGTTGTGTATCACTAGGCTCATTAACTAAGACGAGAGTGCCTTATGGACTTGCTAAGAGAAACTTAGTGAAGGGAAGTGCCTCATGGGCTTGCTTGAGAGAATTTAGTGAACAAAAATGCCTTATGGTACTACTAAAAGAACATGTAAAAGATTGAGTTAAGATTGCATCTTCAAAAACTGACTAAACACTTAAATGTGGAAGGTAAGTGTCTTATGGGCTAGCCAGAAGAGACTGAAGAAGAGAAGTGCCATAGGGCTCACCAAGAGAAACTTCATGAATAGAGGGGCCCAATGGGCTTGCCTAAAGAAATTAAGCGTCCTATGAGCTCACTACAAGATCTTTGCAAAGAAGTGCCCTTATAGGCTTGTTAAAGAACTTGCTGAACTGAAGGGCCCTATAGGCACGCTAAAGGTAATTGAGGAACAGAGGCACCTTATGGGTTTGTTAAAGACTAAGAGTTGAATGGATAGAAGGTAGGATAGCCCTTTTTAAGAGCTAGCTAGGATTGAACTTGCCCGAAACACTATTTAAGGAAAATATTTATAGATGAGCCCTTGGAATGATTTCCTTAGGAAGAATGGGAATGACCTTGACTATTGTAGTCGACTTTTTGAAATGGATAGAAAACTTAGCTACATAAGCCGATAAGGACTTGAAATAAAGATACTTTCCTTTTCTCTTTTTTTTTTCTTTCTTATTTTTTTCTTAAAGTTTGCTAATAGGTAAAGAACCCTTCCTTAGTAATCACATGGGGCCTCTTATGTTCCCCCTAGCCTAGATGATTAGCCGTTTGGTGGGGCCTTATGATTTCCAACATCCTTAAAAAGGTATCTCATGACTAGTTTAGTTGAATAGGACTTTCTTGTAAACTTTCGGTCCATATTACACTCTTGACTATAGTCCCAAAATTATGGTCCATTATGCATGTGATAATCCTCGATCAATCCATCAAGTCTTTTTTGGTTTAACATTATGAATTTAGGCTTTTGATCCAAGGATTTCAAAAGGAACTAATGAAGAAGCCTATCTTGAAATAAATATTAATCCTAGGTGTACAAGTCGAGAACCTTATAAACAATAAGAAATATACTTACCCTAGTTTCAAAAACAATTTTTATTAAAGATAAATTATCTTTAAAGAACAAAAGAGCTTTACTTATATAAGGGTAGTATTGTGGGTGGGAAGGCTAAGCGTGAAAGAGGCTTCAAAGTAAAGATTTTAGGTTTTTGAGCTCGGACTATGATTCAAAGCTATGCATCTTTAGGGCTATTTAGGCTTTAACTTTTGATTTGATTGCCCTTATTGGGATATGATACATCTCTTAGGGCTTTTAACTTACACTTGGGCCCAATTTCTTTTCTTCATCATTTTCTTTTCTTTTTCTATTGTTATTACTTTGCCCCACTATTCTTTTATTGTTCTTTCTTTTTCTTTTGGTCCTAAGTCTCCATTGCCAAGTTTTTTCCCCTTAAGCGATTCAGGGCCCTAAATTTATGGATTTCTATTGTATGAGCTTGGGTGAGGTAAGTATAAGCTCGAGGTGTTTAAAAAAGATATGGCTCTTCTTCATTTCAAAAGAAAAATAACTTATCTAAAACAAAAGCTTCTTTTGAATTTAACGTCACTAAAGCAAGCACAAACCAATTTTAATCCCTTTTTCCTTATCAATGACCCTAACCTCTAAATTGCCCCATTATGGGGTAGTTTTCGATAAGATTTAAATTTGAAAATTCTTAAAATAGGTCCAACGAGATGAAAAAGAGATGATTGTGTTTAGGATTGAAAAATGAATACCTAACTTCATTTTAATTTGCATAACACATTTAAAGTGGACCTTCTTTAAGGAATGAGTCCAAAGTATCCTCACCTTTATGTTGCTTAACCTTCAAGGTGTTTTAGGTTAGTGTGTGGAAAATATTTTGCTATTTTTCATTCTAAACCTTTTAAAAGTGAGTTATTGATTTCTTTAAGGAGAATTTTTCTGCTCCAATAACCTTGCAATCATTCAATTGAAAAGGCAATCGTATTATTTCAGCTATTATAGACTTTATTGAAAACAATTGTCTTTGCCCCTTTCTTCACAAGCATCCAATTACTCGAAACAACTCATGAGCTTATCAAAAAGCATTGGTAAGCTCAAAAGAAATGGAGCTTTAGGTGACTCAATTAGACTATCTCCATGACCTGAAGAAGGACTGTGTTGTTGTAGCTCTGGGTGAATGACTTTTACATCAATTAAGTCTTGAATCTTGTTTTCAATCTCCAGCATTTTTCAGTGGAGTTCCCCTTTTGACCCATATGATAGTCGCATCATGCTTTTGGGTCAAAGCTACGTGGTTTGTAATTCAAATTAAAGGCTTCATAAGCTATAACCCTTGCTACTTAAAAATGATGAAAGATTTGGGTCCTTTAGTTGAGTGAATCGTCTCCTCTAAGTCCCTTGGGCTTGTTTTTTCTCATTCCTCCTTGGCTTTTTTCTTGTTAGGCCTCTTTCATCACTCATGCTTACTGGAGCTTAATTAGTGTTGAACGTCAGGTGTTGAAATCTTCTAAGCATAAGGCCCATTGCCATTTCTGGATCTCTAGTGCTTTTTCATAACATGGCTATCTTTTCTTATAGATTTGAGAATCTCCTTTCATGGTTCGAATCTTGGGACATTTAGAGAGTGGTGATTATTGCGAATAAGATCTACCATTGTTAGGCCATTCGATGCATCATCTTTTCCAAAGAGGCAAGTCTATCATCAGCCATGTGGACTTGATTGGAAGAATTCTTTACTAGTTGGCAACTTTTTCTTTTCGTTTCTTCTCTTTTTTTTTTATCATTTTTGAAAGAAATCTCTTTTTCTTTTTTTAAGAAAGAGAATAAGGAAAGAGAATGTAATATAAGGAAAAGAATTTTTTGTAAGTTGTGACAAAGGAGTGAAAACAATCCTAAGGGATCAAAGGCCTAAATAATTACAATCTTACATGGAAAAAGATCCTAAGGATGTATAAGAGAAGAGATTGGACAAGGTTAGGGTAGAAGGTACAAAGAAAAAGACTAAAAAACTTAAGGACACGACTCTCATGAAGTTATGAATACAAGCAAAATGCAATATAAGGATGATGCGAATGCAAAGAGGGGAGCTGGCAAATTGACAATGATGAGGAAATAAAAAGATTTTTATTACATCCTTGAAATTTCACTTACATTAAAAATAAAATTTATTACAAACAATCCCTAAAGTTTAGATTCTCTTTTCCTTGTGAAGTCTTGTCTCCTCTTCAATCTTATTGCTTTTCTTCAACTCAGTTGCCTTAATCCATTGAGCAACCTAGGAGATATCTTCACTATGGAACTTTTGGAAAGCTTCGACCCAGTAATAAGTTGCAATGCCTTTAGGGAGTCTAATGACAGTTAATAGGGATCAAGGACCAATTACACCCTCCTGAACCCAAAGGCTCTCTCCAGGAGTTTGTTGAGCTATCTGAAGTGAGTTAAGTGTCGAGAAGTAGTGATTGCCCCAATTCAATCTACTAAGCTACTTTGCTTTCCATGCTATCCAAGATGTTACCAAGGTGATCAACCATCATATTTAGTCGAACCCTCCACTAAACTGTAGTCCAAGCACCAATTCTGAGTATAGCAATCTCTACTGTATTGATGCTAAGCAAGACTATTAGGAGCTGACCATCCAAGGGCAACCCAATGTGAGCCATACCTAAACTAACCACAGTCCAGCCCCTTTTGATACTGAACATGCCTAAACAAAGGCCCCACCCCTAGTCGGACCACAATACTATCAGAATCATAGTAAAAACATGCATACACTATCCTTTACTGACATTCGTATTGTCCTTTCTGAGAAAAGAAGGTCCCATTCCTTCTTTTGCATGATTTCATATTTTCCTTGCAAATCATTCTCTTTTTTTTTTTGCAAAGAAGGACCATTCTTTTGTAATTTCTGTAACTTAGGATTTGCCCTAACGGGATGATATAAATACCATCATATTGTAAAAGTTGATGATCATAACATAGAGAATATATTAAACTTTTCACTCTCGAGCTAAGTGTCCCTCTTACTGTTGAACTACTCTTATCTAGCTCATCTAAGCGTAGACTAGTGGTGAGTGACCTTTGACCATACTTGTGCATCATATCAAGTATGACTTGATCTTATATGAGGCATTGGTGCATCATATCCTTCGTTAGTGTACGGGAACTCCTTGCTCAATCTTCGACTATCATTTACTTTTCAAGCCATCTTGTAGCTTTGACTCATCCCTTTGGTTATGCATAATATCGGGTTCATATGTTCATCTACGAGTTTGTATTATCTTGGTATCAGAGCTTAACTACATTCGGAGCTGGATTCTGCTACTGTGTTCTTTTAATAGTTTATCATTGCTCTCGTATGATCATGATTCTACTGTTAGCTTTAAAGTTTAGTAATAAAAAATGTTTTGTACTCTGTTTTCCCCTGTTTTCGATACGCCAAAATAGAGCATGGTTGATTGTGAGTTTGTTGAGAAATTGTCATTGTGAAGTAAACATCAATGTCAAATTTAAGTGTGCAAGCAACTTTGGGAAACCAAGAAAGTGGTACTTCAAGTGAGTATACTTCTCCCAGTTCACCGATCACCGACTATCCCTTAAAAGTGGCTTTTATCCCATCCAAAGTTTTAAAGTCCACTTCCTTACTTTGGCAATCTTCCTTGGGTCTTACTATTGACATCTAGTTCATGCCTAAGATGACTTAATACTTACTCAGCTCAAGCACTATCATATTAGTGCAAGTCTCTCCACCTTGTATTTTTAAAGGGCAATTTTCCACCATCTCTCGGGTCACTATTACACTTCCAGTAGTAGTCTACATCTTGAAGCACGATTCTGCAATCGTAACTTGCAATCCTACTTGTTCGGTAACTTTAGGCATGATAAAAGAGTAAGTTACTCCCGTATCAAACAAGGTATATATGGATACGCTGGAAACATGGATATTCCCTAAACCATCATAGTTTTCATTATTTTAGCTAGTTAGTTTTAAAGCATCCTTAATTCTCATAGGTTCTTCTTTTACTACTTGCCATACTTCTCACTCATACATCTACTACTGGATTTGAAAAACAGAAAGTATGAGTTAGGTTACATACCTGCAACAGTCTAATATTTATGGTGTCTCCCTCCTCATAGACAGCAACATCTTCTTCCAGTCCATCATCTATATAGTTTCACTCGCCCTCCAAGTTGTAAACTCTAGCATGTGTAGGTGCCCCTAGTCTAGCTTACATGGGTCCTAGGCTTCTTGCCTGTTGGTAGACTATTATGTGACTAAGAAGGGCCATAAGGTAAGCTAGCTAAGTAGCTGGTGCAGCTCTCCTTTGTAAGCAATTAGAAGCAATGTGTCTTGCTTGATTACATACGAAGCATATCATGGTAGCTCTCTTAAGGCACTCAATTATGCGATGATTACCATCTCCACGTAAGAAACACTTGTATTACAGCTAGGGGCACTTTTTCTGATATTGTCCTCCCTTACACTTCCAACATCTTACTGCACCAGTACTTGATCCAGAACCTACCATAACTAACCTCAATTGATGGCCATGACTCATTATGATCTCCTTCCCTTTCATAGCAAAACTGGGTCCTTCAAAAGGTCTTTTACTAAAAATATTTACTGTGGGCCTCTCCATCCTATCCTTAGAACTCTTGGCACTCTCAACTATTCGAGCTGTCTAAATAACCTCATGAAAATCTCAAGTTCAGAACTCATGCACACGGTGCTTGGTGTTAGGATCCAATCCTTTAACAAAAACCTGCATCCTCAACCTATCATTGACCTAGAAATCCTCATCAACAAACTACAACAACCGATTAAACTCTGCCTTATATTGGTCAATGGAACGATTCCCCTTCTAAATAGAGAGAAAAGCATCACTGTACTATAACTTCAATTACTCTGAAAAATAATTTGAAATGAACTCTCTCTTGAATGTCTCCTAAGTAATTGGTTCCCTAGCTATCCTCCTCTTTGACTTCTACCCTGTCCTAGCATAGAGTCTCAACATATAAGTACCATAAATGACTCGCAGGTGGTAGGGAATCTCAAATGCCTAAAATGTCTACTTAATCTGCATGAGCCAATCTTCTACCTCCATTAGGTAGCTGGCTAGCCCATGAAAATACTTGGTGCACTTGATAAACTCTAGCATCAAGGACCTCTAAGGTTGGGGTGTCTGGGGCTGCTACAAAGGCTAAGTGCACTCGCTCAGCTAGAGGCAATGGTGGTGGAGGTTCATAAATGTATAGAATTACACATTTATCTCTACTAAAATGGCATACATTCATACATGAATTAGAACAATTATTGCAAACTATGCTGAAAAATTGATGAATACATGTTTTGGGTCAACTATTCAATGATCTCAACTAAAGGATAAAAAAAATGAGCTTAAGTGGTCCATATGTCTTACTGGTTTTGAGTTCAAATTCTAAAACAACTTTCAAAATTAAAATGGTAGTATAATTCCCTACTTCCAATATCTAGGACTATCATCTTTTCAATCAATAGCTAGATATCTACACATCAAAACAGTAACAGTTGTAGTAAGATCAATTGAGAGCTCGATAAGCAACCAATTTGCAATTGAGCTCCAGATTCTTAAAAGATCTAAGCACAAGCTAAGCTAACACTAGTAGCTCAATTTGTTGAGTATAAGGCTTCACTATCACTAATTTTTATTTTTTACTTTTTGTTGCAGGTAATGAAAATACTATGTAGGAGGCCATAAGTGCTAACATGGATGACGGCTGTTGAACAATTCTAGAGTTGAGAGCAACTTTAGCACAAAAGTAAGACAATCAACACTGTAGTAGCCATCAATATTCCAACAAGGAGATTTAAAGCTATCACAGTCGTGATAAAGGACTAATGATAAGATCAACTAAGACTCATTATGGCCGTGATAAAAAGAATTTGAGTGTTCAGTACTATTTACTCCCTCCATCACGGCCGTGATCAAGAGAGTGATTGAGACGAAACCTATTTTTCCACCTCTCTATCACAACCGTGATCAAGGGAGTAACCGAGACGAAACCTATTTTCCACCTCTTTATTACGGTCGTAATAAAGGGAGTAACTAAGATAGAACTTATTTTTCCACCTATTCGTTACGGCCGTGACTCCACCTCAAAATCGCGTCTAGCAATTCTAACTCGAGACTAAGCAACTGAATTCATAAACATGAGCAACCTATACTTCTTCAATTTATGACAGCAGCATGGCATCATGATAGCAACTGCAGTAAACAACAATTTCAGTCGAGCTCAATTTATAGCACGCATGCGCTGACTAAGCAACCCTGTACGTGAACAGCAGTATGCTCGAGAAGCTCCATACAACAATGGTGCCCAACTAGAATTTGACTTAACTAAGTACGAGGGAAGCATAATTGAACTGAATGACTAAGTCTAAAGGTACACACTAGAGGGGTTCATTTCCAGAGCAAGTAATAGTTTAATTGACGTAAAAGAGTTGTTGAATGAAGAAAAAGTAATTGGAGTTATATATGTTGATCTGCTTGGAGTTATATAGCATGTTCTAATGTAGATGTTTCTTTTAAGTGTATCAAATATACAAGCCTAAAATGGAAAGAAATTGTCAGCCCATTGTACTACTTTGTGGCCTACGTAGACAGAAATCAACACAATATATTACAAAGACAAAGGACAGCCCAAAAGAGAAAAGAAAAAGGCCTATACGTGGGAAATAAAAAGTAGTAGCCGAAGAATATAGTAGTAGGAGAGAG
Source organism: Lumnitzera littorea (assembly GCA_024138015.1). NCBI lineage: Eukaryota > Viridiplantae > Streptophyta > Magnoliopsida > Myrtales > Combretaceae > Lumnitzera > Lumnitzera littorea. The sequence continues at coordinate 77,505,162 of JAMXBB010000006.1, read as the reverse complement.
AGAGCTAAAATAAGAGGGAGAGAAAGCCAAAATGAGAGAAAAAGGACAGTAGCCGAAGATAGAGAAGAATAGAGGACGAGAAGCAATAACTTAAGGAATTTTTATTTTTAGTTTTAGTAAAGACAAAAAACTTTATTTAGCATCCTTCTAACTTGATTATGTGTTGTTTAATTTCAGAACATTTGGTTTAGTGTTTTTCTTGCTATTTAGATTTCACTCACTTTTAATTCAATTATTGATAGCTTAACTTAGGGAAAAACTCAAATAATTTAGTACTTAGCACCTAGCTCCTTGTAGAATACAACCTTAGCTCACCGTTTGTACTACTTCTATGACCTAATACACTTGTTGGTTCATACACTCATGTTATCATTGAGTCAAGGTTTTGGTGCCGTTATTAGGGAACTTTGGCTTTGCTAATATTAAATTGGTAGTTGATTCCTTAAACTGGATACCCTTTTATTTTCATTTGTTCTCTTACCTTTTGGTAGTCTAACTTAGTAATAGCTCCATTAGTTGTTTAATCTACAAATTCCTAGTTGATAGCCTTCTTATTAGTGGTGAAATTGAGTGATATCTTAGTGCATTTTATAGTGAAAAAAAAAAATTACAGCTTTGTTTCTATTTCTTAGAATTAATTATAGTAGGTTGCTTTGTAGTTCAATAGTTTCATGCTTAGTTTAGCTCTCAATTAGTTTGAGGTTAAATTTGTGTTAGATTTTTTTTACTTGATTTATCATTTTTCCCATAATTTTCAGTTTTATGTCATTATTTTGCTCTTTGTGTTTTATGCATGGTATAATCGTAGTTGAATTGTTGACCATATTTTGTTGCTCTATATTTCATTTAGATAAGATTCAATTTAGCTTCTTCATAGCTTTGGTCTTTAATTTTGCATTGATCTTGCTATTCATGTGATTTTCTCTTCTTATATCATTCAACTCTTTGAGAAAAGTAAAAAGACTATTCTCTTAGGTCTCACTGATGTATGTCTGGTGAAAGAATACCTAATATGACCTTTCTATTTGATCTTGACATTGAGCGAACCTTTCACCAATGTTTGAGATAAAGAAGGGCAAATCTTGAGCAACTAAGAGTCATGGAAGGTAATGGAAATGGAGATTATCATAATGGGCAAAATGTGCAAATTGTGGGTGAAAATGAGAATACAAGACCAATGTAGGAGTATTTTATGCTCACTGTTGAGGGAGCCACACCGGCTATTGCGTAGCCTACTATTCAAGCAAACAATTTTGAGTTAAAGCCCGCATTGATTAAAATGGTTCAGGTAAATCAGTTTGGTGGTGGACTTTTAGAAGACCTACATGATCATTAGATGAATTTCTTGCAAATTTGTGCTACACTTAAGAGTAATAGAGTTTCAAATGATGCGATTCACTTGCACCTATTCCCTTTTTCCCTTAAGGATAAGGCCAGAAGCTGGCCAAACTCCTTGCCGATACAATCAATTACAACTTGGGATCAATCAGCATAGAAGTTTCTAGCAAAATTCTTTCCCCCAAACAAGACTGCCCAATTAAGATATGAGATAAATTCTTTTCATTAGTTTGAAGGAGAGACATTCTATGAAGTGTAAGAAAGATTCAAGGAATTACTTAGGTGTTATCCTCATCATGGTATACTTATGCCTAGTTGATTCACACTTTCTACAATTCATTAGGTGATCAGTTGAAGATGATGATAGATGCGGCCTCTAAAGGTGGTCTAATGAGGAAGAATGCCAAATAAGCATATGAGCTCTTTGAGGAAATGGCCTTCAAGTCTTTTAATTGGCATAACGAGAGAGCAAGGCTAAGGCAAGTAGCTACTGTACATGAATCAGATACCGTTGCTAAGCTTTAAGCTCAAGTAGCAACTCTTATAGCTTAGATGAATCGTATGCAACCTATGCAGGGGGTAGGCTCAAGTTTTGGTCCATCTAAAAGTAGTATACCTTTTGGGGGTCCTCTTATAGGCTTTCCAGATTTTTCAGTAGGGGATTTATACCCCTCAGGTTCAAGTTTAGGTATAAAGCAAGCAAATTTTGTGAATAAGTTTAACAAAGGAGTAGAGAACTGGAACCTTTACTCAAATACATATAATCTAGGATGGAAAGATCGCCCAAACTTTGGTTAGAGAGATAGAAATGCTCCTAGAGCCCCACCTATGGCTCAACGAAGGACATTTCTGCCTGAGGAAAAAGAGAAAGAAGACACCTTGGTGGAGATGCTAAAAACCTTGTTACAAGAGTTCCAAAACCAAAAAGCCATCATCTCAGATTTGCAAAAACAATTAGCCCAGCTCTCTTAATCATCTATAGCAGTCCGTAATACTGAAAAGAATCTTAAGGAGGAGGTGAAAATAGTCACATTAAGTAGTAGGAAGGAGCTGGGAAGGAAAAATCAAGATCAAGTTAAGGTGAGTGAAGAAAACAAGATAGTTAATCAAGAGTCAATTGACCAAGAAGGAAGGAATGTGGATAAAAGAGGAGAAAAGGAAGTTTAGGAGAAAAAAGATGAGGATCTTA
>JAMXBB010000006.1:77386381-77502517 GCA_024138015.1 Lumnitzera littorea | reverse complement strand
TTTTTTTTTAGTATTAGTTTTCTTTGTAATATATATTAGGTACATTATATTAATTTAAGTGAATATTTATTTAATAAGTGGACATAAACATTAGATTAGGAACCGTTAAGATTGGTTTTTTATTACATATATATGTTATTATATTAATTATACTTTATTAGTTAACATAATATATGATATATGTATATGTTAGTTCAGGAGTTTTAGTATTAGTTCTTATACCAGTGTATCATATGGAATTAATTTATTTTAATAGATAGTCATATATATTAGTTTAGGGATTGTTAGGATTGGTCATATCTTAAGATTTGGTTTATCACGTTGAAAGTTGATTTTTCTTTAAATAAAAATTAATAAAGGACCCTTTTTTAAAAAATAGGATTGTTAGAGTATTTTTTTTAAAAAAAAAAACACTTAAGAGTTAAGACCGTTTAGATTTTTTTTAAACCGAATCAACTAAAATGTAAACTCGGCCGGTTTTCAAAAATTAAAATCAATCAACACACTAAGATTTTTTGAAAGAACTACGATCATCTAATCTCGGCTAGCGGATACGTAGGCACCTTCGGGGCAACGATAAAATTTGTAGAAACTTAGGTTCAATTTTCTTTTGATTTTATTTATTTATTTATTGATTTTTTTAAATATTACAATTAGAAGGATAATCCTAATTTCTGTAAATAGATAGTGGTACCTGTTAAGGGTTTAATAGATTAGCCATCGAACTTGGAACCCTCTGGTTCTTCATTTAAAATTGAAATCAAAGACTGGTAGCTAAATCGTAATCAATCCACCCAATTGGTAACGGTTTCTTTTTCTTTTCCCGACTTTAGTCGAGTGGTGACTCTAAAAATTATTTTTAATAAAAAACCGAAATTTCTCAATTTTCTTTAGTCGAGGATTAATATTAAATGGGTTAGGGTTTGGTATTAATTAGGAAATGAGAAATCAATTTTTAAATAAAAGAAATCGAAAAATCAGGCTCGACAGTTTGGTGACTCCACTAAGGACTGCTAAAGGGCTAGTTACTAGAAGTTAGTGAAAATAAGATTATTTTTCAAAAAAAAAAAAGATGAAATAATAAAAATAATAAAAAAGAACTTAGGTATGTTATTTTATGTATTTGTTTATTTTATTTACTTATTTTTTACTAACATTTTTTTTTTGTTGTTGTTGTAGTTTATTTAAGGGGGTAATTTTGGAGGGTTTACTTTTATTCTGTTTTTCTGCATCATAAATACATGGTAGACACGGTCAGAATCAGGCCGTCTTAGGACCTTAGGAGAAAAGCCATTGTGTAAGCTTCGGATGTTGTAGGGTAACCATCTTCCAGGTCAATCAGGCTACCCCACTCAAGTTCAAATGTGACCACAGAATCGTTGCTTTGAAAAAACACAGTGGTTGCAGAATTTGAGAACCTCTAGAACCTACCCTTTTGCATTGCACAAAACCTTTTTTCAAAAAAATCGCAAGAACCTATGATGTGGCAGACCTAAATGGACAAAGGTAGTTGTGAAGTTGTAGTTGTAATATTTCCTTGTACATAATTTGTAATAATTTTATGTAAAGTTTAGATTATGTTGTAATTGTAATTTTGATTAGTCATGGCTAGATCGAGTCAAAGGGCTTCCAAACAGATCTACATCTACCCACTTCATTGGCCTTAAAAGATACTCTAAATATGGTTCTAACATTTTAGCCTAAATAAGTAAGGATTTATTAGAAACAAAATTGGGCTTATCTTGCCCCTATAGAAGAGCCCTATAAATATTACTTTAGTGTGGGCCTTAGTATATCTATAGGAGCCCGAATCTATCGCTTTTTGTTTAAGCCCACATTAGCTAAGCCCAACCCTTATGGAGTAAATATAAAACAAAAAAAAAAAGAATAAAAAAATAAAAAAAGAAACAAATTGAAAAGAATTAAACTTGTAAAATAATAGGTAGTTATCATTGTGTCTAGTATTCTACTAACCAGAAATATTCATTCTTTTAGGAAAATTTAGCATTTTGCAAATAGCCTTCTTCATTTGGAATAAATAAGATTTAGATATTTTCTTTGTTTAGTCTTTTATTCTTTAGAATTCCTCGCTTGTAAATAGACCCTTAGTAACGATAAATTATATAAGCTTGTATATAGAATTTAATGAAAGCAATCCTCCATAATCATCCATTTAGAATCTCATCACTTGGGCTCTGTAACATGAAAGCCTTCACATTTTCTTTCTCTCTTTATAAAAAAAAAAAAAAAGAAAGGAAATTTGCTAACGGTTACAAATCTTTATAGGGTTCGGGATAAACACAATTACTTAGCCCGTTAAGGCAGCTAACCTAAACAGATCCACTTAGCTCGAGAAAATAACCAACTAAACCTGAACCCTAGCCCATTAAGATGATTCAACCAACTCAATGCCCTTGAGCCATCAAGTCCAACCATGAACCGAACCAAAACACAAAGCCATTAAACACTATCTTAAGCTTGATCCTCGGTACAAATAAAAAGGGTAATTCATTAGTCCCTTCTACTTCAAAAGTTGTCAATTGTAGCCTATTCGAACTCTAAAGAACCTAACCCAAAGTCACATATGGAAGCTTAAGGGCATTAAGACCTATAAGTTTAGGGCATGGGGCATTTAGTCTTTGAAATTCCACAACTAGGGCATGTTCCAAGGAATTGGGGAGTAAGGTCAACACCTTAAGGTCAATTAATCCATATGTAAGGAATTGGTAACTCACTTTTAAAAAGTTTTGAATGAAAAGAGGCAAGCTATATCCTAGACACTAACCCTTAAACACTTTGAGAGTTAAGAGACATCATAGTGAGGATATTTTGGACTCATTCCTTAAAGGAGGTCCATTTTGAATTTGATATGCAGATCGAAATGAAGTTAGGCATTCATTTTCAAATCCTAAACACAATTATCCTTTGACAACCCCGTTGAACTGTTTTGGAGTCATTTCAAATGTAAACCCTATCAAGAACCACCCTATAGTAGGACAATTCGGAGGATAGGGTCATTAATTAGGAGAGAAGGATAAAACTGATTTGTGTTTACCTTAATAATAACAATTTAAGGATAATTTTTGTTTTCAATAAATTGTTCCGTTTGAAGAAGAGCTAACATTTTTCTAAATACCCCAAAGGTCACACATACCTTTCCAAAGCCAATGCACTTTGAACCTATAGATTTAGGGCCTTGATTCATCTAGAGACAAAAACTTGACAAAAGAGATAGTTATTTTTGGGGAGAGAAAAGAAAGAAATGAAATGAAATGAAAAAGGAAAAAAAAAAGAAAAAAAGAAAATGAAAAAAACTAGGAAAAAGGAAAATGAAGAAATATCTAAATATTGGGCATGAGAAAATCCCCAATCAAAGAAGGCTTAAGTTGCTCAAAAAACATAAGACTTTGAATCGCATTCTCAACGAAAAATACAAAACCTCATATTCATTCAGAATCATGTTCTCAACCACAGACCAAAAACTCCATATTCAGTTCAAAATCACACTCCAAATCATGAACATATACTCTTTTTATCCACTCGATTCTTAAACACAAGACCTTCCCACCCATAATACCTCCCTATTCAAAGCTCTTCTAATTTTGAAGAATAATTTATCTAAGATGAAAATTATTTTCTAAGTTGGGGAAAGTGCACATCTAGTTCATTTGTAAGGGTTCTTGACTTGTACCTCTGGGTTAGATGAAAGTACTTTTTTCAAAATAGGCCCTCTCAATTAACTTCTTTTGAAACCATTTGACCAAAAGCCTAATTTACAAAACCCAAAAAGACCTACTAGATCAATCAAAGCGTATAACTTACAAATTGGATTATAATTTCTAGAATAGTAATCAAGAGTGAAATCCAGACCAAGAGTGCGTAAGGAAGTCCTCTTTGACTAGACTAATCATGAGTTACCTTTTCCTTATAAAATGAACGTTTAAGGCCTATCCAAGAAGCTCATTGTCTAGGTTACAAACTAGGGTGGATATGAGATACCCTAAATGATTATAGCATTTGCTTTTTGAATAGGAATTTGTACCCGTTAGCAAACTTTTAAGGGAAAAGAAGGAAAAAAGAAAAAGAAAAGACATGAAAAGGAGAGAGAGAAAGTGGAGGCTTGTTACAAGTTTTTCCATTCATTTTCCAGTCCATTTCATCCAGAGTAGCTAAATTTTCAATTCATGTTATAAATAGTTTGCACCAAATTCCTCGTTTATAAATTTCCCAAGTCAAGAGTTTTTTTTTTTCGAGTCGGCTATGTTCCTTAGTTTTACTTTCGATTATCAATAGAGTTTAAGCGAGTCCGAAGGGTGCTTACCCTTTATCAATTTTCTCAAGGATATAGCCAGTGCATAAAGCACTGTTCCTATCCATATCTTCTTTAGCGCTTTAGTCACTATCTAGATTCATATTCTCATTTAGGGATTTAGCTAGATCATAGAGTGCAGTCCCAATCTAAAGCTTCTTAAGATTCTGGTTAACTCTTAAAACAGTCCCAATTTACAATCTCTTATGGAGCTAGCCAGCTCATGAGTGTAGTCCCAATTTGGAGTTTCACAGGCTCCCGGTTGCCTAACATATAATCTCTTAGGGATTTAGCAAGCTCATGGAGTGCTGTCCCAATTCAAGTTTTCATCATTTTTAGATCTTAGCCAGCTCAAAGGGCACTTTGACCACCTTGGTTAGTTAGCTCATTAAGGCACGACTAAATTTTCCTTGTTTTTAGGTCTTAGCCAACTCAAAGGGCGCTTTAACCGCCTTGGTTAGTTAGCTTATTAGGGCACGACCAAGTTTTCCTTGCTTTTTAGGTCTTAGCTAGCTTAAAGGGTGCTTTGACCACCTTGGTTAGTTAACTCATTAAGGGCACAACCAAGTTTTCCTCATTTTTAGGTCTTAGCCAGCTCAAAGGGCACATTGACCGCCATAGTTAGTCAGCTCACTAGGGTATGACCAAGTTTTCCTTATTTTTAGGTCTTAGCTAGCTCAAAGGGCGCTTTGACTGCCTTGGTTAGTCAGCTCATTAGGGCACTACCAAGTTTTTCTTATTTTTAGGTCTTAGTTAGCTCAAAGGGCGCTTTGATCGCCTTAGTTAGTTAGCACATAAGGGTACGACCAAGTTTTCCGTCATTCTTTAGGTTTTAGCCAGTCAAAGGGTGCTTTGACCGCCTTGGTTAGTCAGCTCATCAGGGTATTACTAAGATTTCCTTGTTTTCAGGTCTTAGCTAGCTTAAAGGGCGCTTTAATTACCTTGGTTAGTCAACTCATCAGGGCACGACCAAGTTTTCCTTATTTTTAAGTCTTAGCCAACTCAAAGAGTGCTTTGACTACCATAGTTAGTTAGCTCATCAGGGCACTACCAAGTTTTCCTTGTTTTTAGGTCTTAGTAAGCTCAAAGGGCGCTTTGACCGCCTTGGTTAGTCAGCTTATTAGAGCACGATCAAGTTTTCCTTGTTTTTTAGGTCTTAGCTAGCTTAAAGGGTGCTTTGACCACCTTGGTTAGTTAACTCATTAAGGGCAAGACCAAGTTTTCCTCATTTTTAGGTCTTAGCCAGCTTAAAGGGCACATTGACTGCCATAGTTAGTCAGCTCATTAGGGTATGACCAAGTTTTCCTTATTTTTAGGTCTTAGCTAGCTCAAAGGGCGCTTTGACTGCCTTGGTTAGTCAGCTCATTAGGGCATTACCAAGTTTTTCTCATTTTTAGGTCTTAGTTAGCTCAAAGGGCGCTTTGACCGCCTTAGTTAGTTAGCACATAAGGGTACAACCAAGTTTTCCGTCATTCTTTAGGTTTTAGCCAATCAAAGGGTGCTTTGACCGCCTTGGTTAGTCAGCTCATCAGGGTATTACCAAGATTTCCTTGTTTTCAGGTTTGAGCTAGCTTAAAGGGCGCTTTAATTACCTTGGTTAGTCAACTCATCAGGGCACGACTAAGTTTTCCTTATTTTTAAGTCTTAGCCAACTCATGGAGTGCTTTGACTACCATAGTTAGTTAGCTCATCAGGGCACTACTAAGTTTTCCTTGTCTTTAGGTCTTAGTAAGCTCAAAGGGCACTTTGACCGCCTTGGTTAGTCAGTTCATTAGGGCATGACCAAGTTTTACTTGTTTTTAGGTCTTAGCCAGCTCAAAGAGCACTTTGACCACATTGATTAGTCAGCTCATTACGGGTACGACCAAGTTTTCCTCATTTTTACGTCTTAGCCAGCTCAAAGGGCACTTTGACTGCCTTAGTTAGTCAGCTCATCAGGGCATGACCAAGTTTTCCTTAATTTTAGGTCTTAACCAGCTCAAACGGCCCTTTAACTGCCTTGGTTAGTAAGCTCATCAAGGGACTACCAAGTTTTCCTCATTTTTAGGTCTTACTCAGCTCAAAGGGCACTGTGACCGCCTTGGTTAGTCAGCTCATCAAGGTACGACCAAGTTTTCCTTCTTTTCAGGTCTTAGCCAGCTCAAAGGGTGCTTTAACCACCTTGGTTAGTCAGCTCATTAGGGCACGACCAAGTTTTCATTATTTTTAGACCTTAGCTAGCTCAAAGGGTGCTTTGACCGCCTTGGTTAGTTAGCTCATCGAGGTAGTACCAAGTTTTCTTTGTCGTGTGGTCTTAGCTAACTCAAAGGGCGCTATGACCGCCTTAGTTAGTCAGCACATGAGGGCACGACCAAGTTTTCCTTCATTCTTTAGGTTTTAGCTAGTCAAAGGGTGCTTTGATCGCCTTAGTTGGTCAGCTCATTAAGGGCACAACCAAGTTTTCCTTGTTTTTATGTCTTAGCTAGATCAAAGGGCACTTTGATCGCCTTGGTTAGTCAACTCGTCAAGGTACTACTATGTTTTCCTCATTTTTAGGTCTTAGCCAGCACAAAGGGTGCTTTGACCGCCATGGTTAGTTAGCTCATCAGGGCACGACCAAGTTTTCTTTATTTTTAGGTCTAAGCCAGCTCAAAGGGCACTTTGACTGCCTTGGTTAGTCAGCTCATTAGGGTACGACTAAGTTTTCTTTATTTTTCGGTCTTAGCTAGCCTAAAGGATGCTATGCCCACCTTGGTTAGTCATCTGATTAGGGCATGACCAAGTTTTCGTTGTTTTTACGTCTTAGCTAGCTTAAATGGCACTTTGACCGCCTTGTTGAGTCAGCTTATTAGGGCACTACCAAGTTTTCTTTGTCTTTAGGTCTTAGTCATCTCAAAGGGCGCTTTGACCACCTTGATTGGTTAGCTCATTAGGGTACTGCCAAGGTTTCCTTGTTTTTAGGTCTAAGCCAGCTCAAAGGGCACTTTAATCGCCTTAGTTAGTTAGCTCATCAGGGCACGACCAAGTTTTCCTAATTTTTAGGTCTTAGCCAACTCAAAGGGCGCTTTGACCGCCTTGGTTAGTCAGCTCATCAAGGCACGACTACGTTTTCTTTATTTTTAGGTCTTAGCTAGCTCAAAGGGCGCTTTGACCCCCCCCTTGGTTAGTCAGCTCATTAGGGCACGACCAAGTTTTCCTTATTTTCAGGTCTTAGGTAGCTTAAAAGGTGCTTTGACCGCCTAAGTCAGTCAGCTCATTAGGGCACGATCAAGTTTTCCTTATTTTTAGGTCTTAGCCAGCTTAAAGGGCGCATAAACCGCCTTGGTTAGTCAGCTCATTGGGGTACTACCAAGTTTTCTTTGTCTTTAAGTTTTAGCCAAGTCAAAGGGCATTTCAACCACCTTGGTTAGTCAGCTCATTAGGGCATAACCATGTTTTCCGTGTTTTTAAGTCTTAGCCAGCTCAAAGGCCGCTTTAACCACCTTGGTTAGTCAACTCATTAGGGCATAACCAAGTTTTCCTTTTTTTCTAGCCTTAGCCAGCTTAAACGGCGCTTTGACCGCTTGAGTTAGTTAGGTCATTAGGGCACGACCATGTTTTCCTTGTTTTTAGGTCGAAGCTAGCTCAAACGGCGCTTTGACCGCCTTGGTTAGTCACCTCATTAGGGCATGACTAAGTTTTCCTTGTTTTCAGGTCTTAGCCAGCTCAAAGGTCGCTTTGACCACCTTGGTTAGTCAACTCATTAGGGCACGACCAAGTTTTCCTTATTTTTAGGTCTTAGCCAACTTAAAGGGCGTTTTGACCGCCTTGGTTAGTCAACTCATCAGGGCACTGCCAAGTTTTCTTTGTCTTATGGTCTTGGCCACCTTAAAGTGCACTTTAACCGCCTTGGTTTGTCAGCTCATTAGGGTATGACCAAGTTTTCCTTCATTCCTTAGGTCTTAGCCAGTTGAAAGGGCGCTTTGATTGCCTTGGTTAGTCAGCTCATCAGGGCACTCCCAAGTTTTCCTTGTTTTCAAGTCTTAGCCAGCTTAAAGGGTGCTTTAACTGCCTTGGTTGGTGAGCTCATTAGGGTACGACAGAGGTTTCCGTGTTTTTAGGTTTTAGGTAGCTCAAAGGGCGCTTAGACCCCCTTGGATAGTCAGGTCATTATGGGTACAACTAAGTTTTCCTTGTTTTTAGGTCTTAGCCAACTCAAGGGGTGCTTTGACCGCCTTGGTTAGTCAGGTCATCAGGGTACGACCAAGTTTTCCTTATTTTTAGGTCTTAGCTAGCTCAAAGGGCGCTTTAACCGCCTTAGTTAGTCAGCTCATCAGGGCACTACCAAGTTTTACTCATTTTTAGGTCTTACCCAGCTCTAAGGGTGCTTTGACCGCCTTAGTTTGCTAGCACATCAAAGCATGACCAAGTTTTCCTTATTTTTAAGTCTTTGCCAGCTCAAAGTGCGCTTTGACCACGTTGGTTAGTTATCTCATTAGGGCACAACCATGACATCTTTATTTTTAGGTCTTAGCCAGCTTAAAGGGCGCTTTGACCACCTTGGTTAGTTAGCTCATTGGAGCATGACTAAGTGTTCCTTGTTTTCAGGTCTTAACTAGCTCATACGGCGCTTTGACTGCCTTGGTTAGTCAGCTCATTAGGGCACAACCAAGTATTCCCTATTTTTAGGTCTTAGCCAGCTTAAAGGGTGCTTTGATCACCTTGGTTAGTCAGCTCATTAGGACACTACCAAGTTTTCTTTATCTTTAGGTCTTAATCAGCTCAAAGGGCACTTTGACTGCCATAGTTAGTTAGCTCATTCAGGCATGACCAAGTTTTCCTTGTTTTCATGTCTTAGCCAGCTCAATGGGTGCTTTAACTACCTTGGTTCGTTAGCTTATTAGGGCATGGCCAAGTTTTCCTTGTTTTCAGGTCTTAGCTAGCTCAAAAGGCACTTTGAATGCCTTGGTTAGTTAGCTCAAATGGGCTTGACTAAGTTTTCATTCTTTTTAGGTCTTAGCCAGCTCAAAGGGCGCTTTGACCACCTTGGTTAGATAGCTCATTAGGGCACGACCATGTTTTCCTTGTTTTTAGGTCCTAGCTAACTTAAAGGGCGCTCTGGTCATCTTGGTTAGTTAGCTCATTAGGGCACAACCAAGTTTTCCTTTTTGTTAAGTTTTAGCCAGTTCGAAAGGTGTGTTGACCACCTTGGTTAGTCAGCTCATCAGGGTACGGCCAAGTTTTCCTTCATTCGTTAGGTCTTAGACAACTCAAAGCGTACTTTGATAGCTAGGGTGAGTCAACTCATCAGGGCATGACCAAGTTTTTCTTCATTATTTAAGTCTTAGCCTGTTCAAAGGGCACTTTCACCTCCTTGGTTAGTTAGCTCATCGAGGTACTACCAAGTTTTATTTGTCTTGTGGTCTTAACCAGCTTAAAGGACGCTTTAACCGTCTTAGTTAATCTATACATGAGGGCACGACCAAGTTTTCCTTCATTCTTTAGGTTTTAGCCAGTGAAAGGACGCTTTGACCGGCTTGGTTAGTTAGCTCATCAGGGCAGTACCAAGATTTCCTTGTTTTCAGGTCTTAGCCAGCTCAAAGGGCGCTTTGACCACCTTGGTTAGTTAGCTCATTAGGGCACGACTGAGTTTTCTCTGTTTTTAGGTCTTAGCTAGCTCAAAGGGCTCTTTGACCCCCTTGGTTGTTCTGCTCATTAAGGGCACGACTAAGTTTTCCTTATTTGTAGGTCTTAGCTAGCTCAAAGGGCGCTTTGATCAACTTGGTTAGTCAGCTCATCAGGGCACAACAATGTTTTCCTTATTTTTAGGTCTTTGCTAGCTCAAAGGGCTCTTTGATTGACTTAGTTAGTCAACTCATCTAGGTACGACCAAGTTCTCCTCATTTTTAGGTCTTAGCCAGTTCAAAGGGCGCTTTGACCGCCTTAGTTAGTCAGCCAATTAGGGTACAACCATGTTTTCTTTATTTTTCGGTCTTAGACAGCCCAAAGGGTGCATTTACTACCTTGGTTAGTTAGCACATTAAGGCATGACCAAGTTTTCCATGTTTTTAGGTCTTAGCCAGCATAAAGGGCGCCTTGACTGCCTTGCTTAGTCAACTTATTAGGGCACTATCAAGTTTTCTTTGTCTTTAGGTCTTAACTAGCTCAACGGCCGCTTTAACCACCTTGGTTGGTCAGCTCATTAGGGCACAACCATATTTTCTTTGTTTTTAAGTCTTAGCCAGCTTAAAGGGTGCTTTGACCGCCTTGGTTAGTTAGCTCATCAGGATATGACCAAGGTTTCCTTATTTTTAGGTCTTAGCCAGCTCTAAGGGTGCTTTGACCACCTTGGATAGTTAGCTTATTAGGACACGACCAAGTTTTTGTTATTTTTAGGTCTTAGCCAACTCAAAGGGCGCTTTGACCGCCTTGGTTAGTTAGCTCATTAGGGTACGACCATGTTTTCCTTGTTTTCAGGTCTTAGCTAGCTTAAAGGGCGCATTGAATGCCTTGGTTGGTCAGCTTAATTGGGCACGACCAATTTTTCCTTGTTTTTAGGTCTTAGCCACCTCAAAGGGCACATTGACCGCCTAGGTTAGTCAGCACATCAGGGCATGATCACGTTTTCCTTATTTTTGGGACTTAGCTAGCTCGAAGGGTGCTTTGACCACCTTGGTTAGTCAGCTCATTAGGGCACGACCAAGTTTTTTTTATTTTTAGGTCTTACCTAGCTCAAAGGGCGCTTTGACAGGCATGGTTAGTCAACTCTTTAGGGCACGACCAAGTTTTCCTTGTTTTCAGGTCTTAGCTAGCTTAAAGGGCGCTTTGATTGCCTTAGTTGATCAGCTCATTTGGGCACGACCAAGTTTTCCTTATTTTTAAGTCTTAGCCAGCTCAAAGGGTGCCTTGACCGCCTTGATTAATCAGCACATTAGGGTACGACTAAGTTTTCCTCATTTTTAGGTCTTAGCCAGCTTAAAGGGCACATTGACTGCCATAGTTAGTCAGCTCATTAGGGCATGACCAAGTTTTCCTTATTTTTAGGTCTTAGCTAGCTCAAAGGGCGCTTTGACTGCCTTGGTTAGTCAGCTCATTAGGGCACGAGCAAGTTTTCTTTATTTTTTGGTCTGAACTTGCTCAAAGGGTGCTTTGACCGCCTTGGTTAGTCAGCTCATTAGGGCACGACGAAGTTTTCCTTCTTTTCAGGTCTTAGCCAACTCAAAGGCCGCTCTGACCGCCTTAGTTAGTCAGCTCATTTGGGCACTACCAAGTTTTCTTTGTCTTTTAGTCTTAGTCAGCTCATTAGGGTACGGCCAAGTTTTGCTTGTTTTTAGGTCTTAACCAGCTTAAAGGGCATTCTGACTGCCTTGGTTAGTCAGCTCATCTGGGCATTACCAAGTTTTCTTTATCTTTTGGACTTAGCCAGGTCAAAGGGCACTTTGACTGCCTTGGTTAGTCAGCTCATTAGGGCACGACCAAGTTTTTCTTGTTTTCAAGTCTTAGCTAGCTGAAAGGGCGCTTTGACCGCCTTGGTTAGTTAGCTCATTAGGGCACGACCATGTTTTCGTTATTTTTAGGTCTTAGTTAGTTGAAAAGGCGCTTTGACCGCCTTGGTGAGTCAGCTCATCAGGTTGCTACGAAGTTTTCTTTGTCTTTAGGTCTTAGCCAGCTCAAAGGGCGCTTTGACCGCCATGGTTAGTCAGCTCGTTAGGGCTTGACCATGTTTTCTTTGTTTTCAAGTCTTAGCCAGCTCAATAGGTGCTTTATCCGCCTTGGTTCGTTAACTCATTAGGATACAACCAAATTTTCCCTATTTTCAGGTCTTAGCCAGCTGAAAGGGCGCTTTAACTGGCTTGGTTAGTTAGCTTATTAGGGTATGACCAAGTTTTCATTCAATCTAGGTCTTAGTCAGCTCAAAGTGCTCTTTAACCACCTTGTTTAGTTAGCTCATTAGGGCACGTCCAGGTTTTCCTTGTTTTCAGGACTTAACCAGCTCAAAGGGCGCTCTAGCCATGTTGGTTAGTCAGCTCATTAAGGTACGACCAAGTTTTCCTTGTTGTCAGGTCTTAGTCAGCTCAATGGGCGCTTTGACCGCCTGGGTTAGTCAGCTCATCAGGGTATGACCAAGTTTTTCTTCATTCTTTAAGTCTTAGCCAGCTCAATGGGCGCTTTGACCGCCTTGGTTAGTCAGCTCATCGGGGTACTACCAAGTTTTCTTCGTCTTGTTGTCTTAGCTAGCTCAAAGGGCACTTTGACCACCTTAGTTAGTCTGTACATGAGGGTACGACCAAGTTTTCGTTCATTCTTTAGGTTTTAGCCAGTTAAAGGGCACCTTGACTGCGTTGGTTAGTCAGCTCATCATGGCACTACCAAGTTTTCTTTCTTTTTAGGTCTTAGCCAGCTTGAAGGGTGCTTTAATCGCCGTGGTTAGTGAGCTTATCAGGGCACTACAAAGTTTTCTTTCTTTTTTGTTCTTTGGCAACTCAAAGGGCGCTTTGACCACCTTAGTCAGCGTATTAGGGCACGACCAAGATTTCTTTGTTTTTAGGTATTAGTAAGCTCAAAAGGCACCTTGACCACCTTGGTTTGTCAGCTCATTAAGGGCATGACCAAGTTTTCCACATTTTTAGGCCTTAGCCAGCTCAAAGGGCACTTTGACCGTCTTGATTCGTCAGCTCATCAGGGGACAACCAAGTTTTCCTTATTTTTAGGTCTTAACTAGCTTAAAGGGCACTTTAACTGCCTTAGTTAGTCAGTTCATCAGGGCATTACCAAGTTTTCCTCATTTTTAGGTCTTAGCTTGCTCAAAGGGCACTTTGATTGCCTTGGTTAGTTAGCTCATCAGGGGACGACCAAGTTTTCCTTATTTTTAGGTCTTAGCAAGCTCAAAGGGTGCTTTGACCGTGTCGGTTAGTCAGCTCATTGGGGCACAACCATGTTTTCTTTATTTTTATATCAATGCCAGCTCAAAGAGCGCTTTGACCGTCTTGACTAGTTAGCTCATTAGAGCACGACCAAGTTTTCCTTGTTTTCAGGTCTTAGTTAGCTCAAACGGTGCTTTGACTGCCTTGGTTAGTCAGCTCAGTAGGGCACAACCAAGTTTTCCCTATTTTTAGGTCCTAGCTTGCTTAATGGGCAATTTGACCACCTTGGTTAGTCAGCTCATTTGGGTGCTTCCATGTTTTCTTTGTCTTTAGTTCTTAGCCAGCTTAAACAACGCTTTGGCCTCCATGGTTAGTCATCTCATTAGGGCACGATGAAGTTTTCCTTGTTTTTAGGTCGTAGCCAGCTCAAAAGGCGCTTTGACCACCTTGGTTTGTCAGCATATTAGGATACGACCATGTTTTCCTTGTTTTGAAGTCCTAGCCAGCTTAAAAGGCTCTTTTACCGCCATGGTTAGTTAGCTCATTTAAGCACGACCAAGTTTTCTTTATTTTTAGGTCTTAGCCAGCTCAAAGGGCGCATTAACTGCCTTAGTTAGTCAACTCATTAGGGTACAACCAAGTTTTCCATCTTTTCATGTCTTAGCCAACTCAAAGGGTGCTCCAACCGTCTTGGTTACTCAACTCGTTAGGGCGTAACCAAGTTTTTCTTATTTTCATGTCTTAGCCAGCTCAAAGGGCGCTTTGATCGCCTTAGTTAGCCTACTCAGCAGGGTACGACCAAGTTTTTCTTCATTCTTTAAGTCTTAGCCCGCTCAAAGGGCGTTTTGACTGGCTTGGTTAGTCAGCTCCTTATGGCACTACCAAGTTTTCCTTATTTTTAGGTCTTAGCTAGCTCAAAGGGCGCTTTAACCACCTTGGTTAGTCAGCTCATTGGGTGCGACCTTATATTCTTTATTTTTAGGTCATAGCCAGCTCAAAGGGCGCTTTGATCGCCATGGTTAGTCAGCTCATTAGGGCACAACCTTGTTTTCCTTGTTTTTAGGTCTTAGCTAGCTCAAATGGCACTTTGATCGCTTTGGTTAGTCAGCTTAGTAGGGTACAACTAAGTTTTCCTTATTTTTAGGTCCTAGCTGGCTTAAGGGGAGCTTTGACCGCCTTAGTTAGTTAGCTCATCTAGGCGCTTCCATGTTTTCTTTATCTCTAGGTCTTAACCAGCTCAAAGGGTGCTTTGACCGCCATGATTAGTTAGCTCATTAGGGCACAACTAAGTTTTCCTTGTTTTTAGGTCTCAACTTGCTCAACGGGTGCCTTGACCACCTTGGTTCGTTAGCTCACAAAGACACGACCAAGTTTTCCTTGTTTTCAGGTCCTAGCCAGCTCAAAGGGCGCTTTGACTGCCTTGGTTAGTCAGCTCATTAGGGTACAACCAAGTTTTCCTTATTTTTAGGTTTTAGTCAGCTCAAAGAGTGCTCTGACCGCCTTAGTTAGTCAGCTTATCTAGGCACTACTAAGTTTTCCTTCTTTTAAGGTCTTAGCCAACATAAAGGACGCTCTGATCGTCTTGGTTTGTCAGCTCGTTAGGGCACGACCCAATTTTCCTTGCTTTCAGGTCTTAGCTCACTCAAAGAGCGCTTTAGCCGCCTTAGTTAGTCAACTCATTAGGGCATGACCAAGTTTTCCTTGTTTTTAGGTCTTAGCCAGCTCAAAGGGCGCTCTGACTGCTTTGGTTAGTAAGCTCATCTGGGCACTACCAAGTTTTCATTGTCTTTGGGTCTTAGCCAGGTCAAAGGGCGTTTTGACCGCCTAGGTTAGTTAGCTCATTAGGGCATGACCATGTTTTCCTTGTTTTCATGTCTTAGCTAGCTCAAAGGGCACTTTGATCACCTTGGTTAGTTATCTCATTAAGGCACAACCAAGTTTTCCTTTTTTTCCGGTCTTAGCCAGCTCAAACAGCTCTTTGACTGCCTTTATTAGTCATCTCATTAAGGCATTACCAAGTTTTCCTTGTTTTCAAGTATTAGCTAGCTCAAGGGGCGGTTTAACTGCCTTGGTTAGTCATCTCATTAGGGCACGACCAAGTTTTCCTTCTTTTTAGGTCTTAGCCAGCTCGAAGGGTGCTTTGTTCGCCATGGTTAGTCAGGTCATCTGGGCACTATGATGTTTTCCTTGTTTTCTATTCTTAGCCAGCTTAATGGGCGCTTTTACAGCTTTAGTCTGTCAACTCATTAGGGCATGACCAAGTTTTCCTTGTTTTTAGGTCTTACCCATCTCAAAAGGGGCTTTTATCGCCTTGGTTGGTCAACACATCAGGGCCCTACCAAGTTTTCCTTGTTTTCAGGTCTTAGCCTGCTCAAAAAGCGCTTTAATCGCCTTGGTTAGTTAGCTCATTAGGGCATGACCATGTTTTCTTTGTCTTTAGGTCTTAGCCAGGTGAAAGGGCGTTTTGACCACCTTGGCTAGTTTGCTCATTAAGATATGACCAAGTTTTCCTTGTTTTCAAGTCTTAGCCAACTCAAAGGGCACTCTGACTGCCTTGGTTAGTTAGCTCATTAGGGTACGACCAATTTTTCCTTATTTTTAGGTCTTAGTTAGCTTAAAGGGTGCTTTGACCACCTTGGTTAGTCAGCTCATCAAGATGCTACCAAGTTTTCTTTGTCATTAGGTCTTAGCCAGCTCAAAGGGCGTTTTGACAGCCATGGTTAGTAAGCTCATTAGGGTACGACCAAGTTTTCCTTGTTTTCAGGTCTTAGCTAACTCAATGGCCACTTTGACTGCCTTGGTTCGTCAGCTCATGAGGGCACGACCAAATTTTCCTTGTTTTCAGTTCTTAGCCAGCTCAAAGGGCGCTTTGACCGCCTTGGTTTGTTAGCTCATTTGGGTATGACCAAGTTTTCATTCTTTTTAGGTCTTAGCCAGCTCAAAGGGCTCTTTGACCGCCTTACATAGTTAGCTCATTAGGGTACGACTAAGTTTTCCTTGTTTTCAAGTCTTAGCCAGCTTAAAGGGTGCTCTGGCCGCCTTGGTTAGTTAGCTCATTAGGGCATGACAAAGTTTTCCTTGTTGTCAAGTCTTAGCTAGCTTAAAGGGCGCTTTGACCACCTTGGTTAGTCATCTCATCAGGGCACAACCAAGTTTTCCTTCATTCATTAGGTCTTAGACAGCTCAAAGGGCGCTTTGACTGCCAGAGTTAGTCAGCTCATCGGGGTATGACCAAGTTTTTCTTCATTCTTTAAGTCTTAGCCAGCTCAAAGGGCACTTTGACCGCCTTGGTTAGTCAGCTCATCAGGGCACTATTAAGTTTTCTTCGTCATGTGGTCTTAGCTAGGTCAAATGGCGCTTTGACCGCCTTAGTTAGTCAGCACATGAGGGCACGACCGAGTTTTCCTTCATTCTTTAGGTTTTAGCTAATCAAAGGGCACTTCGACCGCGTTGGTTAGTCAGCTCACCAGGGCACCATCACGTTTTCCTTGTTTTCAAGTCTTAGCTTGCTCAAAGGGCGCTTTGCCCACCTTAGTTTGTCATCTCATTAGGGTACTACCTAGTTTTCCCTGTTTTTAGGTCTTATCTAGCTCAAAGGGCACTTTGACTACCTTAGTTGGTCAACTCATTAAGTGCACGACCAAGTTTTCTTTGTTTTTAGGTTTTAGCCAGCTCAAAGGGCACATTGAACAACTTAGTTTGTCAGCTTATCAGGGCACGACCATATTTTCCTTATTTTTAGGTCTTAGCCAGCTCAAAGGACACTTTGATTGCCTCGGTTAGTTAGCTCATCAGGGTACTACTACATTTTCCTCATTTTTAGGTTTTAGCTAGCACAAAAGGCACTTTGACTGCCTTGGTTAGTCAACACATCATGACACTACCAAGTTTTCCTTATTTTTAGGTCTTAGCCAGCTCAAAGGGTGCTTTTACCTCGTTGGTTAGTCATCTCATTGGGGCACAACTACGTTTTCTTTATTTTTTGGTCTTAGCTAGCTCAAAGGGCGCTTTGACTACCTTGGTTAATCAGCTCAGTAGGGCACGGCCAAGTTTTCCTGGTTTTTAGGTTTTAGTTATCTCAAACGGCGCTTTAACTGCCTTAGTTACTTAGCTTAGTAGGGCACATCTAAGTTTTCGTTATTTTTAGATGCTAATAGGCTTAAGGGGCACTTTGACCGCCTTGGTTAGTCACCTCATCTAGGTGCTTCCAAGTTTTCTTTGTCTCTAGGTCTTAACCAGCTCAAAGGGCGCCTTGATTGCCATGGTTAGTCAAGTCATTAGAGCACGTCTAAATTTTCCTTGTTTTCAGGTCTCAGCCAGCTCAAAGGGTGCTTTAACCACCTTGGTTCGTCATCTCATAAGGACACGACCAAGTTTTCCATGTTTTCAGGTCTTAGCCAACTCAAATGGCGCCTTGACCACCTTGGTTAGTTAGCTTATTTAGGCACGATCAAGTTTTCCTTATTTTTAGGTCTTAGCCAGCTCAAAGGGCGCTTTGACTGCCTTGGTTAGGCAGCTCATTTGGGCACGACCAAGTTTTCCTTCATTTTAAGTCTTAGCCAAGTTAAAGGGCGCTCTGACCGTCTTGGTTAGTCAGCTTGTTAGGGCACGACCAAGTTTTCCTTGTTTTCAGGTCTTAGCCAGCTCAATGGGTGCTTTGACTGCCTTGGTTAGTCTGCTCATTAGGGCACGACCAAGTCATCCTTATTTTTACGCTTAATTAGCTCAAAGGGCGCTTTGACCACCTTGGTTAGTCAACTCATCTGGGCACTACCAAGTTTTCATTGTCTTTAGGTCTTAGCCAGGTCAAAGGGCACTTTGACCGCCTTGGTTAGTTAGCTCATTAGGGCAAGACCAAGTTTTCCTTGTTTTCAAGACTTAGCTAGCTCAAAGGGTGCTTTGACCACCTTGGTTAGTCAACTCATTAGGGTACAACGAAGTTTTCCTTTTTTTTCAGGTCTTAGCCAACTCAAACGGTGCTTTGACCGCTTTGGTTAGTCAGCTCATTAGGGCACGACCAAGTTTTCCTTGTTTTCAGGCATTAGCCAGCTCAAAGGGTGCTTTGACCGCCTTGGTTAGTCAACTTATTAGGGCATGACCAAGTTTTCCTTTTTTTTAGGTATTAGCCAGCTCAAAGGGCACTTTCACTGCCTTAGTTAGTTAGCTCATTAGGGCATGGCCAAGTTTTCCTTATGTTTACATCTTAGCCATCTTAAAGGGTGGTTTCACCGCCTTGGTTAGTCAGCTCATCTGGGCACTACCAAGTTTTCTTTGTCTTTGTGTCTTAGCCAGGTCATTGGGCACTTTGACCGCCTTGGTTTGTTAGCTCATTAGGGCACGACCAAGTTTTCCATGTTATTAAGTCTTAGCTAGCTCAAAGGGCACTTTGACTGCTTTGGTTAGTCAGCTCATTAGGGTACAACCAAGTTTTCCTTTTTTTTAGGTCTTAGCCAGCTCAAACGGTGCTTCGACTGCCTTGGGTAGTCAGCTCATTAGGGTACAACCAAGTTTTCCTTGTTTTTAGGCATTAGCCAGCTCAAAGGGTGCTTTGACCACCTTGGTTAGTCAGCTCATTAGGGCATGACCAAGTTTTCCTTCTTTTTAGGTCTTAGCTAGCTCGAAGGGCGCTTTGTCCGCCATGGTTACTCAGCTCATCAGGGCACTACAAAGTTTTCCTTGTTTTCTGTTCTTAGCCAACTTAAAGGGCGCTTTTGCCGTATTAGTTAGTCAACTCATTAGGGCATGACCAAGTTTTCCTTGTTTTTAGGTCTTAGCCAGCTTAAATGGCGCTTTGACCGCTTTGGTTAGTCTGTACATCAGGGCCGTACCAAGTTTTCCTCGTTTTTAGGTCTTAGCCAGCTCAAAGGGTGCTTTGATCGCCTTGGTTAGTTAGCTCATTAGGGCATGACCATGTTTTTCTTATTTTTACGTCTTAGCCATCTCAAAGGGTGCTTTAACTGCCTTGGCTAGTCAGCTCATCTGGGTACTACCAAGTTTTCTTTGTCTTTAAGTCTTAGCCAGGTCAATGGGCGCTTTGACTGCCTTGGTTAGTCAGCTCATTAGGGCACGACCAAGTTTTCCTTGTTTTCAAGTCTTAGCTAGCTCAAAGGGTCCATTGACCACCATGGTTAGTCAGCTCATTAGGGCATAACCAAGTTTTCCTTTTTTTCATGTCTTAGCCAACTCAAACGGCACTTTGACCGCCTTAGTTAGTCAGCTCATTAGGGTACGACCATGTTTTCCTTGTTTTCAAGTATTAGCTAGCTCAAATGGTGCTTTGACCACCTTGGTTAGTCAGCTCATTAGGGTATGACCAAGTTTTCCTTCTTTTTAGGTCTTAGCTAGTTCGAAGGGTACTTTGTCTGCCATGGTTAGTCAGCTCATCAGGGCACTACAAAGTTTTCCTTATTTTCTATTCTTAGCCAACTCAAAGGGTGCTTTTGCTGCATTAGTTAGTCAACTCATTAGGGCACCACCAAGTTTTCCTTGTTTTAAGGTCTGAGCTAGCTCAAAAGGCGCTTTGACCGCCTTGGTTAGTCAGCACATCAGGGCCCTACCATGTTTTCCTTGTTTTCAGGTCTTAGCTAGCTTGAAGGGCGCTTTGACTGCCTTGGCTAGTAAGCTCATTAGGGTACAACCAAGCTTTTCGTATTTTTAGGTCTTAGCTAGCTCAAAGGGCGCTTTGATCCCCTTGGTTAGTCAGCTCATTAAGGGCACGACCAAGTTTTCCTTGCTTTTAGGTCTTAGCCAGCTCAAGGGGCGCTTTGACCGCCTTGGTTAGTTAGCTCATCATGGTACTACCAAGTTTTCCTTATTTTTAAGTCTTGGCCAGCTCAAAGGGTGCTTTGACCGCCTTGGTTAGTCAGCTCATTTGGGCACCACCATGTTTTCCTTGTTTTCAGGTCCTAGCTTGCTCAAAGGGCACTTTAACCACCTTGGTTTGTCATCTCATGACGGCACGACCGAGTTTTCCTTATTTTTAGGTCTTAGCTTGCTTAAAGGGCGCTTTGACCACCTTGGTTGTTCAGGTCATTAAGGGTACGACCAAGTTTTCCTTATTTTTAGGTTTTTGCCAGCTCGTAGGGCACTTTGACCGACTTCGTTAGTCAGCTCATCTGGGTATAACCACGTTTTCCTCATTTTTTGGTCTTAGCCAGCACAAAGGGCATTTTGACTGCCTTGGGTAGTCAACTCATTAGGGTACTACAATGTTTTCCTCATTTTTAGGTCTTAGGCAACACTAAGGGCGCTTTGATCGCCTTAGGTAGTTAGCTCATCATGGCACTACCAAGTTTTCCTTATTTTTAGGTCTTAGCCTGCTCAAAGGGCACTTTCACTGCGTTGGTTTGTCAGCTCTTTGGGGCAGGACCATATTTTCTTTATTTTTAGGTCTTAGCTAGCTCAAAGGGCGCTTTGACTGCCTTGGTTTGTTAGCTCATTAAGGCACGACCAAGTTTTCCTTGTTTTCAGGTCTTTGTTAGCTCAAACGACGCTTTGACTGCCTTGGTTAGTCAGCTCAATAGGGCATAACTAAGTTTTCGTTATTTTTAGATCCTAGCCGGCTTAAAGGGCACTTTGACCACCTTGGTTAGTCAGCTCATCTAGGCGCTTCTAGGTTTTCTTTGTCTCTAGGTCTTAGCCAGCTGAAAGGGCGCCATAATCGCCATGGTTAGTCAGGTCATTAGGGCACGACTAAGTTTTCCTTGTTTTTAAGTCTCAGCCAGGTCAAAGGGTGCTTTGACCGCGTTGGTTCGTCAGCTCATTAGGACACGACCAAGTGTTCCTTGTTTTCAGGTCTTAGCCAGCTCAAATGGCACTTTGACTACCTTGGTTTGTTAGCTTATTTGGGCACGACCAAGTTTTCCTTATTTTTAGGTCTTAGCTAGCTCAAAGGGCGCTTTGATTGCCTTGGTTAGTCAGCTCATTTGGGCACGACCAAGTTTTCCTTCTTTTCAGGTCTTAGCTAACTTAAAGGGCGTTCTGACCTTCTTGGTTAGTCAGCTCATTAGGGTACGACCATGTTTTCCTTGTTTTCAGGTCTTACCCAGCTCAATGGGCGCTTTGACCGCCTTGGTTAGTCAGCTCATTAAGGCATGACCAAGTTATCCTTATTTTTACGCTTAGCCAGCTCAAAGGGCGCTCTGATCGCCTTGGTTAGTCAGCTCATATAGGCACTACTAAGTTTTATTTGTCTTTAGGTCTTAGCTAGGTCAAAGGGTGCTATGATCGCCTTGGTTAGTCAGCTCATTAGGGCAGGACCAAGTTTTCCTTGTTTTCAAGACTTAGCTAGCTCAAAGGGTGCTTTGACCGCCTTAGCTAGTCAGCTCATTAGAGCACAACCAAGTTTTCCTTTTCTTCAAGTCTTAGCCAGCTTAAAAGGTGCTTTGACCGCCTTGGTTAATCAGCTTATTAGGGCACGGCCATGTTTTCCTTGTTTTCAGGTATTAGCCAGCTCAAAGGGCACTTTGACCTCCTTGGTTAGTTAGCTCATTAGGGCACGACCAAGTTTTTCTTCCTTTTAGGTCTTAGGCTGCTCGAAGGGCGCTTTGTCCGCCATGGTTAGTCAGCTCATCAGGGTATTACAAAGTTTTCCTTGTTTTCTATTCTTAGCCAACTCAAAGGGCGCTTTTACCGCGTTAGTTAGTCAACTGATTAGGCCACGGCTAAGTTTTCCTTGTTTTTAGGTCTTAGCTAGCTCAAAAGGCGCTTTGACTACCTTGGTTAGTCAACACATCAAGGCCCTACCAAGTTTTCCTTGTTTTTAGGTCTGAGCTAGCTCAAAGGGCGCTTTGACTACCTTTGTTATTCAACTTATTAGGGCACGACCGAGTTTTCCGTGTTTTTAGGGCTTAGCCAGCTCAACGAGCGCTTTGATCCCCTTGGTTAGTTAGCCCATGAAGGGCACGGCCAAGTTTTCCTTGCTTTTAGGACTTAGCCAGCTCAAGGGGCACTTTGACTGCCTTGGTTAGTTAGCTCATCTGAGCACCACCAAGTTTTATTTGTCTTTAGGTCTTAGCTAGGTGAAAGGGCGTTTTGACCACCTTAGTTAGTCTACTCATTAAGGTACGAGCAAGTTGTCATTTTTTTCAAGTCTTAACTAGCTCATAGGGTGCTTTGACCGCCTTGGTTAGTCAGCTCATTAGGGCATGACCAAGTTTTCCGTATTTTTAGGTCTTAGCCAGCTTAAAGGGAGCTTTAATTGCCTTGGTTGGCCAGCTCATTAGGACACTACCAAGTTTTCTTTATCTTCAGGCCTTAGCCAGCTCAAAGGATGCTTTGACCGCCATGGTTAGTGAGCTCATTAGGGCATGACCAAGTTTTCCTTGCTTTCAAGTCTTAGCTAGGTCAAATGGCGCTTTAACTGCCTCGGTTAGTCAGCTTAGAAGGGTACGACCATGTTTTCCTCATTTTTTAGTCCTAGCCAACTTAAAGGGCGCTTTGACTGCCTTGGTTAGTTAGCTCATCTGGGTGCTTCCAAGTTTTCTTTGTTTTTTGGTCTTAGCCAACTCAAAGGGCCCTTTGACCGCCATGGTTAGTCAGCTCATTAGGGCACGACTAAGTTTTGCTTGTTTTCAGGTCTTAGCCAGCTCAAAGGGAGCTTTGACTGCCTTAGTTTATCAGCTCATTAGGACACGACCAAGTTTTCCATGTTTTCAAGTCCTAACCAGCTCAAAGGGTACTTTGACTGCCTTGGTTAGTCAGCTCATTAGGGCATGACCGAGCTTTCTATGTTTTTAGATCTTAGCCAGCACAAAGGTTGCTTTGATCCCCTTGGTTAGTTAGCTCATTAAAGGCATGACCAAGTTTTCCTTATTTTTAGGTGTTAACCAGCTCAAGGGGCACTTTAACCGCCTTGGTTAGTATGCTCATTAGGGCACGATCGAGTTTTCTGTGTTTTTACATCTTAGCCAGCTTAAAGGGCGCTTTGATCCCCTTGGTTAGTTATCTCATTAAGGGCACGACAAAGTTTTCCTTACTTTTAGGTCTTAGCCAGCTCAAGTGGCGCTTTGACCGCCTTGGTTAGTCAACTCATCAAGGTACGACCAAGTTTTCCTTAGTTTTAGGTCTTAGCTAGCTCAAAGGGTGCTTTGACTGCCTTGGTTAGTCAGCTCATCTGGGCACTGCCAAGTTTTCTTTCTCTTTAAGTCTTAGCCAAGTGAAAGGACGATTTGACCGCCTTGGTTAGTCTGCTTATTAGGGTATGACCAAGTCTTCCTTATTTTAAAGTCTAAGCCAGCTCAAAGGGCGCTTTGACTACCTTGGTTAGTCAGCGCATTAAGACACGACCAAGTTTTCCTTATTTTTAGGTCTTAACCAAGAGCATGCCTTGGTTAGTTAGCTCATCAGGATACTACCAAGTTTTCTTTATCTTTAGGTCTTTGCCACCTCAAAGGGCACTTTGACAGCCATGGTTAGTTTGCTCATTAGGGCACGACTAAGCTTTGCTTGTTTTCAAGTCATAGCTACCTCAAAGGGTGCTTTGACCGCCTTGGTTAGTCAGCTCATCAAGACACTACCAAGCTTTCTTTGTCTTTAGGTCTTAGCCAGCTCAAAGGGCGCTTTGACAACCATGGTTTGTTTGCTCATTAGGGTACGACCATGTTTTCCTTGTTTTCAAGTTTTAGCCAGCTCAAAGGGCGCTTTGACCACCTTAGTTAGTCAGCTCATTAGGTACGGCCAAGTTTTCCTTGCTTTCTAGTCTTAGCTAGCTCAAACGACGCTTTAACCGCCTTAGTTAGTCAACTCAGTAGGGCATGACCAAGTTTTCCTTATTTTTATGTCTTAGCCATCTCAAAGGGCGCTCTAACTGCTTTGGTTAGTCAGCTCATCTGAGCACTACCAAGTTTTCTTTGTCTTTAGGTCTTAGCTAGGTCAAAGGGCACTTTGACTGCCTTGGTTAGTCAGCTCATTAGGGTAGGACGAAGTTTTCCTTGTTTTCAAGTCTTAGCTAGCTCAAAGGGTGCTTTGACTGCCTTGATTAGTTAGCTGATTAGGGCACAACTAAGATTTCTGTTTTTTTAAGTCTTAGCTAACTCAAACGGCGCTTTAACCGCCTTGGTTAGTCAGCTTATTAGGGCACGACTAAGTTTTCCTTATTTTCAAGTATTAGCCAACTCAAAAGGCGCTTTGATTGCCTTAGTTAGTCAGCTCATTAGGGCATGACCAAGTTTTCCTTCTTTTTAGATCTTAGCTAGCTCGAAGGGCGCTTTGTTTACCATAGTTAGTCATCTCATCTGGGCGCTACAATGTTTTGCTTATTTTCTATTCCTTGCCAACTCAAAGGGCGCTTTTACCGCGTTAGTTAGTCAACTCGTTAGGACATGACCAAGTTTTCCTTGTTTTTAGGTCTTAGCCAGCTCAAAAGGTGCTTTGACCGCCTTGGTTAGTCAGCACATCCGGGCCCTACCATGTTTTCCTTGTTTTTAGGTCTTAGCAGCTTGAAAGGCGCTTTGACTACCTTGGTTAGTCAACTCATTAGGGTACCACCGTGTTTTCGGTGTTTTCAGGTCCTTGCCAGCTCAAAGGGTGCTTTAATCCCCTTGGTTAGTTAGATCATTAAGGGCACGACGAAGTTTTCCTTGCTTTTAGGTCTTAGCCACCTCATGGGGCGTTTTGGCAGCCTTGGTTAGTTAGCTCATCCGAGTACGGCCAAGTTTTCCTTATTTTTAGGTCTTAGCCAGCTCAAAGGGCACGTTGACCGCCTTGGTTAGTCAGCTCATCTGGGCATTACCAAGTTTTCTTCGTCTTTAGGTGTTGGCCAAGTGAAAGGGTATTTTGACCACTGTGGTTAGTCTGCTCATTAAGGTATGACCAAGTTTTCCTTGTTTTAATGTCTTAGCTAGCTCAAAGGGCGCTTTGACTGCCTTGGTTAGTCAGCTCGTTAGGGCACGACCAAGTCTTCCTTATTTTTAGGTCTTAGCCAGCTTAAAGGGCATTTTGACCGCCTTGGTTAGTCAGCTCATCAGGATACTACCAAGTTTTCTTTGTCTTTAGGTCTTAGCTAGCTCAAAGGGTACTTTGACCGCCATAGTTAGTGAGCTCATTAGGGCACGACTATGTTTTGCTTGTTTTCAGGTCTTAGCCAGCTTAATGGGCACTTTGACCGCCTTGGTTCGACAGCTCATTAGGACACGATAAAGTTTTCCTTGTTTTATGGTCCTAACCAGCTCAAAGGGCGCATTGACTACCTTGGTTAGTCAGTTCATTTGGGCACGACCATGTTTTCTTTGTTTTTAGGTCTTAGCTAGCTCAAAGGGCGCTTTGATTGCCTTGGTTAGTCTGCTAATTAAGGCCCGACCAAGTTTTCCTTGCTTTCAGGTCTTAGCTAGCTCAAACGGCACTTTAACTGCCTTAGTTAGTCAGCTCAGTAGGGTACGACCAAGTTTTCCTTATTTTTAGGTTCTAGACAGCTTAAAGGGCGCTTTGACCACCTTGGTTAGTTAGCTCATCAAGGCACTTCCAATTTTTCTTTGTCATTAGGTCTTAACCAGCTCAAAGGGCCCTTTGACCGCCATGGTTAGTTAGCTCATTAGGGCATAACTAAGTTTTCCTTGTTTTAAGGTCTTAGCCAGCTCAAAGGGCGCTTTGACTGCCTTGGTTCGTCTGCTCATTAGGACACGACCATGTTTTCCTTACTTTTAGGTTTTAGCCAGCTCAATGGGCGCTCTGACCGTCTTGGTTAAACAGCTTGTAAGGGCATGACTAAGTTTTCCTTCTTTTCAGGTCTTGGCTAACTTAAAGGGCGCTTTGCCTGCATTGGTTAGTCAGCTCATCAGGGGACGACCACGTTTTTGTTCATTCTTTAGGTCTTAGACTGCTCGAAGGGCACTTTGATCGCCTTGGTTAGTTAGCTCGTTAGGGTACGACCAAGTTTTTCTTCATTCTTTAAGTCTTAGCCAACTTAAAGGGCACTTTGACCGCCTTCGTTAGTCAGCTCATCCAAGCACTACACCAAGTTTTCCATCATTCTTTAGGCTTTAGCCAGCTCAAAGGCCGCTTTGATTGCTTTGGTTAGCCAGCACATCAGGGTGCTACCAAGTTTTCCTTGTTTTTAAGTCTTAGCCAGCTCAAAGGGCAGTTTGATTCCCTTAGTTATTTAGCTCATTAAGGGTACGACCAAGTTTTCCATGTTTTTAGGTCTTAACCAACTCAAGAGGCGCTTTGACCGCCTTGGTTAGTCAGCTGATTAGGGTACGACAAGGTTTTCCTTATTTTTAGGTCTTAGCCAACTCAAAGGGCACTTTGACCACCTTGGTTAGTCAGCTCATCAGGGCACTACCAAGTTTTACTCATTTTTAGGTTTTAGCCAACTCAAAGGGCACATTGACTGCCTTGGTCAGTCAACTCAGTAGGGTACGACCAAGTTTTCCTCATTTTTATGTCATAGCCAACTAAAAGGGCGCTATGACCGCCTTGATGGGTTAGCTCATTTGGGCACTTCCATGTTTTCTTTGTCTTTAGGTCTTAGCTAGCTCAAAGGGCGCTTTGATTGCCATGGTTAGTCAGCTCATTAGGGTACGGCTAAGTTTTACTTGCTTTTAGGTCTTAGCTAGCTCAAAGGGCGCTTTGATTACCTTAGTTCGTCAGCACATTAGGATATGAACAAGTTTTCCCTGTTTTCGGGTCCTAGCTAACTCAAAGGGCGCTATGACAGCCTTGGTTAGTTAGATCATTCAGGTACGACCGAGTTTTCCTTATTTTTAGGTCTTAGCCAACTCAAAGGGCGCTTTGACTACCTTGGTTAGTCAGCTCATTAGGGCACGACCAAGTTTTCCTTCTTTTCAGGTCTTAGCCAACTCAAAGGGTGCTCTAACCGTCTTGGTTAGTCAGCTCATTAGGGCACGACCAAGTATTCCTTGTTTTCAGGTCTTACTTAGCTTAGAGGGCGCTTTGACTGCCTTGGTTAGTCAGCTTATCATGGCACTACCAAGGTTTCCTTCATTCTTCAGGTCTTAGACTGCTCAAAGAGCGCTTTGACCGCCTTAGTTTGTTAGCTCGTTAGGGCGCGACCAAGTTATTCCTCATTCTTTAAGTCTTAGCCAGCTTAAAAGGTGTTTTGACAGCCTTGGTTAATTAGTTTATCATGGCACTACCAAGTTTTCTTTGTCTTGTGGTCTTAGCCAGCTCGAAGGGCACTTTGACCGCCTTTGTTAGTCAACTCATCAGGGCACAACCAAGTTTTCCATCACTCCTTAGGTCTTAGCCAGCTCAAAGTGTACTGTGACCGCCTTAGTTAGTCAGCTCATTAGGGCACTACTGAGTATTCCTTGTTTTCAGGTCTTAGCTAGCTCAAAGGGCGCTTTGATTGCCTTGGTTAGTTAACTCATCAGGGCATGATGACGCTTTCCTTATTTTTAGGTCTTAGCTAGCTGAAAGGGCGCTTTGACCACGTTGGTTCGTCAGCTCATCATGGCGTAACTAAGTTTTCCTTATTTTTTGGTCATAGCTAGGTCAAAGGGCGCTTTAACTGCTTTGCTTAGTCAGCTCATCCAGGCACTACCAAGTTTTCCTCCTTTTTAGGTCTTAGTTAGCTCAAAGGGTGCTTTGACCGCCTTGGTTAGTCAGCTCTTTAGGGCACGACTATATTTTCTTTATTTTTAGGTCTTAGCCAGCTCAAAGTGCGCTTTGACCGTCTTGGTTAGTCAGCTCATTAGGGAACGACCATATTTTCTTTATTTTTAGGTCTTAGCCATCTCAAATTGCGCTTTGACCACCTTGGTTAGTCAACTCATCAGGGTGCAACCAAGTTTTCTTTGTCTTTAAGTCTTAACTAGCTCAAAGGACGCTTTGACCGCCATGGTTAGTCAACTCATTAGGGCATACAAAGTTTTCCTTACTTTCTGGTGTTAGCCAGTTGAAAGGGGCCCTTTGACCACTTTAGTTAGTCAGCTCATTAGGGCACGACCAAGTTTTCCTTGCTTTTAGGTCGTAGCCTACTCAAAAGGCGCTTTGACCACCTTAGTTAGTTAACTCCTTAAGGGCACGACCAAGGTTTCCTCATTTTTAGCTCTCAGCCAGCTCAAAGGGCACTTTAACCGCCTTTGTTCAACAGCTCATTACGGTACGATAAAGCTTTCCTTATTTTTATGTCTTAGGCAGCTCAAAGGGTGCTTTAACCGCCTTGGTTAGTCGACTGATTTGGGTACGACCTTGTTTTCTTTAATTTTAGGTCTTAGCCAACTCAAAGGGTGCTTTGACCGCCTTGGTTAATCAACTCATTACGGCATGACGAAGTTTTCCTTGTTTTCTGGTCTTAGTTAACTTGGAGTATGCTCTGACCGTCTTGGTTAGTTAGCTCGTTAGGGCACGAACAAGTTTTCGTTGTTTTCAGGTCTTAGTTAGCTCAAAGGGTGCTTTGATCACCTTTGTTAGTCAGCTCATCAGGGCACAACCAAGTTTTCCTTCATTCATTAGATCTTAGCCAGCTCAAAGGGCACTTTGACCGCCTTGGTTAGTCAGCTCATTAGGGCACTACCATGTTTTCCTTGTTTTCAGGTTTTAGCCAACTCAAAGGGCGCTTTGACTGCCTTGGTTAGTCAGCTTATTAGGGCACGACTAAGTTTTCCATGTTTTTAGGTCTTAGCTAGCTCAAAAGGTGCTTTGATCCCCTTGGTTAGTCAGCTCATTAAGGGCATGACCAAATTTTCCTTGTTTTCAAGTCTTAGTTAGCGCAAAGGTTGCTTTGACTGCTTTGGTTAGTCAGCACATTAGGGTACGATCGAGTTTTCCGTGTTTTTAGGTCTTAGCCAGCTCAAAAAGGTGCTTTGATCCCCTTGGTTAGTCAGCTCATTAAGGGTACGACCAAATTTTCCTTGTTTTTAGGTCTTAGCCAGCTTGAAGGGTGCTTTAACCGCCTTGGTTAGTCAGCTCATCAGGGTAGGACCAAGTTTTCCTCCATTCTTTAGGTCTTAGATTGCTCAAAGGGTGCTTTGACCGCCTTGATTAATTAGCTCGTTATGGCACGACCAAGTTTTTCTTCATTCTTTATGTCTTAGCCAGCTTAAAGGGCGCTTTGACCACCTTAGTTAGTCAGCTGATCATGGTACTACCCATTTTTCTTTGTCTTGTGGTCTTAGCTAGCTCAAAGGGCACTTTGACTGCCTTCATTTGTCAGCTCATCTAAGCACGACCAAGTTTTCCATCTTTCTTTAGGTCTTAGCTAGCTCAAAGGCCACTTTGACCACCTTGGTTAGTCAGCACATCAGGGCCCCACCAAGTTTTCCATGTTTTTAGGTCTTAGCCAGCTCAAAGGGCACTTTGACTGCCTTGGTTTGTTAGCTTATTAGGGCACAACTGAGTTTTTTGTGTTTTTAGGTCTTAGCTAGCTCAAAGGGCACTTTGATCCCCTTGGTTAGTCAACTTAGTAAGGTACGACCAAGTTTTCTTTATTTTTAGGTCCTAGCCAGCTTAAAGGGCTCTTTGACTGCCTTGGTTAGTTACCTCGTTTGGGTGCTTCTAAGTTTTCTTTAGCTTTAGGTCTTAGCCAGCTCAAAGGGCGCTTTAACCACCGTGGTTAGTCAGCTCATTTTGGCACGACTAAGTTTTCCTCGTTTTTATGTCTTAGCTAGCTCAAAGGGTGCTTTGACCACTTTGGTTTGTCAGCTCATTAGGATACGACCAAGTTTTCCTTCTTTCTAAGTCCGAGCCAGCTCAAGGGGCGCTTTGACCGCCTCGGTTAGTTAGCTCATTTGGGCACGAGTAAGTTTTCCTTATGTTTTAGTCTTAGCCAGCTCAAAGGGCGCTTTGACCGCCTTGGTTAGTCAGCTCATTAGGGCACGACGAAGTTTTCCTTCTTTTCAGGTCTTAGCCAACTCAAAGGGCGCTCTAACCACCTTAGTTAGTCAGCTTGTTAGGGCACGACAAAGTTTTCCTTGTTTTCAGGTCTTAGCTAACTTAAAGGGCACTTTGATCGCCTTAGTTAGTCAGCTCATCAGGGTACGACCAAGGTTTTCTTCATTCTTTAGGTCTTAGCCAGCTCAAAGGGCACTTTGACGGCCTTAGTTAGTCAGCTCATTAAGGTACGACTACGTTTTTGTTCATTCTTTGAGACTTAGCCTGCTTAAAGGGCACTTTGATCACCGTGGTTAGTCAACTCATTAGGGCACAACTAAGTTTTCCTTTTTTTTTTGTCATAGTCAGCTCAAACAGTGCTTTAACCACTTTGGTTAGTTAACTTATTAGGGTACGACCAACTTTTCCTTGTTTTTAGGTATTAACCAGCTCAAAGGGCGCTTTGACCGCCTTGGTTAGTTAGCTAATTGGGGTATGACCAAGTTTTCCTTTGTTTTAGGTCTTAACCAGCTGGAAGGGCGCTTTGTCCACCATGGTTAGTCAACACATCAGGGCACTACAACGTTTTCCTTGTTTTCTATTCTAAGCCAGCTCATAGGGCAGTTTGACCGCCTTAGTTAGTTAGCTCATCAAGGCATGACTATGTTTTCATTGTTTTTAGGTCTTAGCCAGCTCAAAAGGCGCTTTGACCACCTTGGTTTGTCAACTCATTAAGGGCATGACCAAGTTTTCCTCATTTTTAGGTCTTAGCTAGCTCAAAGGGCGCTTTGACTGTCTTGGTTCGTCACCTCATTGGGGCATGACCATGTTTTCCTTTTTTTTAGGTCTTAGCCAGCTCAAAGGGCGCTTTAGCCACCTT
Organism: Lumnitzera littorea; assembly: GCA_024138015.1. NCBI lineage: Eukaryota > Viridiplantae > Streptophyta > Magnoliopsida > Myrtales > Combretaceae > Lumnitzera > Lumnitzera littorea. The sequence goes on along the minus strand of JAMXBB010000006.1, from coordinate 77,471,736 downwards.
GGTTAGTTAGCCTATTTAGGCAATGCCAAGTTTTCCTTATTTTTAGGTCTTAGCTAGATCAATGGGCGGTTTGACCGCCTTAGTTAGTCAGCTCATTAGGTTACGACCAAGTTTTCCTTATTTTTAGGTCTTAGCCAACTTAAAGGGTGCTTTGACCGCCTTGGTTAGTTAGCTGATTAGGGTACGACCATGTTTTCTTTATTTTTAGGTCTAAGCCAGCTCAAAGTGTACTTTGACCACCTTGATTAGTTAGCTTATCAGGGCGCAACCATGATTTCTTTGTCTTTAGGTCTTAGCCAGCTCAAAGGACGCTATCGTCATGGTTAGTCAGCTCATCAGGGTACTACAAAGTTTTCCTTATTTTCTAGTGTTAGCCAGCTAAAAGGGCGCTGTGACCGCCTTAGTTAGTTAGCTCATTAGAGCACGAACAAGTTTTCCTTGTCTTTAGGTCTTAGCCAGCTCAAAAGGCGCTTTGACCACCTTGGTCAGTGAACTCCTTAAGTGCAAGACCTAATTTTCCTCATTTTTAGCTCCTAGCCAGCCCAAAGGGTACTTTGACCACCTTTGTTCAACAGCTCATCAAGGTACGACAAAGCTTTCCTTATTTTTATGTCTTAGCCAGCTCAAAGGCCGCTTTAACTGCCTTGGTTAGTCAACTCATTTGGGTACGACCTTGTCTTCTTTAATTTTAGGTCTTAGTCAGCTCAAATGGTGCTTTGACGGCCTTGGTTAGTCAACTCATTAGGGCACGACTAAGTTTTCCTTATTTTCCGGTCTTAGCCAACTCAGAGGATGCTCTGACCATCTTAGTTAGTCAAGTCGTTAGGGCACAAACAAGTTTTCCTTGTTTTCAAGTCTAAGCCAGCTCAAAAGGCGCTTTGACCGCCTTTGTTAGTTAGCTTATCAGGGCACGACCAAGTTTTCCTTCATTCTTTAGATCTTAGCCAGCTCAAAGGGCGCTTTGACTACCTTGGTTAGTCAGTTCATCAGGGCACTACTGTGTTTTCCTTGTTTTTAGGTCTTAGCCGGCTTAAAAGGCGCTTTGACTGCCTTGGTTAGTCAGCTCATTAGGGCACGACCGAGTTTTCCGTGTTTTTAAGTCTTAGCTAGCTCAACGGGTGCTTTGATCCCCTTGTTTAGTCAGCTCATTAAGAGTACGGCCAAATTCACCTTGTTTTTAGGTCTTAGCCAGCTTAAAGGGCGCTTTGACCGCCTTGGTTAGTCAGCTCATCAGGGCACGACCAAGTTTTTCTTCATTCTTGATTTCTTAGACTGCTCAAAGGGCGCTTTGATTGTCAGTGGTTAGTCAGCTAATGATGGCACTACTAGGTTTTCTTTATCTTGTGGTCTTAGCTAGCTTAAAGGGCATTTTGACCGCCTTCGTTAGTTAGCTCATCCAGGCGCGACCAAGTTTTCGATCTTTCTTTAGGTCTTAGCCAGCTTAAAGGCCGCTTTGACTACCTTGGTTAGTCAGCACATCAGGGCCCTACCAAGTTTTCCTTGTTTTCAGGTCTTAGCCAGCTTAAAGGGCACTTTAACTGCCTTGGTTTGTCAGTTCATTTGGGCACGATCGAATTTTATGTGTTTTTAGGTCTTAGCCAGCTCAAAAGGCGCCTTGATCCCCATAATTAGTCAGCTTGGTAGGGCACGACCAAGTTTTCCTTTTTTTTAGGTCGTAGCCAGCTTAAAGGGCGCTTTGACCGCCTTGGTTAGTTAGCTCATCTGGGCGCTTCCAAGTTTTCTTTGGCTTTAGGTCTTAGCCAGCTCAAAGGGCGCTTTGACTGCCGTGGTTAGTCAGCTCATTTGAGCACGACTAAGTTTTCCTTGTTTTTATGTCTTAGCCAGCTCAAAGGGCGCTTTGACCGCCTTTGTTCATCAGCTCATTAGGATACGACCAAGTTTTCCTTGTTTTCAGGTCCTAGGCAACTCAAGGGGCGCTTCAACTGCCTTGGTTAGTTAGTTCATTTGGGCGCGACCAAGTTTTTTTTATTTTTTAGTCTTAGCCAGCTCGAAGGGCGCTTTGACTACCTTGGTTAGTCCGCTCATTAGGGCACGACGAAGTTTTCCTTCTTTTTAGGTCTTAGCCAACTCAAAGGGCGCTTTAACTGTCTTAGTTAGTCAGCTTATTAGGGCAGGACCAAGTTTTCCTTGTTTTTAGGTCATAGTTAACTTAAAGGGCACTTTGACCGCCTTGGTTAGTCAGCTCATCTAGGCACAACCAAGTTTTCCTTCATTCTTTAGTTCTTAGACTGCTCAAAGGGCACTTTGATGGCCTTGGCTAGTCAGCTCATTAGGACACGACCACGTTTTTCTTTATTCTTTGAGTCTTAGCCAGCTTAAAGGGCGCTTTGACCGCCGTGGTTAGTTAGCTCTTTAGGGCACAACTAAGTTTTCCTTCTTTTCTAGTCTTAGCCAGCTTAAACGGTGCTTTGACTACCTTAGTTAGTTAGCTCATTAGGGCACGACCAACTTTTCCTTGTTTTCAAGTATTGGACAACTCAAAGGACGCTTTGATCGCCTTGGTCAGTCAGCTCATTGGGGCACGACCAAGTTTTCCTTCTTTTTAGGTCTTAGCCAGCTCGAAGGGCGCTTTGTCCACCATAGTTAGTCAACTCATCAAGGCACTACAATGTTTTCCTTGTTTTCTGTTCTTAGCCAACTCAAAGGGCGCTTTGACCGCCTTAGTTAGTTAGCTCATCAGGGCAGGACTAAGTTTTCCTTGATTTTAGGTCTTAGCTAGCTCAAAAGGTGCTGTGAGCACCTTGGTTTGTCAGCTCATTAAGGGTACAACCATGTTTTCCTCTTTTTTAGGTCTTAGCTAGCTCAAAGGGCGCTTTGACCGCCTTAGTATGTTAGCTCATCAAGGCACGACCATGTTTTCCTTCTTTTTAGGTCATAGCCAGCTCAAAGGGCACTTTGAGTGCGTTGGTTAGTCAGCTCAATGGGGCACGACCATGTTTTCTTTATTTTTAGGTCTTAGCCATCTCAAAGTGCGCTTTGACCTCCATAGTTACGCAGCTCATTGGGGCACAACCAAGTTTTCGTTGTTTTCAAGTCTTAGCTAGCTCAAACAGTGCTTTGACCGCCTTGGTAAGTCAGCTCAGATGGGCATGACCAAGTTTTCCACATTTTTATGTCTTAGTCAGCTAAAAGGGCGCTATGACTGCCTTGGTTGGTTAGCTCATTTAGGCGCTTCCATGTTTTCTTTATCTTTAGGTCTTAGCTAGCTCAAAGGGTGCTTTGACTGCCATGGTTAGTCTGCTCATTAGGGTACGGCTAAGTTTTGCTTGCTTTTAGGTCTTAGCCAACTTAAAGGGCGCTTTGACCGCTTTGGTTCGTCAGTGCATTAGGACACGACCAAGTTTTCCCTATTTTCTAGTCCTAGTCAGCTTAAAGGGCACTTTAATAGTCATGGTTAGTTAGATCATTTGAGCACGACCAAGTTTTCTTTATTTTTCTATCTTAGCCAGCTCAAAGGATGCTTTGACTGCCTTGGTTAGTCAACTCATTAGGGTATGATCGAGTTTTCCGTGTTTTTAGGTCTAAGCCAGCTCAAAGGGTGCTTTGATTCCATTAGTTAGTCATCTCATTAAGGGCATGACCAAATTTTCCTTGTTTGTAGGTCTTAGCTAGCTCAAAGGGCGCTTTGACCGCCTTCGTTAGTCAGCTCATCAGGGTGCGACCAAGTTTTTCTTCATTCTTTAAGTCTTAGCCAGCTTAAAGGGCACTTTGACCGCTTTAGTTAGTGAGCTGATCATGGCACTACCAAGTTTTCTTTGTCTTGTGGTCTTAAGTAGCTCAAAGGGTACTTTGACCGCCTTCATTTGTCAGCTCATCTAGGCACGACCAAGTTTTCCATCTTTCTTTAGGTCTTAGCTAGCTCAAAGGCCGCTTTGACCACCTTGGTTAGTCAGCACATCAGGGCCCCACCAAGTTTTCCTTGTTTTTAGGTCTTAGCCATCTCAAAGGGCGCTTTGATTGCCTTGGTTTATTAGCTCATTAGAGCACGACCGAGTTTTCTATGTTTTTAGGTCTTAGCTAACTTAAAGGGCGCTTTGATCCCCTTAGTTAGTTAGCTCATTAAGGGCACGACCAAGTTTTCTTTGTTTTTAGGTCTTAAACAGCTCAAGGGGCACTTTGATCACCTTTGTTAGTCAGCTCATCAGGGCACGATGAAGTTTTCCTTATTTTTAGGTCTTAGCCCGCTCGAAGGGCACTTTGATCACATTGGTTAGTTGGCTCATCAGGGTACTACCAAGTTTTACTCATTTGTAGATCTTAGCCAGCTTTAAGGGTTCATTGACCGCCCTAGTTAGTGAGCTGATCAGGATAAGACAAAGTTTTCCTTAATTTTAGGTCTTAGCCAGCTCAGAGAGCGCATTGACCACCTTGGTTAGTCCGCTTATTAGGCACAACCAAGTTTTCCTTGTTGTCAGGTCTTAGCCAGCTTAAAGGGCGCGTTGACCGCCTTGGTTGGTCAGCTCGTTAGGGTACAACCAAGTTTTCCTTATGTTTAGGTCTTAGTTAGCTCAAAGGGTGCTTTGACCGCCTTAGTTAGTCTTCTCATCTGTGCACTACCATGTTTTCTTTGTCTTTAGGACTTAACCAGGTCAAAGGGTGCTGTGACTGCCATAGTTAGTCAACTCATTAGGGCATGACCAAGTTTTCCTTGCTTTCAGGTCTTAGCCAGCTTAAAGGGCGCTTTGACCGCCATGGTTAGTCAGCTCATTAGGGCACTGTCAAGTTTTCTTATTTTTAGGTCTTAGCCAGCTCAATGGGTGCTTTGACCGCCATGGTTAGTCAGCTCATCAGGGCACCACAAAGTTTTCCTTATTTTCTGATCATAGCCAACTCAAAGTGAGCTTTGACTGCCTTAGTTAGTCAGCTCATTAGGGTACGACTAAGTTTTCCTTGCATTTAGGTCTTAATTGGCTCAAACGGCGCTTTGATCGCAATGGTTAGTCTGTTAAGTAGGGCACGACCAAGTTTTCCTTATTTTTAGGTCCGAGCCAGCTTCAAGGGCGCTTTGACAACCTTGGTCAGTTAGGTCATCAGGGTGCTTCTAAGTTTTCTTTGTCTTTAGGTCTTAGCTAGCTCAAAGGACGCTTTGATTGCCATTGTTAGTCAGCTCATTAGGGCACTACTAAGTTTTTCTTGTTTTTAGGTCTTAGCCAGCTCAAAGGGTGCTCCTTGGTTCATTAGCTCATTAGGGCACGACCAAGTTTTCCTTGTTTTCAAGTCCTAGCCAGCTCAAGGGGCACTTTAACCGCCTTGGTTAGTCAGCTCATTAGGGCACAACCATGTTTTCTTTATTTTGATGTCTTAGCCAGGTCAAATGGCGCTTTGACCGCCTTGGTTCATCAGCTCATCAGGACACGACCAAGTTTTCCCTGTTTCTAAGTCTTAGCCAGCTCAAAGAGCGCTTTGACAGCCTTGGTTAGTTAAATCATTTGGGCACGACTAAGTTTTCTTTATTTTTAGGTCTTAGCCAACTCAAATGGCGCTTTGACTACCTTGGTTGATTAGCTCATTAGGGCACGACCAAGTTTTTCTTGTTTTGAAGTCTTAGCCAACTCAAAGGGTGCTTTGACCGTCTTAGTTAGTCAGCTCGTTAGGGCATGACCGAGTATTCCTTGTTTTCAGGTCTTAGCCAGCCTAAAGGGTGCTTTGTCCACCTTGGTTAGTCAGCTTATCAGGGCACAAACCAAGTTTTCCTTCATTCTTTAAGTCTTAGGCTGTTGAAAGTGCGCTTTGACCGCCTTGGTTAGTTTGCTCGTTAGGGCACGACCAAGTTTTTCTTCATTCTTTATGTCTTAGCCAGCTTAAAGGGTGCTTTGACAGCCTTTGTTAGTCAGCTTATCATAGCACTACCAAGTTTTCCTTCTTTTTTAAGGTCTTAGACTGCTCAAAGGGCGCTTTAACCGCCTTGGTTAGTCAGCTCATTAAGGCACAACCAAGTCTTTCTTCTTTCTTTAAGTCTTTGCTAGCTTAAAGGGCACTTTGACAGCCTTGGTTAGTCAGCTTATCATGGCACTACCAAGTTTTCTTTATCATGTAATCTTGGCCAGCTCGAAGGGCATTTTGACCACCTTGGTTAGTCAGCTCATCAGGGCACGACCAAGTTTTCCTTCACTCTTTAGGTCTTAACCAGCTCAAAGGGCTCTATGACCGCCTTGGTTAATCAGCTCATCAAGGCACTACCAAGTTTTCCTCATTTTCAGGTCTTAGCTAGCTCAAAGGGCACTTTGACTGCCTTGGTTAGTCAACTCATCACTGTACGATGATGTTTTCCTTATTTTTAGGTCTTAACTAGCTCAAAGAGCACTTTGATTGCGTTGGTTCATTAGCTCATCAGGGCACAACTAAGTTTTCCATGTTTTTAGGTCATAGCCAGCTCAAGGGGCGCTTTAACCACCTTCGTTAGTCAGATAATCCGGCACTACCAAGTTTTCCTCATTTTTAGGTCGTAGCCAACTCAAAGGGCGCTTTGACCGCCTTGGTTAGTCAGCTCTTTAGGGTACGACTATATTTTCTTTATTTTTAGGTCTTAGCCAGCTCAAAGTGCGCTTTGACCATCTTAGTTAGTCAACTCATTAGGGAACTACAAAGTTTTCCTTGTTTTCTAGTGTTAGCCAGCTCAAAGGGCACTTTGACCGCATTAGTTAGTCATCTCATTAGGGCATGGTGATGTTTTTAGGTCTTTGCCAGCTCAAAAGGCGCTTTGACCACCATGGTTAGTCAACTCCTTAAGGGTACGACGAAGTTTTCATCATTTTTAGCCCTTAGCCAGCTCAAAGGGTGCTTTGACTGCCTTTGTTCAACAGTTCATCAAGCTTTCCTTATTTTTATGTCTTAGGCAGCTCAGAGGGCACTTTAACCGCCTTAGTTGGTCAACTCATTAGGGCACGATCAAGTTTTCCATAGTTTCAGGTCTTAGCCAGCTTAAAGGGTGCTTTGACCGTCTTGGTTAGTCAGCTTATCAGGGTACGACCAAGTTTTCCTCTATTCTTTAGGTCTTAGCCAGCTCAAAGGGCGCTTTGACCGCCTTTGTTAGTCAACTCATTAGGGCACTACCATGTTTTCCTTGTTTTCAGGTCTTAGCCAACTCAAAGGGTGCTTTGACTGCCTTGGTTATTCAGCTCATTAGGGCACGATTGAGTTTTCCATGTTTTTAGGTCTTAGCCAAAACAAAGAGCTCTTTGATCCCCTTAGTTAGTTAGCTTATTAAGGGCACGACCAAATTTTCCTTGTTTTTAGGTCTTAGCCAGTTTAAAGGGTGCTTTGACCGCCTTGGTTAGTCATCTCATTAGGGCATAACCATGTTTTCCTTATTTTTAGGTCCTAGCCAGATCAAGGGGCACATTAACTACCTTGGTTAGTCGGCTCATCAGGGCACTACTAAGTTTTACTCAATTTTAGGTCTTAGTCAGCTTTAACGGCGCATTGACCGCCTTGGTTAGTTAGCTCATCAGGGCACCACCAAGTTTTCCTTGTTTTTAGGTCTTAGCTAGCATAAAGGGCGCTTTGACGGCCTTGGTTAGTCAGCTTATTAAGGCACGATGAAGTTTTCCTTATTTTTAGGTCTTATCCAGCTCAAAGGGTACTTTGACCACCTTAGTTAGTCAGCTCATTAGAGCACGACCATGTTTTCCTTGTTTTTAGGACTTAGCCAGCTCAAATGGCGGTTTGACTACCTTAGTTTGTCAGCGCATTAAGGGTACGACCGAGTTTTCCTTGTTTTCAAGTCTTTGCCAGCATAAAGGGTGCTTTGCTCACCTTGGTTAGTCAGCTCATCAGGGCACGAGCAAGTTTTCCTTCATTCTTTAGGTCTTAGGTTACTCAAAGGGTGCTTGGACCACCTTAATTAGTCAGCTTGTTAGGGTATGACCAAGTTTTTCTTCATTCTTTAAGTCTTAGCTAACTTAAAGGGCGCTTTGACCTCCTTGGTTAGTCAGCTCATCATAGCACTACCATGTTTTCTTTGTCTAGTGGTCTTAACCAGCTCAAACGGTACTTTGACTGCCTTCATTAGTCAGCTCGTCAGGACACAACCAAGTTTTCCTTCATTTTTTAGGTCTTAGTCAGTTTAAAGGGTGCTTTGACAGCCTTGGTTAGTCAGTACATCAGGGTCCTACTAAGTTTTCCTTATTTTCAGGTCTTAGCAAGTTCAAAGGGCGCTCTGACTGCCTTGGTTAGTCAGCTGATTAGGGCACAACAGAGTTTTCTGTGTTTTTAGGTGTTATCCAGCTCAAAAGGTGCTTTGATCCCCTTGGTTAGTCAGCTCATTAAGGGCATGACCAAGTTTTCCTTGTTTTTAGGTCTTAGCCAGCTTAAAGGGCACTTTGACCGCTTTGGTTAGTCAGCTCATCAGGGCACTACCAAGTTTTACACATTTTTGGGTCTCAACTAGCTCTAAGGGTGATAAAGCTAATTTAACCCCTGTTTTATTAGTGGCAATTCAACGATATCCTAAAGATTTATGTGCTTAATTGAAAGAATTGACACTTAACTAGTTAATATATTTGCCTCAGGTTCAATTCAGTACAAATGGGAGAAAAGGAGCTGGAAAGAGTGCATTTGGAGCATGAAAACGTAGAAGAATGAAGACTTTCTGCAAGCAAGGGAGGATCCACGACTGTGGCTAAAACAGCCAATGAATAGTAGTGGAAATGAGATGATCAGTGGAGCTTATGACCTTGAACCACGGCCGTAGTAGTGGTGACAACGAAAAGAAGGAATTTTTATTATATTTTTCATGGGGATATATATATAGAAGAGAGGAGAGAGAATAGGGACAAGTTTTGATATTTGATACTTTTCCTTTAATTATTTTGCTTGGATATTCAAAAGTTAGGGTTTAATATAATTGGAGAGATTACACCGTGAGATTTACGGAAGATTGAAAAACGTTTGCTTGGATTTCAATTGAGAGTTTAGCTATTAGAATTTCTTGAGAAAAGTGCACACAAACCAAAATTTTCATCTATATAAGGAATCGATGAGATCGTTTGCATTTCTTGTTTATCATAGAGAATTGTGTTGCAATTGTAATTATATTGAATCATGAATTCCTTCATACACAATTATGTTGATGCTATGAATTCCATGGCTAACTAATTTATTAGATGGGAATGAGATAAACCTTAGAATGCTAAAATGATTGTGGTAATTATGTTATAGGTGTAATATAAATATGGCTTATTTCAGATTACAACTCTTTCTATTTCAATTATGACTTGTCTAAGTTATGATTGTTAGAGGTTATAAACATGGGAGTGTTTGAAAACTCATTAGGAGTTCTTGATTAAAGAATTCAGATAAATGCAGAAGTAGTGTCTAATTGTTTAATAAGAGATTATAGGGAGATTAATGCAATATCTAAAACTAATTAATCACTAAGGAATTAGGATAATTAGGTTGAAGATATTAGATTATCATATCATTGGAAAATGTGTGATAATACTCTAGAATCCACTATTGATTAGAAAGCGGAAGCGGACTAATTATATTAGAGGTCGAATCCTTAATTTAAGGAATTATAATCTCAATGAAATAACCATACATATATTATTCTAAATAACTCAATGGCAACTTGATTAGTATCTCTAGGGTGGAATCTCGATTTCCCATCACTTTTCCATTGATAAGTTTTTCAAATCATCTTTTGATCTCATTGTAATTGAGTTAAATTAGTTTTAATTTTAGTATAAAAAAACCATTCTTGATTTACCTAAATATTAACTAAAGCTAGCACAAGTTTAGTACTTTACTTAGGTCCTCGTGGGATCGATACTTCTTTTCAACATTATACTACTTGATACGATCCAGTATACTTATTGGTATTGCGCTCATTTTTTCTAAAAACCTTTTCAGCATATCTAGTTTTTGGTACCGTTGCCGAGGACTTAATTAGATATTAGACTTTTTTTCTTTGTTGGTAATTTAGGTGCATTTTACGTTTAGATTTGTTTTTGTCTCTTACAGGTTTTACATGCGAAGGAGTAGAAGTGTTGATCTTTTACCAAGTGATCCAGAAATAGAACGCACTTTATTTTAGTTGAGAAGGGATAACAGGCAAAGGGAGGAATTACAAGAGAACATCATGGCAAATGAGGATAATTGCCAGCTCTAGAATGCTCCACGAGCTCTTCGTGACTTTTCAATCCCAACTGTTCAGGGACCTGCTATCAGAAAGCCAACCATCCAGGCTAACAATTTCGAACTCAAGCCGGTGCTCATCCAGATGGTGCAATCGAATCAGTTTGGAGGATTTCCAAATGAGAGTCCAGATGAACACATAGCGGGATTCCTCCAATACTATAATCTAATCAAGATGAATGGTGTACCGGATGATGCAATTAGATTGCAGCTTTTTCCTTTTTCTTTAAGGGATAAAGCAAGAGCATGGTTTAACTCTCTACCTCAGGATTCTGTAACAATATGGGCTGAGCTTCAATCAACGTTTTTGAGGAGATTTTTCCCACCTGCACGCACAGCCAAGTTAAGGACTGATATCACTAACTTCTCTAAGTTTCCTGGTGAATCACTATATGATGCATGGGAGAGATTTAAGGAAACAATCAGGAGGTGCCACACCATGGACTCCTTGATAATCTCTTGATAGAGGTATTTTACCTTAGTTTAGACGAAACCATGAGGTCTTTAGTTGATGCTGCAGCAAGAGGTGCCTTGATGGGAAAAAGTTATGAGGAAGCAAGTGCTTTGATTAAGGAAATGGCCTCCAGTGCACACAACTGGCAGCATGAAAGGGGCAAATCAAAAGTAGCTTCAATCAATGATATGGATGCTATTTCTGCCCAGTTAGTAGCACTCACTGTCACGAACTGAGGACGGTCTAGTCGTGGCAGACGCCGTATACTGTACGAAGAACCCCTGATTAGTTACCCTTCCAATCAAGAACTCTTCACACAATATACGAGGCTCTACAACCACTAGTTTCCAAAGAACATCCAGATTCATATGATATCATTATACAAACATATTTATATAAAATTTAAGTTATAAAGCTTACAATACACAGCGTTTAAGTATGTCTAGGTCTATAATAATAGGATAAACAAAAGTACATGAGTAATAGTCCACTTAAACTATTCTCTCTCAATGCACAGGACAGCTCGCTCTTGCCCAAGTCCCCAAGCTAACCTGTGGCATCCCTCGTCCTGCCTCTACGAACAGGCTATCCCGCAACAAAAGTCTAAAGGGGTGTAAGCCTAAGCTTAGTGAGCAAAACCCTCAGCCACACCACAAGCAAGTTATAAATACATTATATTCACGCATATGAATGAATGATCAACCAGAATGCCAAACGATATATATAATTAACTAGTTCATATATGTAACTTAGATTTAACGCCCTCCGAAGTCAGGGTTGGAGTATACACGGCACCAATCAGATCCGGGTATTATACTAGAACTTACTTTACTACGAAACTCTACGTTCCGTACTTATATTAAATAATTCTTTTATTTTCAGAAAAATCCAAGTTCTAGTATAATTGTGAGTAGGCCTCCACAGTCCACACCCACCCCTAAACGGAGGCCTTTAGACTCGACCCTTAGCCAGGCGGTTGGCACCTCCAACGCCTAGTGTTCCCGCGGGCCAGGGTAAGGTCATTTTGTATGAGTGCACCGTACAGAACCAAATAAATAAATAATATCAACCCCCGAATGGCCTCTCTTTACCTCCGTGTGATGTGACGGCCGGAATAGTATCCATGCTATGCATGTTAATGCATGTTCCAGTTTCTTTTATAGGCTGAGTATAATTAAGTTCAAATTATGCTATGACCAACCAATAATTCACACAATCATTTTCTATACTACCAAGCAATAAACATAGCATTTTCGATACTTAAGATAAGTTCACAACTCAAAACATACCAACATACACAGGCGTTTCCCAAACCCCACACAATAGTCTATTAACAATAGTATTTAGGTCCACTATCTACAATCACAAAACAAGCATGGAATCATTGGGTAAATACTCACTCGGCCATGGTGATTCGTCCTAATCGTAGTAGTCGATCGGGAGGTCCTCACGCTCCTCAAGGTCACCTAATCATTATGATTTGATAAGGCTAGTAAGTACTTGAATTAACTAATAATTCTAAACATCTAATAACCTAATTCTACTTAGACTACTATCAACTTTTACCCGGTTAGACTTTATTATTAATCGTATATAACTTTTTCATTTTATTTCTGATATTTATAAATTTATAGTAGTTTTTTATCGTTTTCGGACGTATATTCATACAGTAATGTCTGTTTTGGATGTTAAGACCCCTATTTTATGTTATGAACTAAATTTATAGAATTTTTTTAGCTATAATGCTTAAGTATTCTTATTACTTATATTTATAGCCTTTATTCCTTAAATTTTTATAATTAAGGAATTTACTTTGTTATTACTAATTCATGTACTGAATTAGGTATAATCTAATTTACAAGGTGTATTAGGATTTACTGATTTTAGTACCTAATTACCTACATTTTTCTTATTTTTCTCATTTTCTAAACCTATGCTTATGTCATCGCTTACATCATCTTTTCTTTATGTCATTGCTTATGTCATTACTTGCTTATGTCATGGCTTATGTCATCACTTGCTTTTGTCATGGCTTATGTCATCATAAACTTATGTCATTACTCACCTCATCATTTAATTACATAAGCATCACCTCATGCTTATGTCATATGTACATGTCTTATGTACATTTGTTCCTTACTTTATACTTATGTACATATAGCTTATACATACATATACTTATACATCTACCTAAATCTATACCGTATTTATACATGTATACCTACTCATATACCTATACAGTTGGATACGTATTTTTATACAAAAAATTCGTATGCCAAATTTTCTCTTAAGAAAATCCTCTCAATTTCATCCTTTTGTATTTCTATGTATGTATTTAGTATAGTATACACATATATAGTTAGATATGGTCTTAAGTTAGGTTATGTACATGATAATTACTTATGTATAAAGGTTCACATACTTGTATTCCTTTGGTATTTCTTTATGTACACATACCTAAGAGTACATACATATGTATTTCTTCCATCTCCTTCATGATTCTTCACTTTCTACACTTAAAGATGGAAACTTTGTTTTCTCTTCTTCAAGACATCACTAAACACCTAACTACTTATCTAATCTACCTAATTAACTAACTAATGAATAACATAAAGTAACATAAAACAACTTAAAGACATACCTTTAATTGTGTTGAAGTTATGGAGACAAAAGCAAAGGAATGAAAGTGAAAGAGGAAAGGGAAGTTTACGGCATGGAATGAGGGGTTAGTTTGTTTCTTTTTGTCTTGTTTTCATAATGAAAGCAAGAAAATGGTGGGGTCTAGAGGGGAGAAATTGTGGACGGCAATTGAAGAGAAAAGGAAGAGAAAAAAAATCAAAAAGAAAGAAAAGAAAAGCCATTGTTAAGGAAGAGATATTTTCTTTATCTCTTAAGTGTATTTTGTTGACTTTTCAAAGTGTTGACTTGGTCAACCCTTTAACTTTGGTCAACATGCATTATCTTAGTCAACATTCCTTAAGTATGTGCAATTTTGTGCACATAATGTAGTAATTAAGGGAAATTAGGGGAAAAAATGAAGGAAATGAGAGCAAATGAAGTATTTGATGAATTGATTAATAAACATAGTTGATGAGGTCTTACTTTAGGTCTTTATAGCTTATATATCTCATTTGATAAACCACTTTGAATAACAAATGCAAAAAGTACTAATTTGAGTATTAAAGTTCACTACATGTAACTTAATCTTCGACTATAACCCTAATTCTAAGTGAAACTATCTTAATCTCATACTTAAGGGATAAATATAGTCTATGACTCATTATCTTAGTTTCTAATGGATTACCTAAGGATTCGAATCATATAAGCATGAATGAGGATCATCTCTAACCCTTTACTAATAGTTTGGCAAAATATAGGCATTATTTTATCAATTAGGGTTTTAGGGTATATCATGTTGGATTAGTGCACATATGTCTTTAAGATAATCATTTTTAGGGTTTCTATCACTTTTGAATAAAATCTTTAGCATTTAGAAACATTTAGGGTAGAAAAGTTTCTTACACGATTGAGTAATTCTTTTAGGGTTTTCACTTTCATTAGCCTTGTTAACTCTTAAATTGTCTAACATGGTTGAGTCTATTACAAAAGAATAGGTTGATAATTTTAGGGGTTTACACTCACCACCCAGGTAAGTCAACTGACTTCTTCACACTCCTTTACTCCTAATCTGGTAGCCTTTTTGTGAGTTATGTTCAGGACCACATTCTACCATGGAGTGTATGTTTAGGAATGCCGTATCTTCATTAAGTGGAGATCAAGTGAACTTTGTCAGCAACTTCCAAAGGAGCAATCAGGGACCTTACTCCAATACTTATAATCCATGATGGCGTAACCACCCAAACTTTTCATGGAGAAATGAGAACAATGCGTTTAAACCTCCACCACTTGGATTCTAGAAACAAAGTCCTACTCAGAATGCTCTGCCTTATCAGCAACATCAACAGCAGCAGTCTAAATTGGAGGAACTCATGCTTAGTTACATGTAGAAGATTGATACTCTCCTCCAAAATCAACAAGCCTCAATTCGGAACTTGGAGGGACAGTTGAGTCAATTATCTTAACAGATAAGTACTAGACCATCAGGGTCTTTACTTAGCAACACAGAGGAGAACCCCAAGGGAATTAATGCTATCATGTTGAAGAGTGGCAATGAATTGGAAGAAGCAGACAGCAAGGTTAAGAAGAAAAGGGAGAACTTAGAGAAAGAAAGAAGGAAGGCAAAGGAGGAGGAACCAAAACTGAAATCATCAGAGGTGAACCCATATGTTCCTCCTGTTCCTTTTCTAGGAAGACTGAAGCAGCAACAGTTAGACACGCAGTTTGCCAAATTTTTGGATGTCATCAAGAAACTACAAATCAACATTCCATTTGCAGAAGCTCTCCGGCAAATGCTCTCATATGCGAGATTCATGAAGGATTTGCTCACCAATAAAAGGAAGATCGATGGAAATGAGCAGGTGATGCTTATAGGAGAGTGTTCAATGATCCTGCAAAAAGATCTTTCCCATTTGCCAACGAAGCAACAAGATTAAGGGAGTTTTACTATTCCTTGCACAATTGGAAATTCTTATTTTAATAAAGTACTTATTGATTTAGGTGCTAGTATAAATTTGATGCCCTTATCTATTTTCAGGAAATTAGGACTCGAAGAATGCAAGAAGACTCATGTCACCTTATAACTGGCTGACAGGAGCATTAAATACCCTAGAGGTATTGTGGAGAATGTCTTGGTGAAAGTAGATAAATTCTACTTTCCGGTAGATTTCATTATGTTGGAGATGGAAGAGAATAGAGAGGTACCAATGATCTTGGGCAAACCATTCCTTGCAACAGGTAAAGCACTAATAGATGTGGAACAAGGTAAGCTCACTTTAAGACTCATGGATGATCAGATAACGTTTAATGTATATGATGCCATGAAGAAGTTTGAGGAGTGTAAGTCATGTTATACCATAGATACAATTGATGAAATTATTTATGAGGATATGGAAGAGAATGCAGGTATATATACCATGGAGTCTGTTTTGAGAGATTTAGATGATTGGAGTGATAATGATGAACCTATGGAAGAAGTTGTGGAACAAGTGCCAGAAATCAAGGCTAGACACTATGAGGAGTTAGGAACAAGTGCATCAAAACCAGTGTCATCTTTGATACAACCCTCGATGCTTGAGCTTAAACCTTTACCTTGTCATTTGAAATATGCTTATTTAGGAACGAATGATACGTTGCCAATAATCATTTCTTCTTTTTTAACAGATGATCAAGAACAACAACTCTTAGAGGTCTTGAGAGAGCACAAGGAGGCGATAGGATGGACAATTGCTAATATTAAGGGAATAAGCCCTTCGATGTATACCCATCGAATCTATCTTGAAGCTGAGTGCAAACCTACAATTCAACCACAGAGACGACTTAACCCAACTCTCAAAGAGGTAATGAAGAAGGAAGTGCTCAAATAGCTAGATGCAGGTATTATCTTTCCTATTTCTGATAGTAAGTGGGTTAGTCCTGTTCAAGTAGTGCCAAAAAAAGGTGGTATGACTGTAGTGACAAATGAATCTAATGAGTTGATCCCTACTAGAACAGTAATAGGGTGGAGAGTCTGTATTGACTATAGGAAAGTAAATGATGCCATATGGAAAGATCATTCTCCTCTTCCTTTTTTAGACCAAATGTTAGAAAAACTTGCAGGGCATGATTAATATTGTTTTTTAGATGGTTATTCTGGTTATGATCAAATCCATATAGCACCCGAGGACTAGGAAAAAACCACATTTACTTGTCCTTATGGCACGTTCACCTTTAGGAGAATGCCCTTTGGTCTCTGTAATGCGCCTGCCACATTTCAAAGGTGTATGATGTCTATTTTTTTTGACATGCTAGAAAAATTCATTGAAATATTTATGGATGATTTTTCAGTTTTTGGTAAATCAATTGAAGCATGTCTGGTAAATTTAAGCTGTGTACTCAAAAGATGTAAGGAGACTAATTTGATTTTGAACTGGGAGAAATGCCATTTTATGGTAAAGGAAGGGATAGTCTTAGGTCATAAAGTATCTAAAAAAGGGATTGAAGTTAACAGGGCAAAAGTGGAGGTAATTGAGAAGTTGCCACCACCCACATCAGTGAAAGGAGTTAGAAGCTTCCTTGGTCATGCTGGAATCTACAGGACATTTATCAGGGACTTCTCTAAAATCTCTAAACCTCTATGTAATTTATTGGAAAAAGATACTGCTTTTGAATTCAATGATGATTGTTTGCAGGCATTTAACTTATTGAAGGAGAAGCTCACTACAGCACCAGTGATTGTGGCTCCTGATTGGGAGCTTCCGTTTGAATTAATGTGTGATGCTAGTGACTTTGTTATAGGTGCAGTTCTAGGCTAGAGGAGAGGTAAGTTCTTTCATGTTATATACTATGCTAGTAGAACTTTAAATAAAGCTCAACGGAATTATGCAACTACGGAAAAAGAACTTTTAGCGATTTTTTTTGCATGTAACAAATTCCATCCTTATTTGATAAGTTCTAAAATCATAATATATAATGATCATGCTGCACTTAAGTATTTGTTTGCTAAGGTTGATGCCAAACCAAGACTAATCCGTTGGATTCTTCTACTACAAGAGTTTGATCTTGAAATTAAAGATAAAAAGGGAATTGAGAATATTGTGGCTGATCATTTGTCTAGGATAGAATCCGCTTGTGTAAATTTCCTTATCAATGAAACGTTTCCTGATGAACAATTACATGTAGTAGGAATCTAAGGATTGCCTTGGTATGCCGATATTGTCAATTACTTGGTTAGTAAACTTTTGCCTTATGGTTTGTCATCTCAACAGAAAAAGAAGTTTTTCCATGATATACAATACTATTTTTAGGACGAACCATACTTGTTTAAATGTTGTGTTGACCAAGTAATAAGACGTTGTGTGCTAGAAAATGAACAGTTTAGCATCATTGAGCATTGTCGTTCGAAAGAAGTAGGAGGTCATTTTGGTGTAGAGAGAACGGCAGCAAAAATTTTGTCTTGTGGATTTTTTTGGCCCAAATTGTTTCTGTAAGCCCTAAAGTTAAGCCAATTGACCGTAGGATTGAATTTAGAACCCAAAGTATAGAGCGATCGGTTAAAAGATCCGATCAAACCCAAATTATAAACTATTGAGAAGAATATGAGTAAAAATGACCCCGTAAACTTAAATTTAAGAAAATAAGAAATAAAATAGGAGACTAAAATTTTCAAATTTTAAGCATAATAATTGCTAATTACTGAAAAGGCAAAATGTGTAATTTAATAACTAATAAATTATTAGAGATAGATTATATGTATACTAAAAATTTTAGAATGACCAAAATAATATTTAGGAATGTTCACGTGTACCCTATATGTATTTACGTGTAGATAAAAATACGCGTAATTACCTAAATTGGCTAAAAACTAAGCAAATAATTAAAGAAAATTATAAAATAATTATGGAAAAATCATGAAAAATCAGAAGAGGATAAGATGCATCAATATCAGGTCATGGCATGTCAGGATAAGAAAAATAAAAATTAGCCAATAAAAATTGAACAACTTAAAAGCCAAAAATCAAGGAATTTGGACAAAGTCTTGTCAAATTAAGGCATATTAATTACAGAAAATGTCTATAAATAGGGGAAAAATTTATAGAGCTCATTTGGACAGTTTGGAAAGTGGGAAAATTAGGGAGAGTCGAAAATTGAGAGAAAAATTCGGTTTAGAAAAAAAATAAAAAAAACTGTACAGTTAGGGCATTTAAAGGAAACCCTTACTAGAAGAGCAGCTGAAAGTAGACGGCCACTACCACCACACGGTGGTGGCAATGCCCAGGCCGGCCGACAAGGCCACGGCGGCCCGCGGTGGCCGGAGCCACCCGAACTGGTGAGTCCAAATTCCAGCACGATTCTTGTATAATTTTGTAAAATTAGTTATTTTTCCCAAAAAATTATGAAACTTGTTATTCTGAGGTTTTATTGTATGTAGATTTAGGGAAAAATATTTATTTAGTTTAATTATGTTTGGAAATATAGGGTCCTTAACAAATTGTTCAAAACCGAGCATGATTAAACCAGAAAATAAATAGGCTTAGGAGTGTAGTTTGGAGCTCAAAATTTTTCTGTAGGATTCTCATATGATGTAGAACAGTGCTATGAAGCCATTTTTTTAAAATTAATTTTTTAAATTTTTAAGTTAATTTTTAGCCCTAAAATGATGGTAAAATTAGGTGATTTAGGGTTAATTATGTAATTAAATGATTAATTTCTGATTTAGTGAATAATTATATGTTTTAAGATGTAGAAATCTGATGGAGTATGATACATGTAGCATTTAGGGTGTTAGGTGTAATTATTAGGTTAATTATATAGTAAATGAGTAATAGGAAAAATAATTAATTTTGTAAATTAGGGAAATTTGGAGTAAAATCTGATTTAGGATGGATTTAGACATTTTGAAATAATAATTGATGTCTAGGGATAGTAATTAAAGTGATAGAAATATTAGAAGTGCATTATGTATATAATAGGCAATAATGCATAATATGTAATTTTTGGAAATATACTAAATAGAAAATATTAGAATAAAAATTGATATTATGAGAATAATAAAAATGTATGATAAATCTGATAGGAAACTGGAATTTATGTAATTATATGAAAAATATAAAAATTTCTCACATTAGTAGTGAATTCGGTACACTAATATGGATTTAGGTGTACCGGGTAAAATAAATACTAACTAGGGGTAATAATGGTATTTAGGAGATCGGGAAGTAATGTGATTAATTTCACATTATGGGTTGAAACGGATTTTTAGGATTGAAATCTAAAACATTACTTAGAAATCAAACTAAAACCTAATATAGAAATTGATGCGAAAACTGAACCTAAACCTAACCCCAAACCTAGAATAAGTGTAAAAGACTTAATACCTAGATAATTAGGCATATTTAACCTTAAACAAAACCTAACAATAAGCGTTGTAGGATAAAACGAACTTATAGTATTTATATGAAAAGCTGAAACCACGTTCGTGTTATAGGGATGATCGGCGATGGCCTGAGCAAATCGGACCTCGAGTGAGTGAGCGAGGAGTCGAGGTAAGTGGGGATTAATACGATGCTGTATTTTGGAGGCTTAAGATTATGCTTGGTTGTGCTTATTAGATAGTTGAATGTATGCATGTGCTTGATTATGGGTGATGCCATGATTCTGTTTATTGCTCTACACATATTGTATGAATTGTATGAAATGATTAATCACCCTAAACTAGACTTAATTAAATATCCGAACAGTAATCATAATCGGACATGCATTGCAACCCGTCAGGGGAACTTAGGACTCTCCAGCCAAATATCGACCCCTTCGAAAGGGATAGCACAGGATTGCAAAATGGTCCCTTCTTCATCCTCAGTCGAACTAAGTGACAGGAGAGGAGGTCGCGGCGAGGGTGAAGGCAGTGGTTTGAAGGTAGTCGCGGGAGGAGCAAGGTCTCCATTACACAAGCCTGGGTTTAGTCGTGAGCTGTTGCATTAACGGCAACTCTTCAACCCGGATTAGAGCGGGCGTAATTTCTCTAATCTCACGACGGGCCGAACAACGTCGTGCGATGGCATTTGCTTGCAGATGCATTGCATCTAATAAGTGATTGAAAACCTTGTTGTGTTTCTGGTATAGTTTTAAGTCCTCTGTCCTAACTTACTGAGCTGTGGTTGCTCACATCCCTATGGATGTCATGCAGGTGCTGGCTAAGAAGCGGCAACCAATTACTCTGAAGCTAGCAACTGCTGGATCCTGGGGAGTGAGGAAAAACATTGAAGAATAAACACATATTTTAAGGTCTAATTTTTTATTTTAGAATTATTTTTCATTTCCGAATGATGTAATACTAGGGAATATACTATAGAGAAATGTTATAAACTTTAACTACAATAACTGAATGATAACATATATATATAATTCCTTACTTTTATAGGTAAATGATTTATTTAAATTACAAATTTTCTACTTCAAAGCGGATTAGTTGTGGACACCTTGTGTAGATCAGGTCTAAGATAGCAGTTGTGAGGCCAACTTCTATCTTAGGGTGGTTTACACGGCGGGGCTGTTACGACTCTGTCGCTTCGGGGCGTGACAGTTTCATGATTATAGACGTTTCATTATGACTTGTGCTCAATGCCAAAGGACTGGCAACATTTCTAGGAGACATGAATTACCACAAAACAATATCCTTGTAATTGAACTTTTTGATGTGTGGGGAATTGACTTCATGGGTCCCTTCCCTTCTTCTTTTTCAAATAAATACATTCTTTTCACAATAGATTATGTCTCAAAATGGGTAGAAGCAGTTGCTTTACAAAGTAATGATGCCAGAGTTGTCATTAGATTTTTGAAAAAGAACATATTTTCAAGATTTAGGGTACCTAGAGCTATCATTAGTGATGGGGGTCACACTTTTGCAATAAACAATTTGAAAAATTGTTAACAAAATATGGAGTTTCCCATAGGACTGCCACCCCCTATCACCCACAAACTTGTGGATAAGTAGAGGTTTCTAACAGGGAGATTAAGCAAATCTTAGAGAAAACAGTCAATGCATCTAAGAAGGATTGGTCTTTAAAACTAGATGATGCATTGTGGGCTTATAGGATTGCTTTTAAAACTCCTATTGGAATGTCCCCATACAAGATTGTTTTTGGTAGGTCATGTCACCTACCTGTAGAGCTTGAGCACAAGGCATATTGGGCCATAAAATTTTTGAACTATGATTTGCAAGCTGCAGGTGAAAAGAGATTACTTCAATTGAATCAATTGGCTTAGTTCACAGAAGAAGCGTATGAGAATGCGAGGATTTACAAAGAAAGAGCAAAGAGATGGCATGACAAAAACATCTTACAATGAGAATATGTACTGGGCCAAAAGGTTTTACTGTACAACTCTTGATTGAAGTTGTTTCCAGGGAAGTTGCGTTCAAGATGGTCTAGACCCTTCGTTGTCACTAAGGTTTTTCCTTATGGTACTGTAGAAGTGAAGGCGGAGAACAATCGTACTTTCAAGGTAAATGGACAACTTCTCAAGCATTACCAGGCAAGGGAAGACATTAATCAAGAGACCACAATTGTGGATCTCGAAAATCCTAAGTAAGTCAAAGGAAAGTCGGGCTATCAACTCTAAACTAAGTGCTTTATGGGAGGTAGCCTATGTTTTAAGGAAGAATAAATAATAATAATAATAATAATTAATTAATTAATTAATAAAAATATAAAAAAAAAATCCTGTAGGATTTATGGGGTTACCCCACCGCCGTGGAACAGGCCGTGGCTACCCCAACAAAAATCCACAGTGGGATTTATGGAGTTACCCCACGGCTATGGAAATTACCCACTACTCAGGACACGGCCGTAGGTTGGTGAACCGTTATAAAAAAAAAGAGAGAAGACGAAGAAACCATGGGTCGAGGCACGACCGTAGGTCTTCCCGTGCCCGATCTAGGTATTTAAAAACCAATGCAGAACGAAATTTTTTTGTTCTTTCTCTTTCCTCTTATATTTCCTTCTCTCTCCTCTCTTCTTCGTCTCTACATTTTCTCTCTCTAAACCTCTTTCCTCAAAGGTTTTCTCCAAAACGCTTCCATCTTTGTGCACTACATCTTCTTCTCAAGCAAAAAAGGGTAACATCTTTCACTTTCATCCAATTTTCTGCACTTTTCTATGCTTGTTCTTGTCTCAGGTAAAATAGATCTGAGTTGATTATTTCGGTTCGTGATGAAGGGGACATCAATTTTTGAATGATCTTGTATTTCTCTTGCATGTGCATGCGAAAATCACTTATCCTTTATTGTTTTTGACGAATCTTTAAAGGATGTGTGCATGTAATGGGTATCTGCAATTGTTTCTATTGTTGACGTTTTAAAGATTACTTCTTTTGTGGTGTTTATACATGTTCTGAATAAAGTCTGTAGATCTTGCTTATGCATAGCCATGGAAGGATTTTTACTAGCCGTTTTTCTTTTGAAAATACAATTTTTGGCACAAACTTCGCACTATATGATGAGCCACGGTCGTGTCATGTATGGAGCTCCTCAGTGTTGTTGTGTGATGTGAGAAAAATGCTTGTTGATGATTTTTTGCTGTGTCGCCTGGTCAAGGGTTTATGTATTTTGTTCAAATACTCGTGTTTGATGATTTTATTTTATTTTATTTTTATTTGTTTATTTATTTATTTATTTTAGAATCGTAGTATGTTAAAACATCAATCATGAGTATTATATGGCAACATTTCAAATGCCGAGAGACCAAGGCCAGTCATCTTCTAAAAAGAGAGCACGTAAGAATAAAAGAACAGCAAGACCTATTATTCAATCACAAAAGGATCCATATCCTTTTGGTTTGAAGCAGCAGCATCAGGATCGTTACAACTTAGTGTTGAAAGTGAAGGTGATTAAAGCTAACATGGTTTTAAACTGGGAAGTGCTAGAGCGATATGGCTTCGCTTAAGAATTCGAGACCTTCTTCCAAGACAGGGCATGGAGAAATCTGTTAGATATTAAAGAAAATATTTATCGGAAGATTGTTGTGGAGTTTATGGCCACATTTGAACTCACAGCTAACCCAACCATGGGAATGGAAAATTCAATATCCTTTTTGTTTGGTGGTAGGTACTTCACAATGTCTATTGGTGAGTTCATAAAGATGTTGGGAATTATGAGAATGAGGAGTATGTGTTTTCTGATGATTTGGGGAGACTGAAGGATTATTAGTACGATCAGATATCAGCAGCTAGATTTTGGGATGTGATTGGCAAAGGGTCTTATAGCGCATCTACCTCTCGGGGTTCTGAGTTAAAAAATCTTGCTCATAGGATACTTCACTATATAATTGCCCGCTCCACAAGTGGGAAGATAGATAGTGAAGGGATTGTAAGCATGTTTGACTGTTTGCAAATGTGGTCCATGATTCAAAACCGACGTCTGAATGTCGGACTCGTAGCAGTCAAGTGCATTAGACGATAATGTGAGAAAGGAAGAAAAGGGATCTATGTAGGAGCATGGATTACAAGAATTCTGAAGAACATGGGGGTCTTTCCAGAACAAGAGCCAACTAATAGAGTAGGTTCTTCTATCTTAATGCCTAAACAGGTTCTTCGAGTGCGGGGTTTTGGTCCAGTTCCTGAAGAAGAATCAGGTCCTAGCAGGGTCGAAGTTCCTCAACAAGAAAGGAGAGGATTCTCTACCTCTCTCGATCTATTTCAAGAAGACATTGAGGAAATTAAAAGGAACAACAAGCACAAAGAAAAAAAATCAAAAGCTTGAAGAAGTATGTCTATACTTGCTTCAAGAAGATGGGTGATGCTTTAGGCTTCAACGTTCCTCCCTGTGGGAGTAGTTTTGATGAGGACGTTGTTCCTCCACCACCACTGCCTACTAAAGATCAACCTCCTCCTAAAGATCTTCCCATTGCCATTATTCTTAGCTCATCCACTGGAGGTTATCGGATAAAAATCACACCCAGAAGGTCTACCATAATTAGAACAGAGAGAGCAGTAGAACCTACACCAGAAATTGTAGAAGAGAGCTCATCTTTTGAAGAGGAGGATTCTAGAGATAAGGAGGACACCGACTATGGTGATGAGGAGGAGTATGATGATGATGATGATGATGAGGATTAGTCATTGTATTTCTGCATTTTCAAACCACAATGATTTTGGTGAAATTAGCTTTGGAAAGTATGCTATCAATTGTCAGCTATTCTAATGTACTCCTTTCTAGGGAAGTTTTGTCACTCCAATGCATGTTAAATGTTTTACTTTCCTCACTTATACTTTCAGAGTAGACAATAGGGACATTGTCCAATACTAAGTGTGGGGAAGGTTGTATGTGCACATGATAAGATGAATAAGAACTTAAGAATTGAGAATGCTCTTGAGCTATAGTTGCATGTATTACTAAACTTGTCTTGTCCTTAAAGTGATATGGCTGTTTTTGGGATACATTTATGCACGACTTTCATATAATCTGAGATTGTACGTTGTTTCCTTTATATAAAAAAAAAGGGAAATTTGAAGAGGTGCCTTACTCACTTACTATTGTGACTAGTTTACTTAGTGATAATTAAGTGATAGAATCTTTAAGGCACAAATTTACCTTTTGTTTAACTTTTGAATTTGGAATTTGAGAGTAGGTCGAGTCTTTGAGTGCAGAATAAGTAGGTCTACTTCTTGGTGGATTGAGCTTGTGTATTTTCCTTTGAGTTACCTTGAGAGTATTTTAACACTTAGTGAAAGAGGTAGATGAAACTTTTTACTTAGTAATCCTTTATAAAAAGAGTCTTAATGTAAGGTAACATGGAAAAGTGAAAGTAAAACCCTTACTCCAATGACTCAGGTAAGTGAGTTAAGAGTATCCAATCTTGTATGTTAGAGTGAGTGAGGGTTCGTAGGGGTCCCTTTAAAACCTGGTCACCTGGGTGATGAGCTTGGGATGTGCCGACTCAGTGAACTCACTATAACGAGAAGGGTGGAAAAGAAAAAAAAAATAATCAAGTATATAAATATATATTTGAAATAAAATAAAATAAAATAAAAATAGATAAATCTAGGGAAAGAGTGGATACCTTCTGCTTTCACTTTGTGTTAACTTGTTTAGATAGGTAATTTGAGAGATCATATACTAGTCGTTGCTAATGAAGTTTAAATAAGTTTTCTTCCTCACTTGACTGAGCATTTACTTTTGAACTAAGAATTATGGGGTTAAACAATAGGATTAAAAGTTTACTCTTTCTAGATTAATTACTCAGTTATAACCAAAGTAATCTAGTTAAATGTCTACAGTATAGTTAGAGTAGTAGGCACCAGAAATGCAAGTATTAAATTATGAGAAAGTCTATTTGCTTAAGGACAAGCAAAAGTTCAAGTATGGGGATATTTGATAAAGCTAATTTAACCCCTGTTTTATTAGTGTCAATTCAACGATGTCCTAAAGATTTATGTGCTTAATTGAAAGAATTGACACTTAACTAGTTAATATATTTGCCTCAGGTTCAATTCAGTACAAATGGGAGAAAAGGAGTTAGAAAGAGTGCATTTGGAGCATGAAAACACAGAGGAATGAAGACTTTCTGCAAGCAAGGGAGGATCTACGACCGTGGCTAAAACAGCCAATGAATAGCAGTGGAAATGAGATGATTAGTGGAGCTTATGACCTTAAACCACGGCCATGGTGGTGGTGACAACGAAAAGAAGAATTTTTATTGTATTTTTCGTAGGGATATATATATAGAAGAGAGGAGAGAGAATAGGGATAAGTTTTGATATTTGATACTTTTCCTTTAATTATTTTGCTTGGATATTCAGAAGTTAGGGTTTAATATAATTGGAGAGATTACACCATGAGATTTACGGAAGATTGAAAAACGTTTGCTTAGATTTCAATTGAGAGTTTAGCTACTGGAATTTCTTGAGAAAAGTGCACACAAACCAGAATTTTCATCTATATAAGGAATTGGTGAGATCATTTGCATTTCTTGTTTATCATAGAGAATTGTGTTGCAATTGTAATTATATTGAATCATGAATTCCTTCATACACAATTATGTTGATGCTATGAATTCCATAGCTAACTAATTTATTAGATGGGAATGAGATAAACCCTAGAATTCTAAAATGATTGTGGTAATTATGTTATAGGAGTAATATAAATATGGCTTATTTCAGATTGCAACTCTTTCTATTTCAATTATGACTTGTCTAAGTTATGATTGTTAGAGGTTATAAACATGGGAGTGTTTGAAAACTCATTAGGAGTTCTTGATTAAAGAATTCAAATAAATGCAGAAGCAGTGTCTAATTGTTTAATAAGAGATTATAGGGAGATTAATGCAATATCTAAAACTAATTAATCACTAAGGAATTAGGATAATTGGGTTGAAGATATTAGATTATCATATCATTGGAAAATGTGTGATAATACTCTAGAATCCACTATTGATTAGAAAGCGGAAGCGGACTAATTATATTAGAGGTCGAATCCTTAATTTAAGGAATTATAATCTCAATGAAATAACCATACATATATTATGCTAAATAACTCAATGGCAACTTGATTAGTATCTCTAGGGTGGAATCTCGATTTCCCATAACTTTTCCATTGATAAGTTTTTCAAATCATCTTTTGATCTCATTGTAATTGAGTTAAATTAGTTTTAATTTTAGTATAAAAAAACCATTCTTGATTTACCTAAATATTAACTAAAGCTAGCACAAGTTTAGTACTCTACTTAGGTCCTCGTGGGATCGATACTTCTTTTCAACATTATACTACTTGATACGATCCAGTATACTTGCTGGTATTGCGCTCATTTTTTCTAAACACCTTTTCAGCGTATCAAAGGGTGCTTTGATGACTTGGTTAGTTAGCTCATCAAGGTACGACAAAGTTTTCCCTATTTTTAGGTCTTAGTCAGCTCAAAAGGCGCTTTGACCACCTTAGTTAGTTAGCTCATTAGGGCATGACCAAGTTTTCCTTGTTTTCAGGTCTTAGCTAGCATAAAGGGCGCTTTGACGGCCTTGGTTAATCAGCTCATTAAGGCATAACAAAGTTTTCCTTATTTTTAGGTCTTAGCCAACTCAAAGGGTGCTATGATCGCCTTGGTTTGTCCGCTCATCTGGGCACTACCAAGTTTTCTTTATCTTTAGGTCATAGCCTGGACAAAGGGCGCTGTGACCGCCATTGTTAGTTAGCTCATTAGGGCATGACCAAGTTTTCCTTGCTTTCAGGTCTTAGCCAACCTAATGGGCGCTTTAACCGCCTTGGTTAGTCAACTCATTAGGGCATGACAAAGTTTTCCTTGTTTTTAGGTCTTAGCCAGCCTAAAGGGCGTTTTGACCGCTTTAGTTAGTCAGCTAATTAGGGCACGTCCAAGTTTTCCTTCTTTTTAGGTCTTAGTTAGCTCGAAGGGCGCTTTGTCCACCATGGTTAGTTAACTCATCAGGGCACTAGAAAGTTTTCCTTGTTTTCTATTCTTAGCTAGCTCAAAGGACGCTTTGATCGCCTTGGTTTGTCAGCTTATCAGGGCACGACCATGTTTTTCTTATTTTTAGGTCTTAACCAGCTCAAAGGGCGCTTTAACCACCTTGGTTAGTCAGCTTATCAGGGCACTACCAAGTTTTCCTCATTTTTAGGTCTTAGCAAGCTCAAAGGGCGCTTTGACCACCTTGGTTAGTCAGCTCCTCAAGGCACGACAAAGTTTTCATTATTTTTAGGTCTTAGCCAGCTCAAAGGGCGTTTTGATCACATTGGTTAGTCAGCTCATTAAGGTACGACCATGCTTTCTTTATTTTTAGGTCATAGCTAGCTGAAAGGGCGTTGTGACCGCCTTAATTAGTTAGCTCATTAGAGCACGACCATGTTTTCCTTGCTTTTGGGTCTTAGTTAGCTCAAACGACGCTTTAACCACCTTGGTTAGTCAGCTTAGTAGGGCATGACCAAGTTTTCCTTATTTTTAGGTCCTAGTCAGCTTAAAAGGCGCATTGACCGCCTTAGTTAGTTAGCTCATCTAGGCGCTTCCAAGTTTTCAATGTCTTTAGGTCTTAGCTAGCTAAAAGGGCCCTTTGACTGCCTTAGTTGGCTATCTCATTAGGGCACGACTAAGTTTTGCTTGTTTTCAAGTCTTAGCCAGCTCAAAGGGCGCTTTGACCGCCTTGGTTCGTCAGCTCATTAGGACATGACCAATTTTCCTTTGTTTTCAGGTCCTAGCCAGCTTAAAGGGCGTTTTGATAGCATTGGTTAGTTAGCTCATTTGGGCACGACCAAGTTTTCTTTATTTTTAGGTCTTAGCCAGCTCAAAGGGTGCTTTGACTGCCTAGGTTAGTCGGCTCATTAGGGTACGACCATGTTTTCATTCTTTTCAGGTCTTAGCCAACATAAAGGGTACTCTGACTGTCTTGGTTAGTCAGTTCATTAGGGTACGACCAGGTTTTCCCTGTTTTCAGGGCTTAGCTAGCTTAAAGAGCGCTTTGACCGCTTTGGTTAATCAGCTCATCTGGGCAAGATGAAGTTTTCCTTCATTCATTAGGTCTTATACTGCTCAAAGGGCGCTTTGACCGCCTTGGTTGGCCAACTCGTTAGGGCATGACCATGTTTTTCTTCATTCTTTAAGTCTTGGCTAGCTTCAAGGGCGCTTTGACCGCCTTAGTTAGTCAGCTCATCGTGGCACTACTAAGTTTTCTTTGTCTTGTAGTCTAAGCCAGCTCAAAAGGCGCTTTGACCACCTTAATTAGTCAGCTCATCAGGGTACGAGTAAGTTTTCCTTCATTCTTTAGGTCTTAGCCATCTCAAAAGGTGCTTTGACCGCCTTGGTTAGTCAGCTCATCGGGGCACTTCCAAGTTTTCCTTGTTTTTAGGTCATAGCCAGCTTAAAGGGCGCTTTGATCCCCTTGGTTAGTCAGCTCAATACGGTATGACTAAGTTTTCCTTGTTTTTAGGTCTTAGCTAACTCAAGGGGCGCTTTGACCACCTTGGTTAGTCAGCTCATCAAGCACAACCAAGTTTTCCTTGTTTTCGGGTCTTAGCCAGCTTAAAGGGTGCTTTGACTGGCTTGGTTAGTCAGCTCATTAGGGCATGACCAAGTTTTCCTTTTTTTTAGGTCTTAGCCAGCTCAAGGAGCGCTTTGACCGCCCTAGTTAGTCAGCTCATCTGGGCACTACCAAGTTTTCTTTGTCTTTAGGTCTTAGCTCGGTCAAAGTGTACTGTAACCACCTTAGTTAGTTAGCTCATTAGGGCAGGACCAAGTTTTTCTTTTTTTTAAGTCCTAGCCAGCTCAAAGGGTGCTTTGACCACCTTGGTTAATCAGCTCATTAGGGCACAACCAAGTTTTGCTTTTTTTCAGGTCTTAGCCATCTCAAACTGTGCTTTGATCACCTTACTTAGTTAGCTTATTAGGGCACGACCAAGTTTTCCTTGTTTTCAAGTCTTAGCCAGTTCAAAGGTTGCATTGAATGTCTTGGTTAGTTAGCCCATTAGGGTATGACCAAGTTTTCCTTATTTTTAGGTCCTTACCAGCTCAAAGGGCACTTTAACTGCCATGGTTAGTCAGCTCATTAGGGCACTAGAAAGTTTTCCATGTTTTCTAGTCTTAGCCAGCTCAAACGGCGCTTTGACCGCCTTAGTTATTCAGCTCATTAGGGCATGACTAAGTTTTCCTTGTTTTTAGGTCTAGGCCAGCTCAAAAGGCACCTTGACCACCTTGGTTAGTTAGCTCATTATGGGTACGAGCAAGTTTTCCTCATTTTTAGGTCTTTGTTAGCTCAAAGGGCGCTTTGACCGCCTTGGTTCGTTAGCTCATCAAGGCACAACCAAGTTTTTGTTATTTTTAGATCTTTGCTAGCTCATAGGGCGCTTTAACCGCCTTGGTTAGTCAGCTCATCCGGGCACTGCCATGTTTTCCTCTTTTTTAGGTCTTAGCGAGCTTAAAGTGCGCTTTGACCGCCTTGGTTAGTCAGCTCATCAAGGCATGACTAAGTTTTCCTTATTTTTAGGTCTTAGTTAACTCAAAGGGCGCTTTAACCACCTTGGTTAGTCAGATCAGTGGGGCACGACCATGTTTTCTCTATTTTTAGATCTTAGCTAGCTCAAAGGGCGCTTTGACCACCATGGTTAGTCAACTCATCAAGGTACTATAAAGATTTTCTTGTTTTCTGGTATTAGCCAACTCAAAGGGCGCTTTGACCACCTTAGTTAATCAGGTCATTTGGGCATGATGATGTTTTCCATGATTTTAGGTCCTAGCCAACTCAAAAGTTGCTTTGACCACCTTAGTTAGTCAGCTCCTTAAGGGTACAACCATGTTTTCCTCATTTTTAGCTCTTAGCCAACTCAAAGGGCGCTTTGATCACCTTTGTTTAATAGCTCATCAGGGCACAACAAAGTTTTCCTTATTTTTATGTCATAGGCAACTTAGAGGGAGCTTTAACTGCCTTAGTTAGTCAGCTCATTTGGGTACGACCATGTTTTCTTTATTTTTAGGTCTTAGCCAGCTGATTTAGGACACGATCAGGCTTTCCCTGTTTTCAGGTCTTAGCCAGCTTAAATGGTGCTTTGACCACCTTGGTTAGTCACCTCATCTAGGCACGACCAAGTTTTCCTTCATTCTTTAGGTCTTAGACTGCTCAAAGGGCGCTTTAACCGCCTTAGTTAGTCAGCTTGTTAGGGCACAACCATGTTTTTCTTCATTCTTTAAGTCTTAGCTAGCTTAAAGTGCGCTTTGACTGCCTTGGTTAGTCAGCTCATCATTGCACTACCATGTTTTCTTTGTCTTGTGGTCAAAGCCAGCTCAAAGGGTGCTTTGGCCGCCATGGTTAGTCAGCTCATCAGGGCACGACCAAGTTTTCCTTCATTCTTTAGGTCTTAGGCAGCTCAAAAGGCACTTTGACCACCTTGGTTAGTCAGCTCATCAAGGCACTATGAAGTTTTCCTTGTTTTCAAGTCTTAACCTGTCAGGACCCTAAAGGGGGCCTAGTAGGATTACCTAAAATTTCCATAACATGTGTGCACCCATGCTATGAAAACCGTCTTGTAAGTCAGAGATTGCAAGACTCTAAATAATAAATTACTAAGATTAATGATTTTTCAAGTAATTAATTTATTGTAACATGACATAATATATGATTATAAATAACTATAGATGTCCGATATCCCATAGTTCCACAGAACTACAGAGAATCGGTATGCCTTACCAAATAATAAGATAGGATATACTAGCATTATAGTAAGGTTTAATAAATAAATATTTTCTACAAAAGATGTCTATGTATCATCTAAAAAGTACTTAACTACTTCTAATACTAATGTACATATCTTCATCTCGTACTCAGCACTCGAGACATATCCCAATCCCATCGTATGTAAACCTGCAAAGGAAACTAAGGGGGAATGAGCATAAAACAGCTCAATGAGTTCGTTCCTCACCACTACCGGTCAAGCAAGTTTTCACACATTATTATCATACATGCAAGCAAGCTATCTACATACATAATGAATGCAAGAAACACATCCATAGGAGTCCAAATCTAAGGAAGGTGTAGAATTACGTCGTCTACACTTCGATTATCCCCTGTACTTACCCGCACAAGGCACCTCAGCTTACCCGCACAAGGCACTTCAGCTTACCCGCATGAGGTTACCTAGGGGCACCACCCCACTAGGTAAAACTCGACTATTACCCTAGCCGAGAAAAGAGTTTCAATCCAAATAGGGGGAGTCCAAAGTAGGACTATCTACCCTCCAAAGCCCCTCGGGCACAAACGTGCGAGTCCTCTCGCAACCAAAAGTAACCAAGGCCTTTTAGGCACAATAAAGCGAGTCCTCTCGCTATCAAGTAGAGAACCTATGCTAGCTTGCCTTAACATTAAAAATACTATTTATGGCTCTACAAGCACTTACAGCGATCATGCAAAAATTTGTTTAAGGATAGAAAAGCTTTTGCTAAAAATACTTTTCTTAAGATTTTTACAAGGCTAGCACTCTCCATTCATACCTTTACCAAGTCATAAACATGCGACAAATAGAACCGGTTATTTAGGCAGATATTTATATTTATCAATTTAAAAAGGTGATCATACGGATGATAGCATACAAACAGAACAGTCATTCATACATACAAGCAATAGCAAACAGCAAAACATCATACAAGTAACACGCACAAGCAAGTAGCAGGTCATTAGAACTCCCTCACCTGAATTATTGCTCATTCTCTAAGCCTTTAGGGTTTCTAGGACTCGATATTGAACGCCTAAATCAAAATGGTAAACCTTATAAGTGTTCTGAGAATTCAGATTCCTTAGTCAACTAAAAGTCTATTGTAGTTTATCTAGTTTCCTCAAATATAACCCGAGTATAGTGTGTATAGGGTTACCATACTCCATGAGATTAATAGTAACTATTTTCTTATATTAGTAAGGTATGAGGTTTTCTTCATGTATTTTGTAATTTTTTTGTTCTGATTTCGATATTTGTGAACTTATAGTCGTTTTTCATCGTTTTCAAACGCACGTTCACACGGTAATGTCCGTTTTGGACGTTAAGACCTGTGTTTTATGATATGAACTAAATTTAGAGAAATTTTAACTATGAAAACTTAATTGCTCTTATTACTTATATTTGTATCTTTTATTTATACTTAATGAGTTAGTTAACCCTTAAATCCTTATACTTTTACTTTACTATTACTAATTCATGTACTTAATTAAGTATGATCCAATTTAGAAAGTGTATTAGGGTTTACTAATTTAGGATCCTAATTATGATACACTCTTCTTCTTTTCTTAGTTTATAATCTATGCTTATGTCATGCTTACATCATCATTTGCTTAGGTCATTGCTTATGTCATCACTTGCTTATGTCATGGCCTATGTCATCATGTACTTACCTCATCACTCACCTCATCATTTGATTACATAAGCATTACCTTGTGCTTATGTCATATGTACATGTCTTATGTACATTTTGTTTCCTACTTTATACTTATGTACATATGCCTTATACATACTTATACTTATACATCTACCTAAATCTATACCGTATTTATACATGTATACATACTCATATACTTATACGGTTGGATACGTATTTTTATACAAAAATTCGTATGCCTAATCTTTTCCTTAAGAAAAGCTTCCTAACTCCATTCTTTTGTGTTTTTATGTATGTATTTAGTGTAGTATAGGTATGTATAGTTAAATATGATCTTAATTTAGGTTATGTACATGATAAATACTCATGTACAAAGGTTCACATACTTGTGTTCTTTTAGTATTCCCTTATGTACACATACTTATAATCATATACTCATGCCTTCCTTTCTTCTTCATAATTCCTAATTCCTACACTTAAAGATGGGAACTTTGTTTCCTCTTCTTCAAGACAAAACTAAACACATAATTACTTATCTAATCTATCTAATTAACTAACTAATGAAGAAGATAAAACAAGATAAAGTAACTTAGATACATACCTTTGCTTATGTTGAAATTAAGGAGACAAAAAGGAAGATGTTGAAGGTAAGATGGAAGATGGAAGCTCACGGCAATGGAGGAGGATTTTTGTTTTGTTTCTTTTGTCTTGTTTTCATTATGGAAGACAACAAATGGAGGGACCAAAATGGACAATAAGTGGACGGCAACATTTAAGAGAAAGGGGAAAGAAAAATCAAAAGAAAAGGAAAAGAAAAGCCATCATGAAGAAGAAGAAGATATTTTCCTTATCTTTTAATGTCTTTTGTTGACTTTTCAAAGTATTGACTTTTCAAAGTGTTGACTTTTTCAACCCTTTGACTTTGGTCAACATGTGTTGACTTGGTCAACTTTCCTTAAGTATGTGTAATTTTGTGCATATAATGTAGTAATTAAGGGAAATTAAGGAAAAAATGAAGGAAATGAGGGGAAATGAGATATTTGATGAATTGATTAGTAAACAAAGTTGATGAGGTCTTACTTTAGGTCTTTATAGCTTATATATCTCATTTGATAAACTACTTTGGATAACAAGTGCAAAAAGTACTAATTTAAGTATTACAGTTCACTACATGTAACCTAATCTTTAACTATAACCCTAACTCTAAGTGAGACTATCTTAATCATATGCTTAAGACATAAATATAATCTATGATTCATTATCTTAGTTTCTAAGGGATCACTTAAGTATCCTAAATGTTTATGCATAATTGAGGGTTATCTTTAGTCGTTTACGGATAAAATGGCAAAGTATGAAGGATATATTATCACTTAGGGTTTTAGGGTAAATTATGGTAAATTAGTGCTTTTATATCCTTAAAATTATGGTTTTAGGGTTCCATATATTCTTACACGATTAAATCTTCGATTGTCATCTTAGGGTTTTGATGAAGTTTGAGGTTTTAGGGTCTTCGTATGCGGTTAGGGGTTCAATTGATGATTTAAGGTTTTTCGTATCCACTTTAGGTTTTGGATTGAGATTTTTATTGTTTTTAAATCTCATTGGCTCTTTTGAGTTCGGGAAATTATCTACAGTTTAGACGTTTGTTTCTATACTTAGAAAGCTAAATTCGTGGGGTTTACATAACCAGCTCCAAGGGCACTTTGACTGCCTTGGTTTGTCAGCTCATTAGGGCACGACCGAGTTTTCCTTGTTTTTAGCTCTTAACCATCTCAAAGGGTACTTTGATCCCCTTGGTTAGTCAACTCATTATGGGAACAATGAAGTTTTCCTTATTTTTAGGTCTTAGCCAACTCAAGAGGCACTTTGACCGCCTTAGTTAATTAGCTCAAAAAGGCTCGACCAAGTTTTCCTTATTTTTAAGACTTAGCCAGCTCAAAGGGCGCTATGACCGCCTTGGTTAGTCAGCTCATCAGGTCATTACCAAGTTCTCCTTGTTTTTAGGTGTTAGCCAACTCAAAGGGCGCCTTGTCTGCCTTGGTTAGTCAGCTCATCAGGGCACAACGACGTTTTCTTTATTTTTAGGTCTTAGCTAGCTCAAAGGGCACTTTGACCGAGTTGGTTCTTTAGCTCATTAGGGTATGACTATGTTTTCCTTATTTTTAGTTCATAGCCAACTCAAAGGGCGCTTTAACCGCCTTGGTTATTTAGCTCATCCGAGCACTGCAAAGTTTTCCTCATTTTTGGGTCTTAGCCAACTCAAAGAGTGTTTTGACCGCCTTGGTTAGTTAGCTCATTAAGGCACAACCATGTTTTCTTTATTTTTAGGTCTTAGCCAGCTCAAAGGGCGCTTTGATTGCCTTGGTTAGTCAACTCAACAGAGCGCTACCAAGTTTTCTTTGCCTTTAAGTCTCAGCTAGCTCAAAGGACACTTTGACCGCCATGGTTAGTCAGCTCATTAGGGTACTACAAAGTTTTCCT
Source organism: Lumnitzera littorea (assembly GCA_024138015.1). NCBI lineage: Eukaryota > Viridiplantae > Streptophyta > Magnoliopsida > Myrtales > Combretaceae > Lumnitzera > Lumnitzera littorea. The sequence continues at coordinate 77,436,198 of JAMXBB010000006.1, read as the reverse complement.
TTTTTTTCTGGTGTTAGGTAGCTCAAAGGGTGCCTTGACCGCCTATGTTAGTCAGCTCATTAAGGCAGGACCAAGTTTTCCTTGTTTTTTGGTCTTAGCCAGCTTAAATGGCACTTTGACCACCTTGGTTAGTCAACTCCTTAAGGGCACCACCATGTTTTCCTCATTTTTAGCTCTTAGCTAATTACAAGGGCATTATGACCAATTTTTTCAACAGCTCATCAGGGTACGATAAAGCTTTCCTCATTTTTATGTCTTAGGCAGCTCAAAGGGCGCTTTAACCGCCTTAGTTAGTCAGCTCATTTGGGCACGACCTTATTTTCTTTAATTTTAGGTCTTAGCCAGCTCAAAGGGCACTTTGACCGCCTTGGTTAGTCAACTCATTAGGACATTGCCATGTTTTCCTTGTTTTCAAGTCTTAGCCAACTCAGAGGACACTCTGACCGTCTTGGTTAGTTAGCTCGTTAGGGCACTACCAAGTTTTCCTTGTTTTTAGGTCTTAGCCAGCTCAAGGGCGCTTTGACTGCCTTGGTTAGTTAGCTCATCAAGGCACGACCAAGTTTTCCTCCATTCTTTAGGTCTTAGCCAGCTCAACGTTTTGACCGCCTTGGTTAGTCAGCTCATCAGGGCACTACAATGTTTTCCTTGTTTTCATGTCTTAGCCAGCTCAAACGGCGCTTTGATTGCCTTGGTTAGTCAGCTCATTAGGGCACAATCGAGTTTTCTGTGTTTTTAGGTCTTAGCCAGCTCAAAGGGCACTTTGAACCCCTTAATTAGTCAGCTCATTATAGGCATGACAAAATTTTCCTCGTTTTCAGGTGTTAGCCAGCTCAAAGGGCGCTTTGACCGCCTTGAGTAGTCAGCATATCAGGGCATAACCAAGTTTTCCTTATTTTTATGTCCTAGCCAAATCAAAGGGCACTTCGACCATCTTGGTTAGTCGGCTCATTAGGGGATTACCAAGTTTAACTCATTTTTAGGTCTTAGTCAGCTCTAAGGGAGCTTTGATCGCCTTAGTTAGTCAACTCATCAAGGCACTACCAAGTTTTCCTTGTTTTAGGTCTCTACTAGCTCAAAGGGCTTTTTGACTACCTTGGTTAGTTAGCTCATTAGGGTACGACCAAGTTTTCCTTGTTTTTAGGTCATAACCAGCTTAAAGAGTACTTTGATCCCCTTGGTTAGTCAGCTCATTATGGGCACAACCAAGTTTTCCTTATTTTTAAGTCTTAGTCAACTCAAGGGGTGCTTTGACTGCCTTGGTTAGTTAGCTCATCAAGGTACGACGAAGTTTACCTTATTTATAGGTCTTTGCCAACTCACAAGCACTTTGACCACCTTCGTTAGTCAGCTGATCAGGGCATTACCATGTTTTTCACATTTTTAGGTCTTAGCCAGCTTTAAAGGCGCATTGATCACCTTGGTTAGTCAGCGCATCAGGGCATGACCAAGTTTTCCTTATTTTTAGGTCTTAGCCAACTCAAAGGGTGCTTTGACCGTGTCGGTTAGTCAACTCATTAGGGCACGGCCAAGTTTTCCATGTTTTCAGGTCTTAACCAGCTTAACAGGTGCTTTGACCGCCTTGGTTAGTCAGCTCATTAGGGCATGACCAAGTTTTCCTTATTTTTAGGTCTTAGCCAGCTCATGGGGCGCTTTGACAGCCTTAGTTAGTCAGCTCATTTGGGTACTACCAAGTTTTCTTTGTCTATAGGTCTTAGCCAAGTCAAAGGGCGCTGTGACCACCTTGGTTAGTTAGCTCATTAGGGCAGGACCAAGTTTTCCTTGTTTTTAAGTCCTAGCTAGCTCAAAGGGCGCTTTGACCGCCTTGGTTAGTCAACTCATTAGGATACAACCAAGTTTTCCTTTTTTTTAGGTCTTAACCATCTCAAACAGCGCTTTGACCACCTTGCTTAGTTAGCTCATTAAGGTACGACCAAGTTTTCCTTGTTTTCAAGTCTTAGCTAGTTCAAAGGTCGCTTTGACCGCCTTGGTTAGTTAGCCATTAGGGCACGACCAAGTTTTCCTTATTTTTAGGTCCGTGCTAGCTCAATCGGTGCTTTGATTGCCATGGTTAGTCAACTCATCAGGGCATTAGAAAGTTTTCTATGTTTTCTAGTCTTAGCCAGCTCAAAGGGCACTTTGACCGCCTTAGTTATTGAGCTCATTAGGGCATGATCAAGTTTTCCTTGTTTTTAGGTCTTAGTTAGCTTAAAAGGCACTTTGACCACCTTGGTTAGTTAACTCATTATGGGTATGACCAAGTTTTCCTCATTTTTAGGTCTTTACTAGCTTAAAGGGCACTTTGACCACCTTAGTTCATCCGCTCATTACGGCACGACCAAGTTTTCGTTATTTTTAGGTCTTAGCCAGCTCATAGGGTGCTTTAATCGCCTTGGTTAGTCAGCTCATCCGGGCACTACCAAGTTTTCATCATTTTTATGTCTTAGCGATCTCAAAGGGCACTTTCACTGCCTTGGTTAGTCAACTCATCAGGACATGACCAAGTTTTCCTTATTTTTAGGTCTTAGCTAACTCAAAGGGCGCTTTGACCACCTTGGTTAGTCAGCTCATTTGGGCATGACCATGTTTTCTTTATTTTTAGGTCTTAGCCAGCTTAGAGGGCACTTTGACTACCATGGTTAGTCAGTTCATTAGGGCGCTGTTAAGTTTTCTTTATCTTTAGGTCTTAGCTAGCTCAAAGGACACTTTGACCACCATGGTTAGTCAACTCATCAGGGCACTACAAAGTTTTCCTTGTTTTCTAGTCTTAGACAGCTCAAAGGGCGCTTTGACAGCCTTAGTTAATCAGGTCATTAGGGCACGACGATGTTTTCCATGTTTTTAGGTCTTAGCCAACTCAAAAGGCGCTTTAACCACCTTAGTTAGTCAGCTCCTTAAGGGCACGACCAAGTTTTCCACATTTTTAGCTCTTAGGCAGCTCAAAGGGCACTTTGACCGCCTTTGTTCAACAGCTCATTTGGGCACAGCATAGTTTTCCTTATTTTTATGTCATAGGCAACTCAAAGGACGTTTTAACCGCCTTGGTTAGTCAACTCATTTGGGTACGACCATGTATTATTTATTTTTAGGTCTTAGCTAGCTCATTTAGCGTACGACCAGGTTTTCCCTGCTTTCAGGTCTTAGCCAGCTTAAATGGCGCTTTAACCGCCTTGGTTAGTCAGCTCATCTGGGCACGACCAAGTTTTCCTTCATTCCTTAGGTCATAGACTGCTCAAAGGGCGCTTTGACCGTCTTGGTTAGTCAGCTCGTTAGGGCACGACCATGTTTTTCTTCATTCTTTAAGTCTTAGCCAACTTAAAGTGCGCTTTGACAGCCTTGGTTAGTCAGCTCATCATGGCACTACTAAGTTTTCTTTGTCTTGTGGTCAAAGCCAGCTCAAAGGGCGCTTTGACCACCCTAGTTAGTCAGCTCCTTAAGGGCACGACCAAGTTTTCCACATTTTTAGCTCTTAGGCAGCTCAAAGGGCACTTTGATCGCCTTTGTTCAACAGCTCATCTGGGCACAGCATAGTTTTCCTTATTTTTATGTCATAGGCAACTCAAAGGACGTTTTAACCACCTTGGTTAGTCAGCTCATTTGGGTATGACCATGTATTATTTATTTTTAGGTCTTAGCTAGCTCATTTAGGGTACGACCAGGTTTTCCCTGCTTTCAGGTCTTAGCCAGCTTAAATGGCGCTTTAACCGCCTTGGTTAGTCAGCTCATCTGGGCACGACCAAGTTTTCCTTCATTCCTTAGGTCATAGACTGCTCAAAGGCCGCTTTGACCGTCTTAGTTAGTCAACTCGTTAGGGCACGACCATGTTTTTCTTCATTCTTTAAGTCTTAACCAACTTAAAGTGCGCTTTGACAGCCTTGGTTAGTCAGCTCATCATGGCACTACTAAGTTTTCTTTGTCTTGTGGTCAAAGCCAACTCAAAGGGCTCTTTGACCACCTTAGTTAGTTAGCTCCTTAAGGGCACGACCAAGTTTTCCACATTTTTAGCTCTTAGGCAACTTAAAGGGCACTTTGACCACCTTTGTTCAACAGCTCATCTAGGTACGACATAGTTTTCCTTATTTTTATGTCATAGGCAACTCAAAGGGTGCTTTAACCGCCTTGGTTAGTTAGTTCATTTGGGTACGACCATGTATTATTTATTATTAGGTCTTAGCCAGCTCATTTAGGGTACGACCAGGTTTTCCTTGTTTTCAGGTCTTAGCCAGCTTAAATGGCGCTTTGACCGCCTTGGTTAGTCAGCTCATTTGGGCACGACCAAGTTTTCCTTCATTCCTTAGGTCATAGACTGCTTAAAGGGCGCTTTGACCGTCTTGGTTAGTCAGCTCGTTAGGGCACGACCATGTTTTTCTTCATTCTTTAAGTCTTAGCCAGCTTAAAGTGCGCTTTGATAGCCTTGGTTAGTCAGCTCATCTTGGCACTACCAAGTTTTCTTTGTCTTGTGGTCAAAGCCAGCTCAAAGGGCGCTTTGACCACCATGTTTAGTCAGCTCCTCAAGGCATGACCAAGTTTTCCCTCATTCTTTAAGTCTTAGGCAGCTCAAAGGGCCCTTTGATCGCCATGGTTAGTCAGCTCATCAGGCCACTACCAAGTTTTCCCTGTTTTCAGGTCTTAACTAGCTCAAAAGGCACTTTGACTACCTTGGTTAGTCAGCTCATTAGGGCACGACCGAGTTTTCCTTGTTTTTAAGTCTTAGCTAGCTCAAAGGGCACTTTGATCTCCTTAGTTAGTCAGCCTATTATGGGCACGACATTTTTTCCATGTTTTTAGGTCTTAACTAGCTCAAGGGGTGCTTTGACCGCCTTGGTTAGTCAGCTCATCATAGTACGACTAAGTTTTCCTTATTTCTAGGACTTAGCTAGCTCAAAGGGCGCTTTGACCGCCTTGGTTAGTCAGCTCATCTAGGCATGACCAAGTTTTCCTTCATTCTTTAGTTCTTAGCCAGCTTAAAAGGCACTTTGACCGCCTTGGTTAGTTAGCTCATCAGGGCACTAATAAGTTTTCCTTGTTTTCAGGGCTTAGCTAACACAAAGGGCGCATTGATTCCCTTGGTTAGTCATCTCATAAGGGTACGACCGAGTTTTCCATGTTTTTTGGTCTTAGCCAGCTTAAAGGGCGCTTTGATCCCTTTAGTTAGTCAACTCATTAAGGGTACGACCAAGTTTTCCATGTTTTTAGGTCTTAACTAGCTCAAAGGTTGCTTTGACCGCCTTCGTTAGTTAGCTCATTAGGGCACGACCAAGTTTTCCAGATTTAAAAGTCTTAGCCAGCTCAAATGGCGATTTGACAGCCTTGGTTAGTCAGCACATCAGGGCACTACCAAGTTTTACTCATTTTTAGGTCTTAGCCAACTTTAAGGGTACTTTGACCGCCTTGGTTTGTCAGCTCATTAGGGTACGACTAAGTTTTTCTTTTTTTTAGGTTCTAGTCATCTTAAAGGGTGCCTTTGTCACGAACTGAGGATGGCCTAGTTGTAGCAGACGCCGTATACTGTACAAAGAACCCCTGATTAGTTACCCTTCCAATCAAGGACTCTTCACACAATATACAAGGCTCTACAACCACTAGTTTCCAAAGAACATCCAGACTCACATGATATCATTACACAAACATATTTATACAAAATTTAAGTTATAAAGCTTACAATACACAGCGTTTAAGTATGTCTAAGTCTATAATAATAAGATAAACAAAAGTACATGAGTAATAGTCCACTTAAACTATTCTCTCTCAATACACAGGACAGCTCGCTCTTGCCTAAGTCCCCAAGCTAACCTGTGGCATCCCTCGACTTTCTTCTACGAACAGGCTATCCTGCAACAAAAGTCTAAAGGGGTGTAAGCCTATGCTTAATGAGCAAAACCCTCAGCCACACCACAAGCAAGTTATAAGTACATTATATTCAAGCATATGAATGAATGATCAACCAGAATGCCAAACAATACGTATAATTAACTAGTTCATATACGTAACTTAGATTTAACGCCCTCCGAAGTCAGGGTTGGAGTATACACGGCACCAATCAGATCCGGGTATTATACTAGAACTTACTTTACTACGGAACTCTACGTTCCGTACTTATATTAAATAATTCTTTTACTTTCAGAAAAATCCACGTTCTAGTATAATTGTGAGTGGGCCCCCGTAGTCCACACTCATCCCTCAACGGAGGCCTCTAGACTCGACCCTTAGCCAGGCGGTTGGCACCTCCAACGCCTAGTGTTCCCGCAGGCCAGGGTAAGGTCATTTTGTACGAGTGCACCGTACAGAACCAAATAAATAAATAATATCAACCCCCGAATGGCCTCTCTTTACCTTCGTGTGATGTGACGGCCGGAATAGTATCTATGCTATGCATGTTAATGCATGTTCCAGTTTCTTTTATAGGTCGAGTATAATTAAGTTCAAATTATGCTATGACCAACCAATAATTCACACAATCATTTTCTATACTACCATGCAACAAATATAGCATTATCAATACTTAAGATAAGTTCACAACTCAAGACATACCAACATACACAGGCGTTTCCCAAACCCCACACAATAGTCAATTAACAATAGTATTTAGGTCCACTATCTACAATCACAAAACAAGCATGGAATCATTGGGTAAATACTCACTCGACCATGGTGATTCGTCCTAATCGTAATAGTCGATCGGGAGCTCCTCACGCTCCTCAGGGTCACCTGATCATTATGATTTGACAAAGCTAGTAAGTACTTGAATTAACTAATAATTCTAAACATCTAATTACCTAATTCTACTTAGACTACTATCAACTTTTACCCGGTTAGACTTTATTATTAATCGTATATAACTTTTTCGTTTTATTTCTGATATTTATAAATTTATAGTCGTTTTTCATCATTTTCGGACGTATATTCAAACAGTAATGTCTGTTTTGGATGTTAAGATCCCTATTTTACGTTATGAACTAAATTTATAGAAATTTTTAACTATAACACTTAAGTATTGCTTTTACTTATATTTATAGCCTTTATTCCTTAAATTCTTATAATTAAGGGATTTACTTTGTTATTACTAATTCATATACTGAACTAGGTATAATCTAATTTAGAAGGTGTATTTGGATTTATTGATTTTAGTACCTAATTACCTACATTTTTCTTATTTTTCTCATTTTCTAAACCTATGCTTATGTCATCGCTTACATCATCTTTTCTTTATGCCATTGCTTATGTCATCACTTGCTTATGTAATGGCTTATGTCATCATGTGCTTATGTCATCACTCACCTCATCATTTAATTACATAAGCATCATCTCATGCTTATGTCATATGTACATGTCTTATGTACATTTGTTCCTTACTTTATACTTATGTACATATGCTTTATACATACATATACTTATACATCTACATATATTTATACCGTATTTATACATGTATACCTACTCATATACCTATACGGTTCGATACATATTTTTATACTAAAAATTCGTATGCCAAATTTTCTCTTAAGAAAATCCTCTCAATTTCATCCTTTTGTATTTCTATGTATGTATTTAGTATAGTATACACATATATAGTTAGATATGATCTTAAGTTAGGTTATGTACATGATAATTAGTTATGTATAAAGGTTCACATACTTGTATTTCTTTGCTATTTCTTTATGTACACATACCTAAGAGTACATACATATGTATTTCTTCCATCTCCTTCATGATTCTTCACTTTCTACACTTAAAGATGGAAACTTTGTTTCCTCTTCTTCAAGACATCACTAAACACCTAACTACTTATCTAATCTACCTAATTAACTAACTAATGAATAACATAAAGTAACATAAAACAACTTAAAGACATACCTTTAATTGTGTTGAAATTATGGAGACAAAAGCAAAGGAATGAAAGTGAAAGAGGAAAGGGAAGTTCATGGCATGGAAAGGGAGGTTTTGATTTGTTTCTTTTGTCTTGTTTTTAATTATGGAAGACAACAAATGGTGGGGTCTAGAAGGGATTATTGTGGACGGCAACAATTGTAAGAAAGGGAAAAGAAAAATCAAAAGGAAAAGAAAAGAAAGCCATCAGTAAGAAGTTAAGATATTTTCCTTATCTCTTATGATCTTCGACTTTTCAAAGTGTTGACTTGGTCAATCCTTTGACTTTGGTCAACATGCATTATCTTAGTCAACATTCCTTAAATATGTGCAATTTTGTGCACATACTGTAGTAATTAAGGGAAATTAGAGGAAAAATGAAGGAAATGAGATATTTGATGAATTGATTAATAAACATAGTTGATGAGGTCTTACTTTAGGTCTTTATAGCTTATATATCTCATTTGATAAACCACTTTGAATAACAAATGCAAAAAGTACTAATTTGAGTATTAAAGTTCACTACATGGAACCTAATCTTCAACTATAACCCTAATTCAAAGTGAAACTATCTTAATCACTTACTTAAGAAGTAAATATAATCTATGACTCATTATCTTAATTTCTAATGGATTACCTATGGATTCGAATCATATAAGCATGAATGAGGGTCATCTCTAACCCTTTACTAATAGTTTGGCAAAATATAAGCATTATTTTATCAATTAGGGTTTTAGGGTATATCATGTTGGATTAGTGCACATATGTCTTTAAGATAATCATTTTTAGGGTTTCCATCACTTTTGAATAAAATATTTAGCATTTAGAAACATTTAGGGTAGAAAAGTTCTTTACGCGATTGAGTAATTCTTTTAGGGTTTTCACTTTCATTAGCTTTGTCGACTCCTAAATTGTCTAACATAGTCGAGTCTATTTCAAAAACTAGGTTGATAATTTTAGGGGTTTACAGCTTTGACCGCGTTGGTTAGTCTACTCATTAGGGTACGACCAAGTTTTCCTTGTTTTCGGGTCTTAGCTAGCTTAAAGGGTGCTTTGACCGCCTTGGTTAGTCATCTCATTAGAGCACGTCCAAGTTTTCCTTATTTTTAGGCCTTAGCCAGGTCAAAGGGCGCTTTGACCACCTTGGTTAGTCAGCTCATCTGGGCAATACCATGTTTTCTTTGTCTTTAGGTCTTAGCCAGGTCAAAGGGCGCTTTAACTGCCTTGGTTAGTCAGCTCATTAGGGCACAACCAAGTTCTCCTTGTTTTTAAGTCTTAGCTAGCTCAAAGGGCACTTTGACTGCCTTAGTTAGTCAACTCATCTGGGCACTAGTAAGTTTTCTTTGCCTTTAGGTCTTAGCAAGGTCAAACGGTGCTTTGACCGCCGTGGTTAGTCAGCTTACTAGGGTACGACGAAGTTTTCGTTCTTTTCAAGTCCTTAGGTCTTAGCCAGCTTAAAGGGCGCTTTGACCGCCTTGGTTAGTCAGCTCATCAGGGTGCTTCTAAGTTTTCTTTGTCTTTAGGTCTTCACCAGCTCAAAGGGTGCTTTGACCACCATAGTTAGTCAACTCATTAGGATAGGCCAAGTTTTCCTTGTTTTCAGGTATTAGCCAACTCAAAGGGCGCTTCGCTCGCCTTGGTTCATTACCTCATTAGGACACAACCAAGTTTTCCTTGTTTTCAGCTCTTAGCTAACTCAAAAGGTGCTTTAACCGCCTTAGTTAGTTAGCTCATGTGTGCACGACCAAGTTTTCTTTATTTTTATCTCTTAGTCAGCTCAAAGGGTGCTTTGACCGCCTTAGTTAGTCAGATCATTAAGGTACGACCAAGTTTTCCTTGTTTTCAGGTTTTAGCCAACTCAAGGGGCGCTCTGACCGTCTTGGTTAGTCAGCTCGTTAGTTAGTCAGATCATTAAGGTACGACCAAGTTTTCCTTGTTTTCAGGTTTTAGCCAACTCAAGGGGCGCTCTGACCGTCTTGGTTAGTCAGCTCGTTAGGAGACGACCAAGTTTTCCTTGTTTTCAGGTCATAGCTAGCTTAAAGGGCACTTTGACCGCCATGGTTAGTCAGCTCATTTGGGCACGACCAAGTTCTCCTTGTTTTTATGTCTTAGCCGGCTCAAAGAGCGCCTTGACTGCCTCGGTTAGTCAGCTCATCAGGGCACTAACATGTTTTCCTTATTTTTAAGGCTTAGCCAGCTTAAAGGGCGCATTGTTTGCCTTAGTTAGTCGGCTCATAAGGGCACAACCGAGTTTTCCTTATTTTTAGGTCTTAGCCAGCTCAATAGGCGCTTTAATCCTCTTGGTAAGTCTGGTCATTAAGGGCACGACCAAGTGTTCCTTGTTTGTAGGTCTTAGCAAGCTCAAAGGTCGCTTTGACCGCCTTGGTTCATCAACTCATCAGGGCACGACCAAGTTTTCCTCATTTTTAGGTGTTGGCCATCTCAAAGGGTACTTTAACCGCCTTAGTTAGTTAGCACATCAGGGCACTACTAAGTTTTAGTCATTTTTTGGTCTTAGCCAGCTCAAAAGGTGCTTTAATCACGTTGGTTAGTCAGCTCATTAGGGCATGATCAAGTTTTCCTTGTTTTCAGGTCTTAGCCAGCTTAAAGGGCGCTTTGACCGCCATGGTTAGTCAACTCATTATGGCACGGCCAAGTTTTCCTTATTTTCAGGTCTTAGACAGCTCAAAGGGCGCTTTGACCGCCTTGGTTAGTTAGCTCATTTGGGCACGACCAAGTTTTCTTTATTTTTAGGATTTAGCCAGCTCAAAGGCTGCTTTGACTGCCCTGGTTAGTCAGATCATGAGGGCATGGCCAAGTTGTCCTTATTTTCAAGTCTAAGCCTACTCAAAGGGTGCTTTGACCATCTTGCATAATCAGCTCATCAAGGCAGGACCAAGTTTTCCTTCATTCTTTAAGTCTTAGACAGCTCAAAGGGCGCTTTGACGCCTTAGTTTGTTAGCTCATCAAGGCATGACCAAGCTTTTCTTCATTCTTCAAGTCTTAGCCAGCTCAAAGTGCGCTTTGATCACCTTGGTTAGTCAGCTCATCAAGGTACTACCAAGTTTTCTTTGTCTCGTGGTCTTAGCCAGCTCAAAGAGCTCTTTGACCGCCTTGGTTAGTCAGCTCATCTAGACATGACCAAGTTTTCCTTCATTCTTTAGTTCTTAGCCAGCTCAAAGGGCACTTTGACCGCCTTGGTTAGTCAGCTCATCAGGGCACTAACAAGTTTTCCTTGGTTTCAGGGCTTAGCTAACACAAAGGGCGCATTGATTCCCTTGGTTAGTCATCTTATAAGGGCACGACCGAGTTTTCCATGTTTTTAGGTCTTAGCCAGCTTAAAGGGCACTTTGATCCCTTTGGTTAGTTAGCTCATTAAGGGGACGACTAAGTTTTCCATGTTTTTTGGTCTTAGTTAACTCAAAGGTTGCTTTGACCGCCTTGGTTAGTCAGCTCATCAGGGCACGACCAAGTTTTCCTGATTTAAAGGTCTTAGCCAGCTCAAATGGCGCTTTAACCGCTTTGGTTAGTCAGCACATCAGGGCACTACTAAGTAATACTCATTTTTAGGTCTTAACCATCTCTAAGGGCACTTTGACCGCCTTGGTTTGTCAGCTCATTAGGGCACGACTAAGTTTTCCTTTTTTTTAGGTTCTAGTCATCTCAAAGGGCACTTTGACCACGTTAGTTAGTCTGCTCATTAGGGTACGACCAAGTTTTCCTTGTTTTCGGGTCTTAGCCAGCTTAAAGGGCGCTTTGACCGCCTTGGTTAGTCATCTCATTAGAGCATGTCCAAGTTTTCCTTATTTTTAGGCCTTAGCTAGGTCAAAGGGCGCTTTAACCACCTTAGTTAGTCAGCTCATCTGGGTAATACCATGTTTTCTTTGTCTTTTGGTCTTAGCCAAGTCAAAGGGCGCTTTAACCGCCTTGGTTAGTCAGCTCATTAGGGCACGACCAAGTTCTCCTTGTTTTCAAGTCTTAGCTAGCTCAAAGGACACTTTGACTGCCTTAGTTAGTTAACTCATCTGGGCACTAGCAAGTTTTCTTTGTCTTTAGGTCTTAGCGAGGTCAAACGGTGCTTTGACCACCGTGGTTAGTCAACTCACTAGGGTACGACAAAGTTTTCGTTCTTTTCAAGTCCTTAGGTCTTAGCTAGCTTCAAGGGCACTTTGACCGCCTTGGTTAATCAACTCATCAGGGCGCTTCTAAGTTTTCTTTGTCTTTAGGTCTTCACCAGCTCAAAGGGTGCTTTGACCGCCATAGTTAGTCAACTCATTAGGACAGGCCAAGTTTTCCTTGTTTTCAGGTCTTAGCCAGCTCAAAGGGCGCTTCGTTCGCCTTGGTTCGTTACCTCATTAGGATACGACCAAGTTTTCCTTGTTTTCAGCTCTTAGCTAGCTCAAAAGGCGCTTTAACCGCCTTAGTTAGTTAGCTCATGTGGGCACGACCAGGTTGTCTTTATTTTTATCTCTTAGCCAGCTCAAAGGGTGCTTTGATCGCCTTAGTTAGTCAGATCATTAGGGTACGACCATGTTTTCCTTATTTTCAGGTTTTAGCTAACTCAAGGGGCACTCTGACCATCTTGGTTAGTCAGCTCGTTAGGAGACGACCAAGTTTTCCTTGTTTTTAGGTCTTAGCCAGCTTAAAGGGCGCTTTGACCACCATGGTTAGTCAGCTCATTTGGGTACGACCAAATTTTCCTTGTTTTTAGGTCTTAGCCGGCTCAAAGAGCGCCTTGACTGCCTCGGTTAGTCAGCTCATCAAGGCACTAACATGGTTTCCTTGTTTTTAGGGCTTAACCAGCTCAAAGGGCACATTGTTTGTCTTGGTTAGTCGACTCATAAGGGCACGACCGAGTTTTCCTTATTTTTAGGTCTTAGCCAGCTCAAAGGGCGCTTTGATCCTCTTGGTAAGTCAGGTCATAAAGGGCACCACCAAGTGTTCCTTGTTTGTAGGTCTTAGCAAGCTCAAAGGTCGCTTTAATCGCCTTGGTTCATCAACTCATTAGGGTACGACCAAGTTTTCCTCATTTTTAGGTGTTGGCTATCTCAAAGGGCACTTTAACCGCCTTAGTTAGTTAACACATTAGGGCACTACCAAGTTTTACTCATTTTTGGGTCTTAGCCAGCTCAAAAGGCGCTTTAACCGCGTTAGTTAGTCAGCTCATTAGGGCATGACCAAGTATTCCATGTTTTCAAGTCCATGCCAGCTCAAAGGGCACTTTGACCGCCTTGGTTAGTCAGCTCATTAGGGCACGACCAAGTTTTCCTTGTTTTCTAGTCTTAGCCAACTCAAAGGGCACTCTGACTATCTTGGTTAGTCATCTCGTTAGGGTACGACCAAGTTTTCCTTGTTTTTAGGTCTTAGCCTACTCAAAGGGTGCTTTGACCGCCTTGCATAGTCAGCTCATCAAGGCAAGACCAAGTTTTCCTTCATTCTTTAGGTCTTAGACAGCTCAAAGGGTGCTTTGACTGCCTTAGTTTATCAGCTCATCAAGGCACGACCAAGTTTTTCTTCATTCTTTAAGTCTTAGCCAGCTCAAAGTGCGCTTTGACCGCATTGGTTAGTCAGCTCATCAGGGTACTACCAAGTTTTCTTTGTCTTGTGGTCTTAGCCAGCTCAAAGGGCACTTTGACCGCCTTAGTAAGTCAGCTCATCTATGCATGACCAAGTTTTCCTTCATTCTTTAGTTCTTAGCCAACTCAAAGGGCACTTTGACCGCCTTGGTTAGTCAGCTCATTAGGGTACTTCTATGTTTTCTTTGTCATTATGTCTTAGCATGCTCAAAGGGCACTTTGATTGCCTTGGTTAGTCAGCTCATCAAGGCACGACCAAGTTTTTCTCATTTTTAGGTCTTAGCCAGCTTTAATAGCACTTTGACTACGTTGGTTAGTCAGCTCTTCAGGGCACGACCAAGTTTTCCTTATTTTTAGGTCTTAACTAACTCAAATGGCGCTTTAACCGTCATGGTTTGTCAGCTCATTAGAGAACGACCAAGTTTTGCTTGTTTTCAGGTCTTAGCTAACTCAAACAACGCTTTGACCACCTTGGTTAGTTAGCTTATTAGGGCACGACGATGTTTTCCTTATTTTTAGGTCTTAGCTAGCTTAAAGGGCGCTTTGATCGCCCTAGTTAGATAGCTCATTAAAGGCACGACTAAGTTTTCCTCATTTTTCGGTCTTAGACAGGTCAAACGACGCTTTGACTGCATTAGTTCGTCAGCACATCATAGCACGACCAAGTTTTTCCTTATTTTTAGTTCCTAGCCAACTCAAAGGGTGCTTTAATCGCCTTGGTTAGTCAGCTCATCAGGGTACAACCAAGTTTTCCTCATTTTTAGGTCTTGGACAAGTCAAAGTGCACTTTGACCGCCTTGGTTATTCAGCTCATCAAGGCACGACTATGTTTTCATTATTTTTAGGTCCTAGCCTACTCGAAGGCACTTTGACCGCCTTGGTTAGTCAGCTTATTAGGGCATAACCATGTTTTCCTTGTTTTTAGGTCTTTGCCAGCTCAAAGGGTGCTCTGACTGTCTTAGTTAGTCATCTCGTTAGGGCTCAACCAAGTTTTCCTTTTTTTCAAGTCTTGGCCAACTTAAAGGGCGCTTTGACCGCCTTAGATAGTGAGATCATCATGGCAAGACCATGTTTACCTTCATTCTTTATGTCTTAGATAGGTTAAAGGGTGCTTTGATCGCCTTGGGTAGTTAGCTCATCTGGGCACGACCAAGTTTTCCTTATTTTTAGGTCCTAGCCTGCTCAAAGGGCGCTTTGACCATGTTGGTTAGTCAGCTCATTGGGGTACGACCATGTTTTCTTTATTTTTAGGTGTTAGGCAACTCAAAGGGTGCTTTGACCACCTTGGTTAGTCAGCTCATTAGGGTACGACCAAGTTTTCCTTGCTTTTATGTCTTAGCCAGATCAAAGAGTGCTTTAACCACCTTGGTTAGTCAGCTCATTAGGGCGCTTCCAAGTTTCCTTTGTCACTATGTCATAGCATGCTCAAAGGGCACTTTGACTACCTTGGTTAGTCAGCTCATCAGGGCATCACCAAGTTTTACTCATTTTTAGGTCTTAGCCAGCTCTAAGTGCTCTTTGACCGCCCTAGTTAGTCGGCTCATCAAGGCACAAACAAGTTTTCCTTATTTTTAGGTCTTAGCCAGCTCATAGGGCACTTTGACTGCCTTGGTTAGTCAGCTCATCTGGGCACGACCAAGTTTTACTCATTTTTAGGTCCTAGCCAGCTTTAACGGTGCTTTGACTGGCTTGGTTAGTCATCTCATCAGGGCACGACCAAGTTTTCCTTATTTTTAGGTCTTAGCCAACTCAAATGGTGCTTTAACCGTCATGGTTTGTCAGCTCATTAGAGAACGACCAAGTTTTGCTTGTTTTCAGGTCTTAGCTAACTCAAGCAACACTTTGACTACCTTGGTTAGTCAGCTTATTAGAGCACAACGAAGTTTTCCTTATTTTTAGGTCTTAACTCACTTAAAGGGCGCTTTGACCGCCCTAGTTAGATAGCTCATTAAGGGCATGACCAATTTTTCCTCATTTTTCGGTCTTAGGCAGGTCAAACGGCGCTTTGACTAAGTTAGTTTGTCAGCACATCAGGGCATGACCAAGTTTTTCCATATTTTTAGTTCTTAGTCAGCTCAAAGGGTGCTTTAATCGCCTTGGTTAGTTAGCTCATCTGGGCACAATCAAGTTTTCCTCATTTTTAGGTCTTGGACAGGTCAAAGTACGCTTTGACCGCCTTGGTTATTCAACTCATCAAGGTACGGCCAAGTTTTCCTTATTTTTAGGTCTTAGCCTGCTCAAAGGGCACTTTGACCATGTTGGTTAGTCAGCTTATTGCGGCACGACTATGTTTTCCTCATTTTTAGGTGTTAGCCAACTCAAAGGGTGCTTTGACCGCCTTGGTTAGTCAGCTCATTAGGGCACGACTAAGTTTTCCTTATCTTTAGGTTTTAGCCAGCTTAAAGGGTGCTTTGACCACTTTGGTTAGTCAGCTCATCAATGCGCTTCCAAGTTTTCTTTGTCTTTAGGTCTTCGCCAGCTCAAAGGGTGCTTTGATAGCTATAGTTAGTCAACTCATTAAGGCACAACCAAGTTTTCTTTGTTTTCAAGTCTTAGCCAGCCCAATGGGTGGTTTGATCGCCTTGGTTAGTCAGCCCATCAGGGCGCTTCCAAGTTTTTTTTGTCTTTATGTCTAAGCATGCTCAAAGGGCCATTTTGACAACCATGGTTACTCAGCTCGTTAGGGTACGACCAAGTTTTCCTTGTTTTCAAGTGCTAGCCAGCTCAAAGGGTGCTTTGACCGCCTTGGTTCCTTCGTACATTCGGACACGACCAAGTTATCCTCGTTTTTAAGTCCTAGCTAGCTCAAAGGGCGCTTTGACCTCTTTGGTTAGATAGCTCATTTTGGTACGGCCAAGTTTTCTTTATTTTTGGGTCTTAGCCAGCTCAAAGGGCGCTTTGACTGCCTTAGTTAGTTAGCTCATCAGGGTACGACCATATTTTCCTTATTTTTAGGTCTTAGCAAACTCAAAGGGCACTTTGACCATCATGATTCATTAGCTCATTAGAGAACAACCAAGTTTTGTTTGTTTTTAGGTCTTAGCTAACTCAAACGACACTTTGACTGCCTTGGTTAGTCAGCTTATTAGGGGACGATGAGGTTTTCCTTATTTTTAGGTCTTAGCTTACTTAAAGGGCACTTTGATCGCCCTAGTTAGATAGCTCATTAAGGGCACGACCATGTTTTCCTCATTTTTCATTCTTTCGCAAGTCAAACGGCGCTTTAACTGCGTTGGTTCGTCAGCTCATCAGGGCACGACCAAGTTTTCCTTATTTTTAGTTCTTAGCCAGCTCAAATGGTGCTTTAACCGCCTTGGTTAGTCAGCTCATCAGGGTACAACCAAGTTTTCCTTATTTTTAGGTCTTAGCCTGCTCAAAGGGTGCTTTGACTGCGTTGGTTAGTCAGCTTATTGGGGCACGACCATGTTTTCCTTTTTTTTAGGTGTTAGCCAACTCAAAGGGTGCTTTGTCCGCCTTGGTTAGTCAACTCATTAGGGCACGACTAAGTTTTCCTTATCTTTAGGTCTTAGCCAGCTTAAAGAGCGCTTTGACCACCTTGGTTAGTCAGCTCATCAATGCGCTTCCAAGTTTTCTTTGTCTTTAGGTCTTCGTCAGCTCAAAGGGCACTTTGATAGCCATGGTTAGTCAACTCATTAGGACATGACCAAGTTTTCCTTGTTTTCAAGTCTTAGCCAGCTTAAAGGGTGCTTTGATCACCTTGGTTAGTTAGCCCATCAGGGCGCTTCCAAGTTTTTTTTGTCTTTATGTGTTAGCATGCTCAAAGGGCGGTTTTGACAGCCATGGTTACTCAGCTCGTTAAGGGACGACCACGTTTTCCTTGTTTTCAAGTCCTAGCCAGCTTAAAGGGTGCTTTGATCGCCTTGGTTCCTCAGCATATTCGGACACGACCAAGTTATCCTTGTTTTCAGGTCCTAGTTAGCTCAAAGGGCGCTTTGACCTCTTTAGTTAGATAGCTCATTTTGGCACGGCCAAATTTTCTTTATTTTTAGGTCTTAGTCAGCTCAAAGGGTGCTTTGACTGCCTTGGTTAGTCAGCTCATTAGGGCACGACCAAGTTTTCCTTGTTTTCTAGTCTTAGCCAACTCAAAGGGCACTCTGACTATCTTGGTTAGTCATCTCGTTAGGGTACGACCAAGTTTTCCTTGTTTTTAGGTCTTGGCCAGCTCAAAGGGCGCTTAGACCGCCTTGGATAGTCAACTCATCAAGGCAAGACTAAGGTTACCTTCATTTTTTAGGTCTTAGATAGCTCAAAGGGTACTTTGACTGCCTTGGTTAGTCAGCTCATCAAGGCACGACTAAATTTTTCTTCATTCTTTAAGTCTTAGCTAGCTCAAGGTGAGCTTTGATCGCCTTGGTTAGTTAGCTCATCAGGGTACTACTAAGTTTTCTTTGTCTTGTGGTGTTAGCCAACTCATAGGATGCTTTTACCGCCATGGTTAGTCAACTCATCAGGGCACGACCAAGTTTTCCTTCATTCTTTAGTTCTTAGCCTGCTCAAAGGGCGCTTTGACCACATTAGATAATTAGCTCATCAGGGCACTAACAAGTTTTCCTTGTTTTCAAGGCATAGCTAGCTCAAAGGGCGCTTTGATTACCTTGGTTAGTCAACTCATAAGGGCACGACCGAGTTTTTCGTGTTTTTAGGTCATAGCCAGCTTAAAGGGCGCTTTCATCCCCTTGGTTAGTCAGCTCATTAAGGGTACGACCAAGTTTTCCATGTTTTCATGTCTTAGCCAGGTCAAAGGGCGTTTTGACCGCCTTGGTTCATTAGCTCATTAGGACATGACCAAGTTTTCCTTGTTTTCAAGGCCTAGCTAGCTCAAAGGGTACTTTGACCGCCTTAGTTAATTAGCTCATTTAGGCATAACCAAGTTTTCTTTATTTTTATGTCTTAACCAGCTCAAAGGGTGCTTTGACTACCTTAGTTAGTTAGATTATTAGGGCACAACCAAGTTTTCCTTGTTTTCAAGTCTTAGCCAACTCAATGGGTGCTCTGACCGTCTTGGTTAGTCAGCTCATTAGGGGATGACCAAGTTTTCCTTATTTTCTAGTCTTAGCCAGCTCAATGGGCGCTTTAACCGCCATGGTTAGTCAGCTCATTTGGGCACAACCAAGTTTTCTTTCATTCTTTAGGACTTAGACTGCTCAAAGGGTGCTTTGACTGCCTTAGTTAGTCAGCTCATTAGGGCACGACCTAGTTTTTCTTCATTCTTAAAGTCTTAGCCAGCTCAATGGGCGCTTTGACCACCTTAGCTTGTCAGCTCATCGGGCACTACCAAGTTTTCTTTGTCTTGTGGTCTTAGCTAGCTCAAAGGGTGCTTTGACCACCTTAGTTAGTCTGCTCATCAAGGCACGACCAAGTTTTCCTTCATTCTCTAGTTCTTAGCCAGCTCAAAGGGCACTTTAACCACCTTAGTTAGTTAGCTCATCAGGGCACTAACAAGTTTTCCTTGTTTTCAAGCCTTAGCTAGCTCAAAGGGTACTTTGACTGCCTTAGTTAGTCAGTTCATAAGAGCACGACCAAGCTTTCCATGTTTTTAGGTCCAAGCCAGCTTAAAGGGCGCTTTGATCCCCTTGGTTAGTCAGCTCATTAAGGGCATGACCAAGTTTTCCATGCTTTTTGGTCTTAGCCAGCTTAAATATCGCTTTGACCGCCTTGGTTAGTCCACTCATCAGGGCACAACCATGTTTTCCTCGTTTTTAGGTCTTAGCCAGCTCAATGGGCACTTTGACCACCTTGGTTAGTTAGCACATCAGGACACTACTAAGTTTTACTCATTTTTAGGTCGTAGCTAGCTTTAAGGGCGCTTTGACCACCTTGGTTAGTCTACTCATTAGGGCACGACCAAGTTTTCCTTATTTTTAGTTCTTAGCCAACTTAAAGGGCAGTTTGATCGCCTTGGTTAGTCAGCTCATCTTGGCATGACCAAGTTTTCCACCATTCTTTAGGTGTTAACTTGCTCAAAGGGCACTTTGACCGCCTTAGTTAGCCAGCTCATTAGTATACGACCAAGTTTTACTCATTTTTAGGTCTTAGCTAGCTCTAAGGGCGCTTTGACCACCTTGGTTAGTCAACTCATCACGGCACGACCAAGTTTTCCTTAATTTTAGGTCTTAGCTAACTCAAAGGGCACTTTGACCGTCTTAGTTTGTTAGCTCATTAGAGAACGACTAAGTTTTACTTGTTTTCAGGTCTTAGCTAACTCAAACGGCGCTTTGACCACCTTGGTTAGTCAGCTTATTAGGGCAGGCCAAGTTTTCCTTATTTTTAGTTCTTAGCCAACTTAAAGGGTGCTTTAACCGCCTTGGTTAGTAAGCTCATCAAGGCACGACCAAGTTTTCCTTATTTTTAGTTCTTAGCCAGCTCAAAGGGTAATTTAACCGCCTTGCTTAGTCAACTCATCAGGGCACGACTAAGTTTTCCTCATTTTTACGTCTTAACTAGCTCAAAGGACACTTTGACTGCCATGGTTAGTCAACTCATCAGGGTACGACCAAGTCTTACACATTTTTAGGTCTTAGCTAGCTCTAAGGATGCTTTGACCACCTTGGTTAGTCAGCTCGTCAGGGTACAACCAAGTTTTCCTTATTTTTATGTCTTAGCCAACTCAATGGGCGCTTTGACCATCTTGGTTTGTCAGCTCATTAGAGAACGACCAAGTTTTGCTTGTTTTCAGGTCTTAGCTAACTCATATTGCGCTTTGACCGCCTTGGTTTGTCAGCTTATTAGGGCATGATGAATTTTTCCTTATTTTTAGGTCTTAGCTAGCTTAAAGGGTGCTTTGACCGCCCTGATTAGGTAGCTTATTAAGGGCATTACCAAGTTTTCCTCATTTTTAGGTCTTAGACAGGTCAAAGGGCGCTTTGACCGCATTGGTTCGTTAGCTCATCAGGGTACGACCAAGTTTTCCTTATTTTTAGTTCTTAGCCAGCTCAAAGGGTGCTTTAACCGCCATGGTTAGTCAGCAGATTAGGGCACGACCAAGTTTTCCTCATTTTTAGGTCTTAGCCAACTCCAAGGGCGCTTTGACTGCCTTGGTTAGTCAGATTATCAGGGCACGACCATGTTTTCGTTATTTTTAGGTCTTAGCCTACTCAAAGGGCGGTTTGACTGTGTTGGTTAGTTAGCTCATTGGGATACGACCATGTTTTCCTTCTTTTTACGTGTTAGCTAACTCAAAGGGTGCTTTGACCACCTTGGTTAGTCAGCTCATTAGGGCACGACCAAGTTTTCCATTGTTTTCAGGTCTTAGCTAGCTCAAACGGTGCTTTGGCTACCTTGGTTAGCCAACTCATTAGGGTACCACTAAGTTTTCCTTATTTTTAGGTGTTAGCCAACTTACAAGGCACTATGACCACCTTGGTTTGTTAGCTTATCGAGGCGCTTCTAAGTTTTCTTTGTCTTTAGGTCTTCGCCAGCTCAAAGGGCCCTTTGACCGCCATGGTTAGTCAACTAATTAGGGCACGACCATGTTTTCCTTATTTTCAAGTCTTTGCTAACTTAAAGAGTTCTTTAACCGCCTTGGTTTGTCAGCTCATTAGGGCGCTTCTAAGTTTTCTTTATCTTTTGGTCTTAGCATGCTTAAAGGGTGCTTTGACCGCTATGGTTAGTCGGCTCATTAGGGCCCGACCAAGTTTTCCTTGTTTTCAAGTCCTAGCCAGCTCAAAGGGCGCTTTGACCGCCTTGGTTCCTCAGCTCATTCGAACATGACTAAGTTATCCTTGTCTTCAGGTCCTAGCCAGGTCAAGGATGCTTTGACCTCATTGGTTCGACAGCTCATTTGGGTACGACCAAGTTTTCTTTATTTTTAGGTCCTAGCCAGCTCAAAGGACACTTTGACGACCTTGATTAGTCAACCCATTAAGGCACAACTAAGTTTTCATTGTTTTCAGGTCTTAGCCAACTTAAAGGGCGCTCTGACTGTCTTGGTTAGTCATCTCGTTAAGGTACGAGCAAGTTTTCCTTCTTTTCAGGTCTTGGCCAACTCAAAGGGCGCTTTGACCGCCTTGGATAGTCAGCTCATCATGACAAGTCCATTTTTACCTTCATTCTTCATGTCTCAGATTGGTCAAAGGGTGCTTTGACCGCCTTGGTTAGTCAGCTCATCAAGGCACGACCAAGTTTTCCTTATTTTTAGGTCCTAGCCTGCTCAAAGGGCGCTTTGACCGCATTGGTTAGTCAGCTTATTGGGGTATCACCATGTTTTCTTTATTTTTAGGTGTTAGCCAACTCAAAGGGTGCTTTGACTGCCTTGGTTTGTCAGCACATTAGGGCATGACTAAGTTTTCCTTATCTTTTGGTCTTAGCCAGCTTAAAGGGCACTTTGACCATCTTAGTTAGTCAGCTCATCAGCGCGCTTCCATGTTTTCTTTGTCTTTATGTCTTAACATGCTCAAAGGGTGCTTTGACAACCTTAGTTAGTCAGCTCATCAGGGCACGACCAAGTTTTCCATATTTTTAGGTCTTAGGCAGCTTAAAGGGCACTTTGACCGCCTTGGTTAGTTAGCTCATCTAGGCGCTTCCAAGTTTTCTTTGTCTTTAGGTCCTAGCTAGCTCAAAGGGTGCTTTGACTGCCATGGTTAGTCAGCTCATTAGGGCATGACTAAGTTTTACTAGTTTTCAGGTCTTAGCCAGCTCAAAGGGCTCTTTGACTGCCTTAGTTCATCAGCTCATTAGGATACGGCCATGTTTTCCTTGTTTTTAGGTCCTAACTAGCTCAAAGGGCGCTTTGACCGCCTTGGTTAGTTAGCTCATTTGGGCACGACCAAGTTTTCTTTATTTTTTGGTCTTAGCCAGCTCAAAGGGTGCTTTGACTGCCCTAGGTAGTCATCTCATTAGGACACGACCAAGTTTTCCTTCTTTTCAAGTCATAGCCAACTCAAAGGGTACTCTGACGGTCTTGGTTTGCTAGCTCATTATGGTACGACCAAGTTTTGCTTATTTTCAAGACTTAGCCAACTTAGAGGGCGCTTTAACCACATTGGTTAGTCAGCTCAGTAGGGCATGACCAAGTTTTCCTTCTTTTCAAGTCTTAGCCAACTCAAAGGGCACTCTGACCATCTTGGTTTGCTAGCTCATTAGGGCACGACCATGTTTTGCTTGTTTTCAGGACTTAGCTAACTTAGAGGGCGCTTTGACCACATTGGTTAGTCAACTCATCAGGGCATGACCAAGTTTCCTTCATTCTTTAGGTCTTAGACTGCTTAAAGAGCGCTTTGACTGCCTTAGTTAGTCAGCACATCAGAGTCCTACCAAGTTTTCCTTGTTTTCAGGTCTTAGCTAGCTCAAAGGACGCTTTAACTGCCTTAGTTAGTCAGCTCATTAGGGTACGACTGAGTTTTCTGTATGTATAGGTCTTAGCCAGCTCAAAGGGTGCTTTGATCCCTTCGTTTAGGCAGCTCCCTAAAGGCACCACCATGTTTTCCTTGTTTTTAGGTCTTAGCCAACTCAAGCGGCGCTTTGACTGCCTTGGTTAGTCAGCTCATTAGGGTACGATAAAGTTTTCCTCTTTTTTAGGTCATAGCCAGCTCAAAGGGTGCTTTGACCGCCTTAGTTAGTCAACCCATCTGGGCACTACTAAGTTTTCCTTCATTCTTTAGGTCATAGACTGCTTTGAGGGCACTTTGATCACCTTAGTTAGTTAGCTCATTAGGGCACAACCAAGTTTTCCTTTTTTTTCAAGTCTTAGCCAGCTCAAACGGCGCTTTGTTTGCCTTGGTAGTCAGCTCATCAGGGCATGACGAAGTTTTCCTCTTTTTTAGGTCTTAGCCAGCTGAAAGGGCGCTCTGACCGCCTTGGTTAGTCAGCCCATCAGGACATTATCAAGTTTTCCTTCATTCTTTAGGTCTTAGACTGCTTAAAGGGGACTTTGACCACCTTGGTTAGTCAACACATTAGGGCCCTACCATGTTTTCCTTGTTTTCATGTCTTAGCTAACTCAAAGGGCGCTTTAACTGCCTTGGTTAGTCAGCTCATTAGGGCACTACCGAGTTTTCTGTGTGTATAAGTCTTAGCCAGCTCAAAGGGCACTTTGATCCCCTTGGTTAGTTAGCTCACTAAGGGCACCACCAAGTTTTCCTTGTTTTTAGGTCTTAGCCAGCTTAAGCGGCACTTTGATTGCCTTAGTTAGTTAGCTCATCAGGGCACGATGAAGTTTTCCTCTTTATTAGGTCTTAGCTAGCTCAATGGGCGCTTTGACCGCCTTGGTTAGTCAGCCCATCAGGGCACTACCAAGTTTTCCTTCATTCTTTAGGTCTTAGATTGCATAAAGGGCGCTTTGACCGCCTTGCTTAGTCAGCTCAATAGGGCACAACCAACTTTTTTTTATCTTTAGGTCTTAGCCAGCTCAAATGGCACTTTGTCCACCTTGGTTAGTCAGCTCATTAGGGCACGACCAACTTTTCCTTGTTTTCAAGTATTAGCCAACTCAAAAGGCGCTTTGATCACCTTGGTTAGTCAGCTCATTAGGGCACGACCAAGTTTTCCTTCTTTTTAATTCTTGGATAGCGTAAAGGGCGCTTTGTCCACCATGGTTAGTTAACTCATCAAGGCACTACAAAGTTTTCCTTGTTTTCTGTTCTTAGCTAGCTCAAAGGGTGCTTTGACCACCTTAGTTAATCAGGTCATTAGGGTACGACCAAGTTTTCTTTGTTTTTAGGTCTTAGCCAACTCAAAAGGCACTTTGACCACCTTGGTTTATCAGCTCATTATGGGTACGACTAAGTTTTCCTCATTTTTAGGTCTTAGCTAGCTCAAAGGGCACTTTAACCGCCTTGATTCATAAGCTCATTAGGGCACGACGAAGTTTTTCTTATTTTTAGGTCTTAACCAACTCAAAGGGCGCTTTAACCGCCTTCGTTAGTCAACTCATCAGGGTACTACCAACTTTTCCTTATTTTTAGTTCTTAGCTAGCTGAAAGGGTGCTTTGACCACCTTGGTTAGTTAGCTCCTCTGGGCACGACCAAGCTTTCCTTATTTTTAGGTCTTAGCCAGGTCAAAGGGTGCTTTGACCGTGTTGGTTAGTCAGCTCTTTGGGGTACGACCATATTTTCTTTATTTTTAGGTCTAAGCCAACTCAAGGGGTGCTTTAATCGCCTTGCTTATTCAGCTCATTAGGGCACGACCGGGTTTTCCTTGCTTTCAGGTCTTAATTGCCTCAAATGACACTTTGGCCACCTTGGTTAGTTAGCTCAGTAGGGCACGACCATGTTTTCCTTATTTGTAGGTCTTAGCCAGCCTAAGGGGCGCTTTGAGTGCCTTGGTTAGTTAGCTCATCTGGGTGCATCCAAGTTTTCTTTGTCATTAAGTCTTAGCTAGCTTAAAGGGTGCTTTGATTGCCATGGTTAGTCAGCTCATTAAGGCACGACCAAGTTTTCCTTATTTTCATGTCCTAGCCAACTTAAAGGGCGCATTGATAGGCTTTGTTAGTTAGCTCATTTGGGCACAAACAAGTTTTCTTTATTTTTAGGTCTTAGCCAGCTCAAAAGGCGCTTTGATTGTCTTACTTAGTCAACTCATTAACGCACGACAAAGTTTTCCTTCTTTTCATGTCTTAGCCAACTCAACTGGTGCTCTGACCGTCTTGGTTAGTCAACTTATTAGGGCAAGACTAAGATTTCCTTGTTTTCAAGTCTTAGCTAAGTTAAAGTGTGCTTTGACCGCCTTGATTAGTCAGCTCATTAGGGCACAATGAAGTTTTTCTTATTTTTAGGTCTTAACCAGCTCATTATTATTTATTTTTTTACCCTATATTTTTTTTTCTTATTTTCTTTTTTTTATCATTTACATTATATTAAAAAAATAAATAAATAAATTTCTTTTCTTTTTTTTCATATTTTTTCCTTTTTCCCTTAATTCATGATTACATATTACAAATAATAAATAATAATAATAATAAAATAAAAATAAAAAAAAACTATAAAACAACAACAAACAAATGAAATGTAACAAAGGGAGCCAGACCAATTAGGGATAAGGGTCGAGTTGGACTTCGAGTTAGATAGTCAAGTTGGATTCACTTCAATGGCAACAGCATCTCAGTAGGGGAGATTCAAAGCAATTCGAATAGTAATTTAAGTGGGGAAAAGGGGATTTGTGTGTATTTAATTGGGTTTGGGTAGGGTAGGCTCGATGCCGTACTCGTCAGGAGGTGTTTTAGCGATGGTAGGAGATAATGGTGGCAACAGTTCTTAAGGTGTTCGTGCGATGGTAACTAGGTTCCAAATGGGTAGCAAGGTAGGAGTTTTGAGGTACAGTGAGACTTAGGGTGAAGTTGGTTTCGCTTGATAGCCGTTGGCCATAATTGTTTCGAGTGGGTCATGGTGGTAACAAAGGTTTTAACTATGGTAGCTGTAGTTAGGGGGCATGGCAATGAACAAGGATGGCTAGGTTCGACTTTTAGGAGCTTAGGGATAGTGGCTAAGGGGCAAGCTTAGTCCAATGAGCTTTAATTCGAAGCTTATCTTAGAGAGAGAAAGATGCGACTAGTAGAGAGAGAAAGGGAGCTTAAATTAGTGTTTGCAAGTAGATTCTAGTGCTCATGTCTAATTGTGTCCACTTGTCAATGTCCCTAAGCCTATATTTATACACGAATTTAACTGATTAACTATGGAAACTCGAGATAGGATTTGAATGGGGATGTTCAAATTTTTAGTTTTTTCTAATTTTTAGAGCTCCATTTGATTGTGTTAATGTATGAATTTGGACACATTATTAGGTTCAATTTGGAGTAGGTTATGTGGTAAACAAAATTAAAGTAAGGAATTGTGCATATGTATGTGAAATTTGTGCAAAAATTAGCTCTAAAGTGAAGAGGGTAGGCTATTCTTGATTGGGAAAGTGGAGGAAAATCTAGAGAAAATGAGGGAAACTGAGAGTAAGAGAAGGATAAGGCTGACATGGTGCCATGTCAGCCAACTTAGCCAATCTTAGGTTGCCATGTGTCATCATATGATATGTAGCATGCCACGTGGTGCATGTTAGCACGTCAACCAATCCGATGATGCCATGTATTAGGATACATGGCATAATCAGATCTTGTCACATGGTAGTCCTTGTTGTGATAAAAAATAAAAAATTAAAATTCTTTTACACGTCTTCACTAAGATTTAAACCTAAGACCTCTAACCAAACCCAATGCATATGTCTAAGTACTTATCTATTAAGTCATTAGTTTGTGCCTTGTCTATATGTGTAATTAAATTACATATATGAACTAAGTCAACCTAGGTTAGATTCAAATCTAAGCCATGGTCCAATGGTCATTTGTTTAAGTTTATTTAAATTAAAAATCTATTCTATTTAAACTACCTAAAAAATTTTATTATTTTCTAAATTCCCTATTTTTTTCTATTTTTTGTGACTTTTCAAATTTCTTATATATTTTTCTAAATTTTTCCATTTTTTGTATTTTTTCTAAATTTCTTGTTTTTTTTTTTTTGTTTTTTCCTATTTTCCTAATTTTTTTTTTGTATTTTTCTTAATTTTAGAACCCTTTAACCTATTCTAAAAATTTCGAAAAATGAAAAACATAGGGGGCAAAAATTAGGTGTCCATAGTGCTTCTCTGATTTCTGACAATGTTAGCTCAAGGACTAAGTTTGATAATTTAGCATCCACTTCATGCTATGAAAATTCCAAATTCATGCTCTCAAATTCCTTAATAAGTTCTTTTTTCTTAGTGAGAAGGGATGCAACTTTCTCATGGTTCTTCCGACTTAAGGCATTAACAACTGCTTTCACTCTCTTAAGGTAGTAATTGATGTTGAGATCATAATCCTTTATCAATTCTAGCCAATTCAGCTGCCTCATGTTCAACTCCTTTTGAGTGAATAGATATTTCAAGCTCTTATGATCAGTGTAAATCTAATACTTGACATCATATAAGCAAACACTATAGCTACTAACTCCAAGTCATGAGTAGCATAATTTTGTTTGTGTGGTCACAATTGTCATGAAGCATAAGTGATTACTTTCCCATTTTACATCAGTACGTACCCCAAACCATTTTTAGAAGCATCACTGTATATAGAGAAAGGTTCTTCATTATTGGGTAAAACCAAAACTGGTGCTAAAATTAATCTCTCCTTTAGCTCTTGGAAGCTTTCTTCTCTTTTCTCATTCCATTCAAACTTCTCACTCTTTTGAGTTAGTTGAGTAAGTGGTTTAGCAATTTTTTAGATGTCCTTCACAAAATATTGATAATATGTAGCCAAACCAAGAAAACTTTTCACCTCAGTGACGTTTTCAAGCCTTTTCCAATCAATAATAGCTCTTATTTTCTTAAGGTCTACTTTTATTCCCTCTCCTAAAACTACATGCCCTAAGAAGGATATCTCTTTCAACTAGAAGTCACACTTAGGTAACTTGGTATACAGCTTGTTTTCCCTTAAAGTCTGTAACACTAGCCTCAGGTGTTCTTGATGTTGTTCCGAAGTTGATGAGTTCACCAAGATATCATCGATAAATACAATTACACACTTATCCAAGTATGCTCTAAACACCCTATTTATCAAATCCATGAATATTGCAGGCACAATGGGTAATCCGAATGGTATCACTAAAAACTCGTAATGTCCATATCTTTTCTTGAATGTTATCTTAGGTACATCCTCTAGTTTGATCCTCAATTGGTGATATCCTGATCTTAGATCAATACGAGAGAATACACCCATGCCTTGTGATTGATCTAACAAGTCATCAATAGGAGGTAAAGGATACTTATTCTTTATGATGACTCAATTCAATTCCTTGTAGTCAATATAAAGTTTAAGAGAACCATTGTTCTTCTTAACGAACAATATAGGTGCTCCCTAAGGTAAGACACTTGATCTAATGAAACCTTGGTCCAATAACTCTTGAAGCTATTTCTTTAGTTCCTTTAACTCTATTGAAGCCATCCTATAAGGTGCCTTGGAAATTGGCTCAGTTCTCGACACCAAATCAATGGTGAAATCTATTTCCCTCTTAGGTGGCAATCTTAGTAGCTTTTCTGGAATGACATTAGGAAATTCATTTACCACTTGAATATCTTCTATTCTTGGTTGCTCCAACTCAACTTCAATAGTGTTCATCCAACTTATCTACAACATTCGCTCAAAGGAACTTAGTTCATGTATTCTCACTATCGTTGATTCTCCTTAAAATTCTACTTCGGATCCTTTCATATCCTTAAAATGAGCTTTCTACTTTTTACAATCAACTGTAGCTCCATAAGATGTCATCCAATTCATGCCTAAAATCATCTCATATTTTCCTAAGTCGAGAATGATGAAATCCATCATACTATCATGGCCTTGTATGTTGAGTAGGTACTTCTTCACCATCTCTTTAGTAGTGACTACACTTCTTATAGGGGTTCACACACTAAAACTTGATTCGGTGACGGTTACGGGTAAGTTGGCTCTTTTCACTATTTCAAGGGCAATGAAGGAATGAGTCACTTCGATGTCGAACAAGGAATACACCAAGTGTTCTTTTATGTCGACATTCCCTGGATCAAATTAAAGTTGAGTTTTTACAAGGTAAAGTTATTGGCTTTAAAATTCTTTGTGATTAAGTTAAACATTTTAGCTTCTAATTACTAAAACATACTTAATAACATAAATCAACTTAAAAGAGAGTTTAAGAAACATACCTATAATCAGCACTATATCTATGACATCCTCCACTTCTTCATAATAGATTATCTCCTTCTCAGGATATTCTTCATAATCCCATCTTCCCTCCAGATTATAAACTTGGGTAGCATTCATAGCTCTTAGTCTCTGGCCATTTCCTCCATGTCTCGCAGTCTGTATGGTAACATTCTAACGCTAAGGGCAAGTGTTAGCAAAATTTCCCGCTTGTTTGCAAATATAACAAATTGTAGTAGCCTTCTTTGGGCAGTTTGCTACTAAGTAACCTCCCTCTCCATAGAAATAACACTTGTTTATAAGTTAAGCATAATCCTGGGGATAGTGGTTCCCTTTGCATTTCCAACAGGTGACTCTCCCATTTCCATTTCCATTTCCATTTTCATTCTTCTTATAGATTACCATATGGGGTCTTAGAATTTTCCTTACTTTAGAACTTGAGTTTCCAGGTCCTTTAAATGGCATTTTGCCAAAAATAGTAACTTTTGGCTTCAACATTTCTTCTCCTTACCTCTTTGCGGTGTCTAACACTTTCACTTTCTCTACAGCCTCACTATAGGTCCTCAATTAAAATTCCAAAACCTTCCTTTTCATTTTGGGGTCTAGTCCCATCATAAAAATATGTTTCTTCATCCAGTCATTGTTATGAAATTTAGGTGTAGCAAACTGGAGTAAGTGAGTAAAGTCTACCTCATACTACTCAAGAATACGGTTTCCCTTTCTGATTCCAAATAATTCATCACTATATTTAACTTGCAAGTTCTCAAGAAAGTAATGCCTCAAAAAATTCCTCTCTTAGTCTCGTACCATATCCTCGCTCTCAAGTAGAGCAAATAAGTACCATAAGTCAATCTCAAATGACATGGCACTTCAAATGCCTCAAAGGATTTTTTTGCTTACATTAACCAATCCTCAACCTCATCGGGCCGGTTTATGTTTCCATCAAAATACCTATTACATTTTAGAAATTCAAGCAATAAGTTTCTTTGCTATCGAGGCTCATGAGGAACTACGTAAGGGTCTTTAACTGGCCCTACCGATGGTGGTAAAGGTGGTAGTAGAGGCGGTAGTGCCACTACATACTATCCTGCCATGGCCATAGGTGGTTGAACAAGCACTTTTGGAACATGTTCTCATGGTGTTGGTGGTAAGGGTGCTTGACTTTCTTCTAGGAAAGTCCTTAGTAGAGCATTATTTGCTTGTATTACCATAAGTATTTCCTTAGTATGGTCAACTGGTGCATTTTGTCATGAATTTTGCACTAGTGGTGCTTTATCCCTTGGGGATCTTCTTCTATGCCTTTGTTTGCTAAAAATAAAATTTCCAGATTAGGTTTAATGTGGTTAATTCAAACCACAATTTACTCATTCTAATCCTTTATTTAGATAAAACAACTTCATTACTTGGGAATATAACGTCTTCATTTTAATTCATTCATTATGGAGCACTCCTTTCTAGTTACACTATTGGGATTGGAATTAAATTGCATAAAATACATAATTAGTCCTGTATACACATAGAGTTCAGTTGCATATCCTTCTAAAGTTACACATAATTCTTACGACTACTACATTAGCACTTAGTACACCACTTTAACCAAATACACACATAACACAATACATAAAGACCTTATTACAACTTTGTCCCAAAATGGGCAACTACACCATTTGATATACTTTAGGCATCAGAACATCCATGACTAACGATGCCTCTTTAAAGGTTTAGCTTCATCATCATCTAACCAACCTACTTGTTGAGGCTTCTTCCTTAGAAGTAGTGATGATGCTCCTACACTTGAGTCGAATGGTGAACCCTAATGGAAAATCCCTTAATATAATTCATAGGGCAACATAAACTCAAAAGGGTCAAGTTTTGGGGTCACCTCCCTTCAATACCCTCTTGGGACGATAGGTAAGATCTCCATATCATCCTCCTATTCGAGGACATTCGAGCATATCTCAATGACATCAGGCTTTACATAGGGAAAGAAAATGTTAGTAGGAGCAATTAATAGAGGAATCATATGCTCTGCATCCAGCTGAACCACTCTAGGGTGATAAGCCCTTAGGTCACATGCTAAAGTGTAACCATGCCCTAACTGATGTTAGTGCATAAAACTAAATGCAACCATCCTCTAGTCGTCTTGAACCAGGAATACCATTTTGGCTTCTATGCTGGCTCTTTCCTCCCTTTCCATTAGATACACTTACTCCACATCAGTAAGATTAGCCTAGGGATCTACATTAAGATATCTTAGTACAACTTCTCCAATAGGGGCTCAGTCCTAACCTCCAAGATATCCACACATCTCGGATCCTACATAGAATTCTTACCAATGACATGTCTTCACAAAGGATTCTTAACCTATAGTAGTACTTGATGAGGGTTTCACCTTTGTGCATTAGTAAGAGCACTAGCTTCCAGTAAACCTTATTCACATTTCCTTAATCAACATAAAAAGTTCGTTAAGTGTTACACATTCTTAAAAAAATGTTAAGTCATTTGCTTGATTATTTAAGAGTCCTAGCTCGGTTCTACAGCTCTCCATCTCACTTGGTGGGAAATCCTAACGTCTAGGATCAGATTTTACTTTTCTTATCACTGCTTTTAAACCTAATGCTCTGTACCACTTAGATCTATCATAACCCAACAGTATCATTATCATGGTAGATTGCCATGTACCATACAAAGATCTAAAACCAACTCCTTCATTGATCATAAGCCTTCCATACAATACACAAGGGTCCTTTACCATTGAGCCCACAAATATGCAATATCAAACATGTTAACTATGATTTACCATTTAAATACAAAATACTGAAGTTAAGATGTGGATTGATAGAATTTCATAACAAAATATTACACTGCAGCTAAAATTCCATGAGAGTCTACATTATGAAAGTCTAACTATGGAATTAAGGTAAAAACAGTAAATAAATATCTACATGTCATTATTACAAAATTCCCTCTTTGCTTCCTAAAGCTCACAATGTTGTCTCGACACGAGACTCACCTCAAGCATTTCTTGGCCTAAATGAACAAAGAGGTGGTCTTGCAACAAAAGAAATCTATTAGGATGTAAACTTACACTTAATGAGTTAATCCCTCCGCCATGCCATATAAACATTGTAATTTAATGCATCACATATGAATGCATGAACACTCAAAATGCCAACCAATACATGTAGTGACCTAGGAACTGCATGCAACTCAAAATTACACTCCCTGTAGTCAGGGTTGGAGATAATTAATTGACATAAACCATCAACTAAGTCCTAGCCCTTGAATTTTTATTCCACTTGCACTAACGTGCTTAAATCAACTTAAACAAATATATTATATATGCAAACTTTACTTTTTATATATAAAATATATTTTCCTTTCCAAAAATGAAATTTATACCAAAATCCCAAGTCTAACGGTGTGATAGCTCCTACAGTCAACAAACATATGCCCTAAGCGAAAATCATAAGACATGGCCCTTTACTAATTGTTAGCGTTCCTTGGAGCCCAATAAGCCCGAAAGCTTAAGATAGAGACTCAAAAATAAATCAATGGCATACCATTGCCTAATCCCTGTAAGTGGCTCCCCATTCTTGCGAGTCCTTTCCCATCTTCCGTGTAAGGTGGCAGTCGATATAGTTATAATGTAATTGTAAGAAATGCATGACTCATTGAATTCCTTAATTAGATACTTAATTAATTCATCTTATGTTGTGATCAAGAAAATTCATTCCATACAACCATGCATAACTATCATCACATCAATTCCCATTATTATCTTATTAGCAGGTCATAGCATTCGATCATAATACAATATACATGCATTTCACATATCCTACAAGCATTCAAATTCATTATATAAATTTAAGTGCAACCACACTACAAGCAAAACCAACATGAGGCCATCGAGAATCACTTACTCAACTGTAGTGGATTAGTCATAATAGTTTGGGGGTAGGTCGTCTCCAACGGTTAGGTCCCATGAACATCGCAAATATAATAATGTCAAGAGTTTGGGATAAATTGAAAGGCTAACCTAAAACTTCTTTAAGTCATACTTTTAACTTAGTTTTGTACTTTTCCTTAATTTTACTTGAAACTTCAATCACATATAACTTTTTCTTTTTAAATTTGATTTTTATGGTCTTATAGTCAATTTTTATCATTTTTGGGTGTACTTTAATGTTGTATGGTTAGATTTTTGAGATAAGGCTTGCAATTCTATCCACTAGTCAGAACAGTAGTGATCCTCATGTTTTGGTGCTCTTGTAAGCTTAGTATGGTTGTTAGGTTTTTTGTTTTCTTAGGAAATGTCTTTGGGCTTAGGCTAGGCCTTTATTCTAAGCTTAAAACATTCTTCAAGATCAAAATTCCATTCTTTCTTATGGCTTTGGTGTTGTCAACATTTTCTTAGACTTTTATGTAGGCTTATGGGCTTATTTTTAGTATAAACTAAAGTTGGTGACTTTATCAAGCTTAGGGAGTTTTATGTGGGCTTCTTATAGGTCTTAAAAAAACTTTTCTTGAGTGATTTAGGTGCTGGTAAGAAATTTGGTGAAGGCCTAACTTGGAGTTTTAAGCTTGTTTTAAATATTTTAGGCTTGGTTTTAAGTTTTAGGCTTTATATACTTATTATATTTGTTTTGGTTGGTCTTTTCACTTTGTTTACTTGGTTTTATCATATTTTTAAGTGATTTTTCTTGTAGTTTGTAGTTCTAGATTTGGACAGTTTGGTTCAAAGGCTTCCAACTTAGTTTCTCAACTTATTTTATTGCTTCCTTAAGTTTAGGAATTAGATAAAGAACCTAAACTATTTATATTCCAACTCCAACTTAACTTCTCTTCCATGAGATAATTATTTAACTTATGTACTACATAAAAATGACAGATTATATACTTATCGTAAACTCTATGCCACAGTTCACATCTCAAAAAGTTGATTTGTTCATAAAACAACATGTATTGGATTTCTTTTTTCCTTAAAGCTAAATTTAAAGCATGTTAACTTAATAGAAGTGAAAATAACACTTAAAGGACCTATATACACTCTACATCCAACATGCTATCCTCTCATTCATGTACACATTTCGTGATTTTCTCAACTTAAAATCTCTTACTCTAAGTGTTAGATATGCACCTTATATAATACTAACTCGGTATGCTCATAATCAATCCTTTATGTAAGGGATTCATAAGCTTATTATTTCAGTTAGTCTAGCTAATTTGTTACCTTATGTTTATGCCAATATCTTTATGGAAATATAGTGTCCTAATGTGGCATACTAAAGTTGTAAACACCGTAAATCTAGCCTTCTAGATATAGAATCAAACTTATGTGTTGTAGATAATTTCCTTAGGTCAACAAAGTCAGTAAAATTTAAAACCAATTAAAATTTCAATTCGAAACCTAAAACGAATATTAAAAATCTTAAATTATTAATCAAAGCTCTAGTCACGTACAAAAACCTTAAACCTTACATATGTATAACTATAAGAGATTGACTTTGAACAAGATAAAAACCTTAATCATATATGAAAACCCTGAATTCCATATGTGTATACATATGAGAAATCGAACCTGAACCTGATCAAAACTTTAAAACCATAATTTTAAGCATATAAATGCACTAATTCGCTATAACCACGATAAAAACCTAATCGAGTATGAATATATAATGATATGCTAAATCATATAAAATCATTAACCAATGATCAAAGATAACTTTTAATTTCTGATAAAGGTATACGTACTAAATTAATTTATAAGAAACTATAATATTATATTATATATAATTTTAACCTTCTAATCATACAAATAAGCTAGTATTATATAAGCTTAAGTATTTAGTTAACATTTAGACCATACATAATAAATGTTAGTATTTTAAATTGTACTTTTCGTGATAGTTATATTAAGTATGTTACTAGATACCATTGATAGGGTATAAATACTTAAAGAAAAGTTCTAATAATTGTTTTACTATTTATTTCATTTAATTCCTTATTTTCCTTCCTTTTCTTTAATTTCCTTCTAATTACTTTTATTTCCAACAATATTTACATTAATTACATGTAATTTTATAGAAGTTGACCAAGTCAACATTTGACTAAGTCATATGTTAACCAAGTCAAAGTGTTGACTAAAGTCAACACATGTCCCTTTCAAACTACAACTTTTTTCTCTTTTCTATTGATTTCTTTTCCTTCTGCACATGACTTTTTTTTTTTTCCTTTTCTTCTCCCCCTTTGCCGTCCACTTACCCCTCTTCTAGAATCCCCTTCCCTTTTCTTTTCTACACATTTAAATACAACAAATAAACACTCATTTGTTCCCCTTCCCAAAACCATAACCCCTCTTCTCTTTCCCCTTCTTCTAACTTTCAATTTTTACTTCCATATCTTCAATAACTCACTTACAAAATACTATATTATATACTTGCACTCCTTTTCCATATTTACAAAGAGAAAGAGGTATATTTTCATTATATCCTTTAGTTTAACACTTGATTAGTTGTTTATATTATAATAACATTAGAATCTTTATATAATATGTGCATACATGTTAGTACATATAGGAATCCTTATAAACATACATGTAAGTGTAGAAATCCATGTGTACATACAGCACATGAATACATATGAAGTATGTATGTAGAAATCTTAGTAGGATACATAGTATAAATATATATATACATAGATAAGACTAGGAAAACACATGTACATATGTTTAGATATCCTAACACATGAATACTCTTTTACGTACATAACCAAGTATAATAAGGATATTAAGTATATATACATATAAGTATACCAACCGAACCATAATAGTGTACAAAACATGAATCATATGAAAATTTCTTAAAATAATACTATGGAAATACAAAAATATGTACAAATATATGTGTACAACCATATGTATACTTAGGTATATGTATAAGTACATATACTAGTAAGTTAAAAGTATATATATATACATAACTATACACATAAGATGTATAAACATATGGGTATAATATAAGTACATACATATTATAACATAGGTGTTTAATATTAAGTAATAAAATAATTATACATAATATACATATATACATGTATGGGCCAAAACCCATAAAGGGGTAAATGTAGCCCATAATGCAATTACCAATTTATTTTAATAGTATATAAATATACATAATGGTAAAATAAAATTTAGGGAATGTAGAAATTAAGGAAATCTAGTAAATTGCCCCATGAACTAATAAACTTATACCACGTCGGCAACTTACTCAAATAATCTAATTAAGCTACAATTTATACTAATAGTAATAATATATAATAATGAAAGTTAAAAAAAATTAAGAATATAAGAAGTTAGAAATCAATTAACCCATGAATCAACAAAAGAAAACACAAAATTTATAAATGAAAACATTTAAGCCAAAATAACAATATTTATAATACTTTAAGCTTATATCATAAAACACAAGTCTTAATGCCCAAAAAGACCCCACTATGCAAATGCACATCCAAAAATGATGAAAATCAACTATAAGATCATAAAAATCTAAATTAGAATGAAAAAGTTACATGTGACTAAAGATTCAAGATAAATTGAAAAGAATAAGTAGGATAACTAAGTTAATTAACCCTGTAAACTGATAATGATGAGAAATAAATAACTAAATACATAAAATACCATAACTTACAAATATATAAATATAGTTACTATTGATCATACTAAGTATGGTAAACCCTGTACATGCCATACTCGGGTTATATTGGGAAATTAGATAAACTACGATAAACTTTTAGTTAACTGAGAAGTTTGGTTTTTCATAATACTTATAAGTTTTATTATCTTTTAGGCATTTAAATGTTAAGTTCTAGAAACCCCCAAAGGCTTAGAGAATGAGCAATAATCTAAGTAAAGGAGTTCTAATGACTTGTTACCAACTTATACATGTTATTTGTGTGATGTTTTACTGGTTGTTGTTGCCTATATGTATAAATGACCATTTTGCTTGTTTGTATCATTCGTGTTATCACCTTCTTAAACCAATAAATATAAATATTTCACCAAAATGACTGATTATATTCATCACATGTCCATGACTCAGTTAATGTGTAGATGGAGAGTACTAACTTTGCAAAATTTTGAGAGAAGTATTTTTTGAAAATGTTTTTCCAATCTTAAACATATTTTTGTACAATTTTTATAAGGGCTTGTAGTGCCCATAGATGATATTTTTATTGTTAAGGCAAAGCTAGCATGAGATCTCCAATTGATAGTTAGAGGACTCGCTTTATTGTACCTGTAGGGCCTCAGATAGATTTTGATTATGAGAGGACTTACATATTTGTGCCCGTGGGGCCTTAGATATATGTTGATAGCAAAAGGACTTGCTTAGTTGTTCTTAAGAGGCCTTGGATGGTAGACAACCCTAGTTTAGGGTCTACCTATTTGGATTAGAATTCCTTTCTCGACTAGGGTAATAGCTGAGTATCGCTTGGAGGGGTAATGCCCTTAGGTAACCTTATGCAGATAAGGTAAGGTGCTCTATGTAGATAAATACAGGGGATAATTGAAGTGTAGACGACATAAGTCTACACTTTCCATAGTTCCGAACTCTTATGGATGTATTGCTTACATTCATTTTATATATAGATAGCTTACATGTGTACTAATAATGTTTGATAACTTGCTTAAATGGTAGTAGTGAGGGACAAACTCACTGAGCTGTTTTATGCTCATTCCCCTTATAGTTTCTTTTATAGATTTATTTATGTTGGGATTGGGATAAATCTCATGTGCTGAGTATAAGGTGAAGATAAGTATGTTAATATTAGAATTAGTTAAGACCATTATAGGTAATATAGAAACATCATTTGTAGGAAATATTTTTTTGTTAGAGTTCAATACAATTTAATATTTCTTGTAATTTTATAAATTTGGTATATCATGTCTTATTATTTGGCAAGGGATATTGATTCTCTGTAGTTTTGAGGAACTTGAGCATATTGAATATCTTTAGTTATTTATATTTTATAGTAAATTAATTAAATAAAAATCAGAAACCTTAATGATTAATTACTTAAAGTCTTCCAATCTCTAACTTATAAGGTGGTTTTCATATCATGGGTGTACACGTGATATGGAAATTTTAGGCAAATCTACTAAGCCTTCTTTAGGGTCTTGATAAGAGTATTTAACAAGGAAAATAACTTACTCGTCCTAAATGTGTAAAAATAAGTGGTTATGCACTAAGAATCCACTCTTGCTCCTTGTTTGCCCTTCCTTTTCACAAGCTCTTTTAGTGACCAAAGTCTTGATATTTAAGGTCAGTTTTGGGGATGTTTTAAGATTTCCTTAAAAGGCTTTTGAAGTGGACAATGGAAGGCAACAAAATCAAGTTGTGCTATGAGATGTGGTTGCAAATATATGGTGGCAAGTGTAGGTTTTGTAGGGTTTGATTTCTTCTTTTGTTTTATAAGTTTGAAATGTGGAAAAAGGAAATGAAAGGGGAGAGTAAATGAGAGAGAGTACTGGTTAGAATTGTATGTGTTGTGCATCTAAAAACCTCCTTTTGTTTCACTTAAACTTAACACAAAAGTCAATCCTTGAAATGATTGGATGATGTAAGCATTAAGAGGTGAATAGTGCTTGTGAAAGAGATTGTTTTGATGTGTGATTGACAAGGCATGGCTCCCCCATACTGCATCCCTACAACCGGCCATTGTATGTTCCCTTATGGGTATGGTCCTTGTCATTTCACATTTTTAAAATAAGGTTGATAAGAGGTTGTGATAACTTATCCACATATAGTATAAGTCACGATAAGATAAGGAAATGGTCTTATCAATAGCTTTTGATAAGTTATTAGGTGATAATTGGTTCCAACCCTTATTTGATAAGTTATTTAATGTGATTAGTTAGCTTACTTGTCCATATGTAACATAGCTTAAAAGTGAAGATAAGGGAATTGTTTTATATATAATTCTTTTAAGGTTTGTTTTTAAATTAACTTATAAGTTATGATTTACTTCTCATAAAATTTTGAAATTTTCTAGTGTCAAATAAAATTATTCAAATTGAATTCTTAATTAGTTGTTTAGGATCACGAGTCCTTAATTATCTTAAGGTTTAGGGTTTTGGGTGACTTGAGGTCCGTTATTCTTGTGTTTGAGTTTTTATCGATAATGAATTTTGAATTGAAAAACTAAGTTCATTTTCTAAATGTAAACTTAAATCCTTAGTTTAGTTAATCCTTGGGATTGATCGAAAATCACTCTTAGTTGATTCATGTGTCCTTTAAATAGTAGGGTTTACAAGCGCCATATGGGCTTGCTAAGAAATTGATGAAAGGGATAGCCTTATGGGCTTACTACGACAAATTGGTGAAGAAAAGCACCTTGTAAGCTCACTTGAGGGAAGCACCCCATAGGCTTGCTAAAGGGAATCAATGATGAAAGGAAGTGCCCTATGAGCTCATGAAAAAAGAAATTGATGAAGATAAGCCCCCGATGGGCTCACTAGGAGAAATGATGAAAGGAAGCACCCTATAGGCTCACTATAAGGAATTAACAAAGAGAAGCACTCTTAAGGGCTTCCTATGGGGAATTGATGAAGAGAAGCGCCATACGGGCTTGCTAAAAGAATATGGGCTTACTAAAAGAATGTTGGTAAGGGAAGCACCCTAATAAGCTCATTGATAAATTGGTGAAGAGAAGTACCCTAATAGGCTTGCTTGGGGAAAGTGCCTTATGGCTCGCTTAAAGAACCGAAAAGAGACAAAGTAAAGATAGCGCCTTCAAAGGCTGGCTAAGTATTAAATATATAATATAGAAGGCCAACACCTTATGGGTTGGCTCAAAAGACTATTGGGAGAAAGAATCATGAATACTGGTCATATTGTCTAAATGTAAATGCAATATTCAAAAACCAATGTGCTAACATTATATAGAAATACTTACCTAACCTTGTTGATAGTACCTAAATTGCCAAACCTTTCTTCAAAAAGTCTTATTAAAACCAATTAACTCATTCTTTGAAACAAATTCAATCTTTGATCCCTTGTTGTCAACCCAATTGAAGCTTCTAAGACTTTTGCCAGCTCTTTTAGAGAAATTAAGGAAATTAACTTGATATAAAATGCCACTCACTATTTTTGTGCATCAATTGGTTGTCTTTCTAGAACTTTAATGAACTAAAACCCTTATTCTTAACTAGTAAATATCTGTCATGAGGTGATATCCTATCCGTACTTTGCCTTTCCTTAAAAAATAGACAATAAAAAATCTTCATCGATGGGGATCAATCTGTAATAAAGTATTTTAAAGAGTTTTGTCAATTACTAATGTTCTATATCTCACTTATCAACTTCCATCACGTTTTAGTATATGGGTTCGATTAAATGGAGTAAGGGAGTTGGACCTTTTAATGGAGTAGGAAGAGAGGGTGATGATTTCAACGTCGACAACTGCCAAGGATACCAACTTTGCTTGTAGAGAATGAAAATTAGACCATAATAACATTCAAAACGATTGGTATTTTTGTGTTCTAAGTAAAAATTTCCATTGACTTCTCAAGGGTAGTATAACTTTACAACGTCAGCATTAATGGGGTCTCTCAATTCTAGACCATCCATTTGAGACAAAATTAAAGCCCCTCCTACTAATACTCACTTCACAACATAAGGGCCCCCATAATTAGGAGCAAATTTTCCTCTAAAGTCTTGTACATTAGGAAGAGGCCTTTTCAACACCATATTACCCTCTTTGAAGTTCCAAGGTTGTACTCTTTTATTGAAAGCATGAGCCATTCTTTGTGACATAAGGTTGTCAATCTTCTCTCATAAATCAAATTTAGCTACTTAATGTGTTTCTTCATGCAATTAGCTTCATCCAACTAGGTTTCTGACAGTACTCTGGGAGATGAGATCTCAATCACTACTGGTAACACTGCTTTAGTGCCATATACCAAAGAGTAGGGTGTTGCCCCAATCGACATTCTAATGAAAGCTCGATAGGCTATAAGTGTGAATGGCAACATCTCATGCTAGTCCTTATATAGAACAACCATTTTTTCGATGATTCTTTTAAGGTTTCTATTGGCTACCTCAACGACTCTAATCATTTCCAGTCAATAAGGTGTAGAGTTTTGGTGAATGATCCTAAATTGTCGGCATAACTTAGACATAAGCTTATTATTGAGATTAGTGCCATTGTCAGTAATGACTGTTTCTGGAGTCCCATATTGAGCCAAAATATCTCTCTTAATGAACTTAACTACAAGCCCTTAGTAACACTCAAATAAGATGAGGCTTTGACCCATTTACTGAAGTAGTTGATGGCCACCAACATAAAGTGATGCCCAATGGATGCTTTTAGAGTAACCAAGTTGATGATATCTAATCCCCACATTGAAAAAGGCTACGGTATTGAGAGTCTGTGTAATTCTTGAGTAAGACATTTATCTTATTTGCATAAGCTTAGCATAAGTGGTAGTACTTAACGTATTTGATGCAATCGCCTTCCATTGTTGACCAGTAACATTCGAGCCTCATAATTTTCTTCGTTAGCATGTAATCGTTCATATGAGGGCAATGTACTCCTTCATGTACTTCTTTCATCAAAATCTTGGCCTCTTTGTCATTTGCATACCTTAAAAGTGTACCATCAAAAGATTGCCGATACAAAGTGGACTCACTTATTAAGAATTGGGCAACCAATCTCTTGATCATCCTTTTGTCCTTTTTCTCAACCTCTTTAAGGTATGTACCTTGTTGTAGGAACATTTTAATATCATAGTACTACAACTTTTTGCCATTGGTACCTTTAATTGGCAGATTGAATGCAGCCTTGTCTTTAATTTCAAAAGTAAGGGGCTGAATCTTGACTCTACCAGATATCTAGACCATAGATGCTAGAGTAACCAAGGCATTAGCTAATTGACTCTGAGTCCTCGATACGTAACTGAAAGTGATTCCTTTAAATTTCTCCATCAATTCAGTTAAGTGATGGTGATAATGTACTAGTTTAAGATCTTTCATCTTGTATTTTCCCCGAGTTTGGCCGATAATGAGTAAAGAACCCCTATACACTTCTAATTCTTGAATATCATTATTTAGGGTCATTTTGAGTCCCATGACGCATGCTTCATATTCAGCAATATTATTGGTGTATGGGAAAATGACCCTTATAGCTACAAGGTACTATGTACCTTCAAGGGATATCAATATTACCCCAGTTCCACAACTAAACACATTAGCTGCCCCATCAAAGAACAACTTCCATTTTGGTGGTTCATCATCTTCTCCTTTATTAGAACTTCCTTCAGTTGCTAAGATATCTTTATCAGGGAAATTGACATGTACCTCTTAGAATTAAGGGGACTCTCTACTAACTGATTTGCTAGAGCTTAGCCCTTAATTAAATTTTGGTTCACATATGTAATGTAAAACTCTGACAGTAACATTCACTTTAAGATTTTGCCAATTAGAGCCGATTTATCTACTAAGTATTTTAGGAGGTCGTGCTGAGCCTACAATTCAACCCAATAATAGAGCATGTATTATCTGAACCGATGCATTACCCAGACCAAAGTACAGCATTTTGTTTCAATTTCTAACTATTTCTATTCCCCTTTAGTAAACTTCTTACTCAAGTAATATATAGCCCATTCTCTTCCTTTGTCATCCTTTTGGCTGAGCATACACCCCATGTATTTTGGTAATCTTGTTAGGTATAGAAATAAAGGCTTCCTAGGTTTAGGAGCTACCAAAATTGGGGGGTTCATGACATACTCCTTAATCATTATAAAGGCTTGCTCATATTCTTCATCCCCATTTATCTTGGTGTTCTTTTTCAACAACGTAAATAAATGATGGCATTTATTTATGAGTTGAGATATGAACTAGGCTATGTAGTTTAAGTAGCCTAACAAGCCTCTAATTTCTTTAAGTGTATGTATTAGAGGCAAGTTAACTATTACTTTGACTTTATCATGGTCCACTTTGATGCCCCCTTGGCTAATTATGAAACCCAATAATTTCCCTGAAGTCACTTCGAGGATACAGTTCTCTAGGTTAAGCTTTAATTGAAATTTTCTCAACCTATCAAACAATCTCTTTAGATTATCCTCATGGTTCTCTTCTCCCTTGCACTTTGCAATCATATCATCAACATATACCGCAACTTCTTTGTTCATCATGTTGTGAAAGATTACAACTATGGCTCATTGGTAAGTTGCCCCGATGTTTTTAAGTCCAAAAGGCATTTCTTTATAGCAAAATGTTGCCCAAGTTGTGATAAATGATGTCTTAGCTTTATCTTCTTTAGACATTCAAATATGATTATATCTAATGAACCTATCCATGAATGAGAAAAGATGGTTCCCAACTGTATTATTGACCAAGACATCAATATAGGGCAAAGGGAAATTATCTTTAAGGGTTACTTGATTGAGGTCTTGAAAATCCATCCAAACTTTAACTTTTCCGTTCTTCATTATTGCTACAATGTTGGCTACCCACTCAAGATAATCAGATACCTCAATGAAACCGACCTCTAGTAAGTTTCTGACTTCTTCAGACATTCACACCTTCTTAGGTTTGATGGCTTGTCATATGGGTAAGTGGTGGACCATGATTGATGGATCTAATCCAGGCATATCTTTATAAGACCATGAAAATACATCTTAGTATGTAGATAGCAGTACGGTCATTTCTACCTTTTATTCTTCTTTCAAATTCTCTTTAATTTTCAATATTTTGAGGTTATCATCAATCCCAACATTAACTATCTTAGTTGGCTTGTCAATGGAAATTTTACTCATTTCATGTCTTTGCCAGTTTTCTTACACATCACTATGGTCCTTGACATTACTCTCGATAGCTAACCCAGTAGGGCTAGAGGTGATTTAATATTTTCACCACTTATATGCGTGAGGTGTCCTTTGCTTTTATTCAAAGCATTAGATTTGGGGAAAAAAAATGAAAAGAAAAGAGTGTAAGTAAGGTAAGAGTGAAGAAGAGGAAGACTAATTCTTATTATGTTAGAAGAAATTCTTTTAGGTACAACATTGTAGAACAAAGGTAATTATTACAAAATTCTATAAAATACTAAATTGTGATTCATCTTTTACCCTAGAG
Source organism: Lumnitzera littorea (assembly GCA_024138015.1). Taxonomy (NCBI): domain Eukaryota; kingdom Viridiplantae; phylum Streptophyta; class Magnoliopsida; order Myrtales; family Combretaceae; genus Lumnitzera; species Lumnitzera littorea. The sequence goes on along the minus strand of JAMXBB010000006.1, from coordinate 77,391,975 downwards.
AAGACTTATTGCTGTTAATAAAGATGGAGAACCAATTATTTAGGTGCTAGGACTTGTAAGATGGGCTAATTATTTTATTACTGCTGGAGGTATCCTATTTGGTAGGCTTTGAAGTTTGGACATCAACTCAGATGAAAGTTTCTAACATCAGTAGGAAGGTCATTAGGGTATGATACAATCTTTTACCTCTTTTGTCTCTTGTTTGCATATTTTACACCTCATCCATTGGAGTTGGGATGTAACCCAACCCATAGGCACTAATTGGGCCTTCTTTAAATTTTGGCCTCTTATCTTTCTTTCGATCGATAATCATACACACTTCTTTAAACATTTGGAGCCCAAAGTCCTCTTACTCCTCGACGCCAACGTATGGTTTGGCTGTTTCCTTATATATTTCATAATCCTAGTTACCTAGAATTGTGATGACCTAGCCATTTGAGATGAACTTAACATTCTAGTGCAAGCTTAAAGGTATGGCCCCTGTTGAATAAATTCAAGGTCTTCCGAATAATAGGTTGAAGGTCCTTGGCATGTCTAAGACCAAGAATTGGATGCTAAAAGTCCGTACGCTAATATCAATAGGTAAGTTGATCTCCCCTATTTCTCTTCTAGACTTGTCAAAAGCCCTAATTGTTGTTGAACTTAGCTTAATTACAATTGTATCAATGCCCAATAGATCCAAGGTGGTTAGAGGGCAGACATTTAATGATGATTCGTTATCGATGAGGACTCTTACTATGATAATGTTATTCACCCTCACTATCATGAAGAGAGGTTTGGTGTATTGATTACCTTCTTCACCCAGTTTCTCAGTAGAGAAAGAAATCTAATCCATGGTGAGGATAGAGTTGATCATAGACCCCATTCTTTCAACTGATATTTCATAAGGGACTTTGACTTCCCTAAAAGTTCTGAATAAAGCTTCCTAATGTGGTTTTGAAGCCATCAACAACCCATGAGTGAATTCTGTGCTGGAGTCTTAATGAAGTGATCCATTATTTTGTACTTACTTGATTTAATCAGTCTAGTGAAGGCAGATAAACCTTCTTCGCATTCAGTTGGTTCATTACTTGACCTTTCTAGCATAGCCTTCTTGTTTAGATCTTCTTTTGGGCCATAAATTCTATTAAGGCAAATAATTCCCCTTACGACTGAACTCAATTGTCGTTGATTTATTGCCTAATAGTTGAAAGGGGTAGTTTTATAATTTTTAAGGGCTAAAGGCATATGGAAGTGTACCTTTCGATCTTTAGAATTTGCTTCTCCTCTCATTTGTAGAACCTATAGACCATAGGCTCTCAGTTATAACCGATATTTTGATGGTCGGATTTGAGTCATCAAATATCATGTTGAGAATGTGATTGTGATGTTCAAAACTGGAGCTTCCACGAAGTTTAGTTGGACTATGCCTTCATTGATTAAATCTTGAATTTTATTTCTTAATCTCTAACATGAGTCTAATGAATAGCCTACTTACCCTAAAAGATATAGACACCTTGCATTAGGATAAAAAACTCTTAGCTTGTACCTTTCATTAGGAGGCTCACAATGGACCAAATTATCTTTTCTTAGCTTTTCAAGCATTTGACTAAGAAGGACTAGTATTTTGGTGAACTACCTTGGGGCCCTATTGATTTATGGTTAGCTTCTGAACTATTGTTCAATTAGTAGAGGATTTGCCCTAAAGGACACTTAAGCATTAGACCTGGTATTTTAATTAACCACGCCAACAATAGCTTCTCAAGGCTTGTTGGTGGTAAGTTTAGCAGGGGTGGTCTTCTATTTGATGGTTCTTGTAATTTGCTCGAAAAGACAACACTTTAAATCCAGTACCTTGCTGCCACTACCTCTACAAAACTAGAAGAGGCTTTCCTGGTTAGGTAAGAGAAGTAAGGTCTCTCAAGAGAGTTGATGAAAGCTGAAGTTAGTTCTTTCTTAGTCATGGGGGCAGAGACCTTTGTAACTAAGGGCCTCTACCTTTAGGCATATTCTTTAAAAGATTCATTGTGCCTCTCGTTTAGGGAAACCAAATCCATCATAGTCAGTGCTGTTTCAACATTGAACCTATATTGCTCATAAAATGCCCTAGCCTGCTTCTCCTATGTGTCTACCTGATTTAGATCTAATTGGGCACACCAGGTTAAAGAAAGGCTTGTTGAGCTATCCTAAAATGTTTGTACCATGAGCTAGTTATATTGTGTATATTTGCCCATCTTTCATACGTATAACCTGGTTTGTAGTTTAAGGTACTTAGTTCTATTATACTTACCAAAGTTAGATACTTTAAACTTCTCTAGGAGCTTCCATAGTCATAAGCAGAGAAGTCTATTATACCAGCCTACTCGAATCCAACATACCCTTCGAGCATTTTCATCTTCTCAGTGATTTGTTGGGTCAATCACCTCTCAAGCTCTTTCAATTTGTCCTGATTAGCTTCAGGCTTTAGGTTGATTGGGAATGAGTAAGTGTTTAGCTTAAAAGTCGAATTAACCTTCAAATAGACTCCTTCTATCTCAAAAGATTCAAAGGTCTAGTTGACTTTGGGATAGGCTTCTTTTGCTTCGAGAGATGGGGCTTTAGCATTTTTTCCATATCAGGCTTTGGAACTTTCTTCATTTGATAGTGTTGTGGACTTGAGTAAGGTGATGTTGTCAACAAGAAAGCTTAGTTGATTTACAATCTTCCCCACTGTTCATTCTAGAGAGCAGAATCTTAGCTCGGTCGGATCAACAACTTCGAGGTTGATATTGCTATTATTGGTGTTGATGTTGTCGTTTCCTTAGCTGGCCATTCTAGTTTGAGGGTAGGTTTAGATAAGACTTCTTTAGATGGTTTGACACTTAGGAGCTATCGTGGCAACTTGGTTTAAGATCACTTCTTAACAAGTTAGCACATAAATATTTTTATGTAGGTCTTGATTGCAGGATCTAGTTTAGCTGGTGCGGGTTGATGATTTTTGGCACTTAATACTGGATCTCCCTTACCTTATGGAGCTGATCATACAGATATTCTTTAGCGACCCAATGCTTGTCTACTTCTCCTGTAAATTCTATAAAATCAGTAATTTTAACCCTAATTTAAGTCCAAGTATCCTAAATTATGTCATGAGTTGATAAGGTTAGTAACGATAAAATTTTATGAAATTTAATAAATCGAATATAGTATCGATAATAAAAACCCTAGAAATTGATCAAAACCTAAATCGCATACCAAAAACCCTAAATCCGATCTACGCACAATTACTTGAAATCGAACCTGAATTTGATCAAAACCCTAAAACTATAACTTTAAGCTTATAAAATAATTAAATATCACTCAATAGTGATATAATCGTAGTCGATTACAATTATCGACTAAATCATGTAATCGCGTAAAACTTTTAACAAAAACGTTAAAATAACTCGTAAAAATTATAATTGTAATAGGTACTAATTAAATTGATAAATTTTCATAAAATTCCAAAATTAATTTATAATTATTATTTTTATGATTTTTATGTTTAGAAAAATTATATATAATTATTTCTAATTTCCTTTTTCTTCTATTTTCTCTATTTACTTTCCTTTCTTTTTCCTTCTTTTCTTTTCCTCTTCTATTTTTTCCCTTTTCCTTACATGAATTACAACAGCAAATTCAACAGCCCATGTGTTTTAATTTACATTACAAATGTCACAATTTAAGAGACAAAGGACAAGATAATTAAAGATTATGTGATATGAGGCAAGTACACCTATCAGTTTTAATATAGTGGATATGAGTCCGAGTCGATCCCTTAGAGATTTCGAGTACTAATATTAACCTTAGCCCTATTATCTAACCGGAAAATTGTGATAAGTTGAATGAATTAAAAATACTAAAATTAACAAACTAAACTAATTATGAGACTTAATTAAGCAAATTAGAAAGCAATAAAACTACGAACGACTTCAAGAAATTAATAATGTATTTAGGAATTATTTCCCCTATTGTTTAACATGTGATCACTTAAAATATATTCAATTCAGTTTCTATTATTCTTGACCAGAGGGATTCACAATTAAAGCTAACATCTTTCTCAAGCATATTAACCCTATCCTAAATTATTTATCGGAATCTCTTCACTTAGTAATACAACTTAGAATTGCATTAATGTATAATGAATTCCTACACAAATAATTAACTTTCCGGAAGAAACATGTATCTTATCTCTAAGTATACATGTAATTCTCTCCAATTATGCTAAGATCTAATTACACATGCAATTTCTCAATCATCATGCATAATATCATAAATTGATACTCTAGAATTACTAATCAACAATTAAACAACATAATTGAATCAAGAAAAGATAAAAACTTTTTTGAAATTTGTAATTCAATCCATAAGTCACATAAAACTCTAGGTTCCATAATCCTAAATACTCGAATTCTAAGCTATCATAATGAATCTAAAAACGAGTTCCATAAAAAATATAAAATAAAACATGAAAAACCCCTTTAATTGATGAACAATCTCTCTAATCTTGAAGTTGATGTTGTTCTTGCCTCTTTCTTGATGTTCTCCTTAAGTCTCTTTCTCTTCTCTTATGTCTCTCTGTTTCTATAATGTCTCTCTTCTTCTTTTAAACCCTAAGATATCCTTTTATATGTGTATTATAAGGATTTTGTTTTCGTCACCAGACACGGCCTGGGACATGGCCGTGTCCCCAGGTTGTGTAACTTTCTGTACTAAGGCAAAATTTTCTACACAACTTCATAACTTCTTTGTTTGAACTCCGAATTGAGTGAAACTTGATTCCTTTTCTTCGTTTTCGATCCTAAAATGCATTCAAACCTTGAAATCAAAATTTTACTCAATTAAGTATCAATTTCTTTAAAGAAAACCAAAAATGTAAGGGAAATACTATAAAATCACCATATGAAATATGTTTAAAATCAGAGTTATCATTATGTCTTATCCAATTTAATGAAGAGATTAGGTTAGATTATTTTTTTCTTTTTCATTTTTTTTTACTCTTATTTACTATACGTTTGGAGTTGGATTAAATTAGTAGAAAAAAAAAAAAGAAAAGTGAACCAAACCGAACAAAGAAAAGAAAACTAAAAGAAAGCAAAACAAAAAGAACTAAGAAGAAGAAGAGGAAAATATCACTTCAATTAACAAAAAAATTAGGTAAGTATATGTTTAATTTATTTGTACATATGTATATTATATAGTATGTGCATGTATATATTAAGTATTTGTAATATATTACATGTACATATATGTATGCATGAGTAGACAAATATATATATGTATCTCTTTGATGTGTGTATAACCATGTGTATGTGGACATGTATATATATACACTATTAGGTAGAATATACGGTATATGTATATATATGTATGTATAAATAAGAATACATATGATAGGTATTTGGAATTTTCACTATTTGGATATATATATATATATATGCATGTACACATAAAAATATATATGTATGTATGTATTATATATGAATGGGTGATTAATATTTAGTATTTGGTATATTATATATATACATGTATTAGGTATTCTCGTATTTATGTATTTATGTAAGTATTTCTTTATGTATATATATATATATATATATATA
>JAMXBB010000006.1:77373899-77386029 GCA_024138015.1 Lumnitzera littorea | reverse complement strand
TATTATTATCATAAAGTGATATTACTTACACTTGCACAACTCTTGGTTATCAGTTGTAGCTATAGCCTTATGTATTGCATAAAGGGTTATCGATTGTAAGGGAAATCAATCTACAATCCTTTATACAGTATATAGCGACTGTTATGATTAGCCCCCTCAGGTCGTGACATCTCTTAGCCACTTTCTTAAATTGATGTTGGGGTTGATAATCCTTCTTTCCCATAATTGCTTGATTGTGTGGAGTTTAGACATCTTTTGTAGTAATGGATTTTGAAGGCCCTTATAATCTAAGGTCATAATTTCTAATGAAGGCCTATAGACTATATCTTGAATTCTCCTAAATTTTCTAATCATAATGTTAAGATAATAGCCTATGTATAATTTCATTCCGATTAGGGGTATTGCTTGATAATTTTTGCAAACTAAGATTATCCTCTTGAAGTTGCTCTATCTTGTTATCCATAAGTTATCAATAACTTAGAAATTTCGTAATGCTTTTACCTAGTAGTAAGTGGATTTTTCTTCTAGGAGATAGACCTTGTCAACAAAATAATCGATCAAATCAATATTATGGGTCAATTCTCCTCAAATTAGATCAAGCCCAAAACACTTCATGTAGCTCACAAACCATACTATTAGTAGTGCCATGCTAGTCTTCAATGTGCCATTGTTTTCCTCCTTCAAAATGTTGAGGCTTCTAATTTGTTTAGTAAGGAGGGATGGGACATATGATTTGCCTTCAAAAAATTAGCCCACTAATTCAACGACCCTAAAATGGATGTGGAACTTTTCATTAAGGAACAAGAGAGTCCTAAATGTAGGTAGAATAAAGGCTTTTATTTTCTTTTGTCCCCAGACTTTGGGATTGCCACAAAAGATGGCCTATTTGTTGGATTTAAGTTCAATGGTGAACCAAGCTTTTAGGTCTTATAATTTGATGTAGTTTCCATTATAGCTTCTCTAGGCCTTGTTCACTTTAGCTTTTTTTATCCTTAAGAATCTTGAAAGGGCATTCATTGGGTCAACTTCTAAATTTGGGGTATATATATTTTCTAAGGAAGGGGTTTGAAGTAGTTAAGTATACTCGTTAAGTGTTAGATTAATCAGGTGAGGCTCAACTTGAAAAGCCATTTCTTCAGGCTCCTAAAAAGTTGGTTAGGCCCCTAATTAAATTAATCTCTATTTTCTCCTTAGGAAGTGATAAGATGGGCCTAAGCTTGCTGGTGATGGACACTTGTTCCCTTGGATTAACATGTTGAAGTCATTGGTTTAGGATGGGCTTAGGGTTAATGGACTTATCGACATACTTTTCCCTTAAGTGGATGGAGTTAGATGGATAGGCTATTTCTCAATTTGAATTACAAAGGAAAAATATGTTACAATATTGACCGACCATTATTTATAGTAAACAAAACTTATTTACAACGATTTTATGTTTTTAACATGTTAAAATTACAAGGGAAATCAAGAAAACTCTAAGCCATTATATCTTTTTTTTTTTAATATTCTCGTCTTATCTAGCTATTTGTTGGTTCCAGACGTCATGAATCCATAAAAGGTAAGTTCTAAAGATCCTTAAACTTATGTGACCTCACTTGTTAAAGAATACTTTCATTAGTCACATCAAGCTTAAATGGAGGTAGCCTAATCAACCTTGAGCGGTGGTTACACTACAGCATCTAAAGCCTATACAATGGCTAAACCATATTAAGGTCCTGATATGGTCTAAGTTTGACCATTTTTATCACATGTTTGTGGTATGAAATAATCTCCCCCACCCCAAATAGTTTAAAAAACTAAACCTATAAAAACGTTAGTATAATTATGATATAAATAATAAAGAATGAATAAATGGATAAGCAAATAAATTACACTTAGTAAGGTGATTTTTAGATATTAATTTTAATTTTGGAAAGTTGAAAGGCTAACCCTCTTGACTTACTTAATGGAGTTACTAAGTTGTCAAGTTTGATTTTTTCCCAACTTTTATAAATAAGTCTTTTTTAAACCAATCAATATTAAACCCTACCCATTAAATATTGACCCTCGACTAAGGTTTAAAGAAAACCGGTTCTTTTGTCTTTTGAAAACATTTTGGAGTCACCACCTGATTAGAGTTAGGAAAAAGAGTTAAATTATAATTAATTAAGTGGATTAGTTATAATTTAGCTGTTGGTTTTTTCGATAAAACCAATTTATAAATGGTTTTAAGATCTAGAAGTTAAGTCCAAGGGTTAGGATTTTCAAACCCTTATGGGTACTAACAACTTTTCAAATTTAGTCTTAATCTTAAAAATCATCTTTCGTTGGTTAACAGATTAAATGATTTAAACTAAAATAATCCTACTATTCGAGATCAAATATATATAGTTCTTTTGATGAAAATTTTAGGTGGGTGAGTTGACTTTAAACTTGAAAGGAATACCTAGTTTAAGTTTTAAGTAAGTTTGGGTATTATTGGGAAAAGTCCAAACGACCTTAAATTGGCGTTTATTTTTAGAAAGTTATAAAATTTTCTAATTTTGAAAGGGTCCATTCATTTTTATTTTTTTATTATTATTATTATTATTTAAAACTATTTTTTTTAGTGATTAAATAACTTTGTTATTTATTTGCTTTTTTTTTATATTATTTTCTATTTTATTATCATTACTCTAATTATTTATTATTATCTTAGTTAAAACCTAAACTTTTCTTTCTTTCTTTTTTTCCTTCCTTCTCCATTTTTCTTTTTCTTTTTTTTCCCCTTTTCTTCTCTCTCTTTTTTTTTTTTTTAATTTCAATTACATCTACAAGTACGTGAGTGTATAAATGAATAAAAAAATAAAAATTACAAAATAATCAAACAAGCCGAACTAAGGATGGACACGGGTTGGATCAGCCTCATTTGGGTTGGGTTAAGTCAAGTTAGCTTAGATAAGTAGAGTCAAACCGATTCAGGTAGACTGAACGGCAAAGTAGGTAGTTGAGCTTGAGCAGAATGTCGAATTTGGGGTTTTTAGATACGAGGAATCTAATAGCAGTAGCAATTTTCATTGAAAACTACCGTAGAAGATGATGTTCTTAGAGAGAAAGAAAAAAAATTCGTATTAGAGAGAAAACATGTAGTATGTGTGCTCTTTGAATAGATTCTTCTAATTGTGTGTATTGGAAACAAAGAATAAATGCCTATTTATACTGTAAGTATAAGGGTTAAGCTTGGAAGGTTGGGAAAATGGTGATTTTTCATTAAATGGTTTTGACATTAAAAAATGAATTTTTTCCAATTTTCATGCTTGATTTTGGTCACATAGGAGGATAAATTTAGTTGGGTTTTAGGTTTAATTTAGAAGCAAGCCACATGTATTATACAATTGCATCATTAATTTGATGAAATTGTATAGAAAAAAAATTAGTCAAAAGTACATAAGGAAGATGATACAAGGGATGGCAGTTACATATGGGGCGCATGCCATGTGCGCCCCCCCGCACCACCCCACCCCCCCTAATGCCTACATACGCTTACATTACATGTATGCAATCGAAAGAAATTTAGGGTACATTCGCTTGTTGCATGCACAAGGCCTTAGGCTTTGTTTAGCTTATTAAAAATGGACCAGGTTTTAAAAACTTGGCCTGATCTACTTCTCCTTCCCCTTTTTTTTAATAATAATAAAACAAAATTAAAAGTAAAATTTTTTAAAAAAGGAAAAAATCCCTTAAACCCCTTCGTTTCATTGATACTCTCTTCCTTTTTTTTTTTAATTTGTTATTTCACTTTATTTCTAAATTCTTTTTATTTTTATCTTTTTTTGCATTTTTCTACTTGCAATTTTTCATTTTTTTTTATTTTTTTTTCAAATTTCTTTTTTTTTCCCTAAATTAGGACCCTTTATCCAATCGTAAAAAAAAAAAAAAAAAAAAAAAAAAAAACAAAAACAAAAAGGGGAGTAAAAATAGGGTGTCTATACTATCTAACTCACTTTGAACACAAACAATAAACTACGCAACAAAGCAATAACAAAGCTTAACGACTTACTCAAGGTAAATCTCTTCTTTGATACCAAGATGATAGGCCGCGAAAAGGATACATAAAGATGACCATATCTAGTAGAAGGGTCCAAGCTCATAGAGAGCTTGAAATAAAAGGTAGAATGTATGAAAAATAAGCAAAATCCACTAAAGAATCTAAAGATATGACACACCAAGGAACTTCATAGACTCAAAAACTAGCTCGATATGATGCATAAGAAGTTCAATGAGGTCACTTGCCACCTAGTCTTAATTTAAGGTTAGGATAAGAGTTAGACAAGTAAGCAAAAATAGTAGGAAGAAGATTCTATATATTCAATGATTCAAAGATGATTGCGCCTACAAAACATAAGGGTATTTATACCCAAAATTCTAGGGTAAACTATTTAATATGAAAAAGATAAAAAGGGATACAAGGAACATCAAAAGGGTATAAAAGGGAAATAAAAATATAGAAGTTTCATGCAACAGATTCCATTACCTAAGAAGCTTAGATATGTAGCTAGTAGATGCTGGTAGGCTTTTAGCAAAAACAAACATAGGAATACAATTAGGATAACTATTGCTAAGTTGACCTATGGGCTCTCCTGTTATGAGTTTAACTCAAATGTTATCTAAGCAACTCGAAATAAGGTTAATCAAGCTATTTGGTAAGTATAACAACCCAACAATATCGTTGTCGTGATAGGTCGCCGTGTACCGTATAAAGGTCTATTATCAACCCCCTTGCTAATCATAGGCCTTTCATACGACACACAAGGCTCCTTCCACTCTACGTTACCACTAGGCTCATAGACAAGTAATATAGAGCAATTTAACTAAAATTACTTCTATGTTATAAATTAACTAATTGTGTGGGCTCGTGAGACCCACACCAAAACAATATTACAAACAAATGCAGTTCATAACGGAACTGCATAAAAATCTAAGTTATGCATACATAAAAGTATCTAAATATCTATAATCTATTATAAAATGTCCTCTTCGCTCTCTGATCACTCCAACCCGTCTCTACCCGAGACTCACCACAAGCATGCCTCGGTCCGGATTGATGAAGAGGTTCTCCTGCACCAACAAAAATCTATAGGAGAGTAAGCTTACGCTTAGTGAGATAAATGCCTTCGTCAGTACCACATAGCAGAAATTTATTATATGCACAATCATATGAATGCATGAACAACCAGTATGCCAAACAACGCATGCAGTGACCTAGGAACCGCATACAACTCAGAATTATGCCCCCTCAAGTCGGGGTTTGGAGATAATTAACCAACCCAAACCAAAATCCAAGTTCTAGACCTTGGGCTTTATTTCATTTGCACTATCGTACTCATACTAAAACAAAACTCTACATATATATATATACTTCCTTTACCAAAATCAAATCGTATCTTTTAAAATCCCAAGTCTAACGGTGTGGTGGCCCCCGCAGTCCACAAACACATGCCCTAAGCAGAAGCCACAAGACTCAGCCCCTCGCCGACGGTTGGCGTCTCCCGGCGCCTAGTAAGCCCATCAGCTTAAGACAAAGACTCAATATATATGTTGGCGTAGCTAGTGCCCAATCCTGCAGGAAACTCGTATTCCTGTGAGTCCCTTCCCATCTTTTGCGTGAAGCGGCAGTCGGTGTTATCCGTATGCAATATGGGGTATGCATGATTCGTTTTGATTTCTTAATCGCATAAGTGATTAACTCGATTTTCAAGGTGATCAGACAATTTCATTCCAGACAATTCATATGTATATATGATGCAAGCAATTCCCTTTATTAAATATACTTAACAAGTCATCACATTCATCCACAAATTCATACACATGCATCTCCCATATCCCACAAGTATCCAAATTCATATATATAAGTTTAGGTGCATCTATTTCTACAAGCACAATCAAGTAAAGAGTCATCGCGAAGTTACTCATTCTGCCATGTGAGTCAGCCAAAATAATCCGAAGGCAAGTCGTCTCCGTAAACAGTGTCCCCTGGTCATTGAAATAATTTTTATAAGGAATTGAAGTAAACTTAAGAAACTAAATAAATTTTCCTTAAGTTATATCTTTGACTAGTTTTCGTAATTTTTCCCGGTTTTTACTCAAAGTTCAATCGCTTATAACTTTTTCATTTTAAATCCGATTTTTATGATCTTATAGTCAATCTTTATCGTTTTTGAGTGTACTTTAACATGGTAAGGTTAGATTTTCGAAATGAGGTATACAATTCTATCCATGGGTCAGAACAGTAGCGTTCCTCATGTGTTAGAGTGTTTTTAGGCCTTGTTTGGTAAATGGGCTTTTTAATAACTTAAGAAATTCTTTGGGCTTGGTCTTTAGATTTTATCCTAAGCTTAAAATACTCCTTAAGATCAGATTTACAACTTTGATTTATATTCCTAAGGCTAACAACCACTTCTTGGGCCCTTTAGTGGGCTTAAGTTGTTAAATGGGCTTGTTTTTTGTTCAAACTAAAGTTAATGACTTTGGTAGGCTTATGGGGCCTTAGGTGGATTTCTTATGGGCTTCAAAACAACTTCTCTTGGTACTTTAAGGTGCTGATCAGATTTTTATTGAAGGCCCATCTTAGAGTTCTAGGCTTGTTTTGAGAGTTTTAAGCTCGGTTTTGAGTTTTAGGCTTTATATGCTCACTATACTTGCTTTAGTTAATCTTTTCACTTTGTTCTTTTACTTTTATCATATTTTTAGGCCTCATTTTCCCACGTTCCAGATCTGTTCATGTTGGTTCTAAGGGGTCCTTACTTGGTTTTTCAACTTGTTTCATCATTTCCTTAAGTTTAGGTAGTAGATTATGCACTTAACTACTTGTGTATAAATCTTAACTTAAGTTTCCTTCCATCAAATGATCCTTTAACTCATGCTCCACATAAAGAAATAAAAGATCTTATACTTAATAAAACCTCCATATCATAGCTCATGTTATACAAAGTTGGTTTCTTCATAAAACTTCATGTGATGGATTTTTCCTTAACTTAAGTCTAGATTTGAGCATGTTTAACTTAATGGAAACAAAATCAACATTCAAATGACCATGGAACCTTTACGTCCAGCATGCTTACCCTCCATTAAAGTTCTCCTTTCAAGATTTCCTTAGCTTAAAATCTTCCATTCAAAGCATTAAACAAATGTCCATACAAAACACCAACTTTACATGCTCATATTTCAACTTCATGTAAAGGTTTTAGGGTTTGTTTCTTAAAACGATTTTTTTGTGCTATAACAACTCAAACCTTACTCATATCTTCAAGAAATCCAAGTCTCCTAACATAAATACTAATCCACACATCACAAGAAACACTTACTCGTCCTTAACGCAAAGTTTGGTGGTTGTGCTCTAAGGTTCCACTTTAGCCTTTAACTTTGCCTCTTCCTTTTAGCCACCTTTTGAAACCCGAATCCTTTGGTCTTTTGGAATGGGGTTTATGGAAGATTATAATGGACTTAAAAGGCCTTAGATGGTGAAAGAAATGACACAAGAACAAGGGAAAAAAATGCCGTGAGTGAAGCTTCAAAAATGGAAGAAAAAGGGATTTTGTGGGGTAAGGTTGTTTCCCCTTTTTATGTTTGTTTCAAAAGAGAGAAAGATGAAGTGAAAGTGAAATTGAAAGTGAGAGAAATGGGGAAGAGTGTGGCCGATTGGAAATGGAGAGAGAAGGAGTGTTTAAATATCTTGGAAGTGTTGTCTTGAAGCTTACAAAAAGTCAACAATTGCAACTCTTGATGATGTAAGCATTAAGAGGTGAATAGTGATGTGTAAGAAGAAGTGATTGATGAGTGAATGACAAGTGCATGGCCGCCCCCTCTTCTCCCCTTTTTAGATCTGCCATTGGAAGTCCTTTTATGCCATGGAGTGGTCTTGTCACCTTTATTAAAGTTAAGCTCATGATTTCTTGTGAAAATTTGTCCATATGTAGTATAAGTGAAGAGGTGATAAGGAAATTGTCTTATCACTAGATTTTGATAAGTTATCAATTGATAAATGATTCCAACTCTCAATTGATAAATTATCTAAGGTGATTGGTTGGTCTAATTATTTATATGTAAGGCCTATGCATGAAGATAAGGGCATAGCCTTATAGAAAATTGTTTTAGGATTTTTATCTTACATTGTTTTGTGATTTATGATTTGATTTTTGTAGAATTGTGAAATTTTATAAAGTTGAATGGAATTATTCAAATTAAATTATCGATTAATTATTTAGGGTTAAAATTCCTTAATGGTTTTAAGGTTTAGGGTTTTAAGTAGCTTTAGAGCTCGCAGTTCTTCAAGCTCGGGTTTTATCGACAATTGGCTTTTGAATTGTAAAAAATTTAATTCGTTTCTAAATATAAACTTAAGTTTTTAGTTTAGTTGATCTTTAGGAACATTCTAAAGGTACTCTTAATCAAGTCTTAGGCCCACTAAAAGTAGGGTTTACAGTAAGTGTATTGAACTATTTACTGAACATTTTCCAAGTCAATACTCAAAGATCAATGACAAGCATAGAAGAGCTCAATTCGATAGTAATAGTAGATCTGTAGATAGAAGTAACTCAAATTCTTTAAGTGTTGGTTAGGAAAGGAGAATTCACCTTACTAAGCTTTTGAGTCCTCATGCTCAAGCTCGAGTCAAAGGCCTTATAGCTTAATTCCCATCATGTCCCATAAATGCATAAAGTCATAAACTTGCTCCTCCCTTAAGGTGAAGCTAGTGGAGGGGATGATAAGAGCACTCTCCCCTTAGGTAGTAGCAAGTATTAGTGGGGGTACTAAAGTTGTCGTTAGTATCTAGAGTGTCATTAGAAGAACCAAGCTTCTTTTTCTTGGCAAAAAGTGGCGCTTTGACCTATTTTCCCTTTCTCTTCTTCACTTAAGGAGAGATCACAATAAGAGAGGTGGAAGGCTTAGTAAGAAGGTTCAAGGTCACAACCTCTTACCTTTGAACATTTCCCTTTGAAGCTACCCAAGGAGGCTTCCTTATAGGCACTGGCTTAGGCTTGCTCCATGAGGTTTTCTTCTTCTCAACAAGTTTAGGAAAAACCCCTCAATTAGCAATGGTAGAAATCCCTTACTCAACAACCGCCTTAATGATATGCTAATCAACCTTCTTCTTCTTGGCCATTGCCTAGGCTAAGAGCTTCCTTAGATCAACCTCTCCAGCACCTATATATATAAGGAATGATACACATACATGAATCATGAGTTTAATATAATGATAGATTCACAAACCATGTCAAGTTAAGCTTAAAGGATGATATTCCCTCATGAAATCCTAGATGGGATCTATTTCACTAGCTCAACTCCGCATAGTAGAGAAACTAAGTATTACCTTCTTCTTCTTCATCACAGAAAATTCGTATTAGTTGATTATCACCTCAATGTCCCAAAAGAAACATTTCTTTCATCGAGATTGTATCTTCTAAGCAGCTCACTTGTCATTGGGGAGAAGCTTAATGCTATACAAATGAGTACGTTCTGACCACCAACTCTAAAAATCCAACCCGAATATTGACCTTATTGACACAAACTTATCATGCTAGCTATGAATCTTAGAATATAAACCAACTAAAAATTTTCTCTTATATCGAGTAGCAACATAAAACCACCCATCATTTTGTTGTTTTATCATAAATAAATACCTAAATAACTCTACCATACATCTAACGTCTAATTCTTCAAAGTTTATTTCAAAGGCTATAAGGATCCTATGAGTGTTTGGAGAAAGCATGCTCAACACTAAATGAAAATAATTGAAAAACACCTTTTGAAAGTTAGAGAATGGGAAATGCAAACTATCAAGCCTGGTTCTTCACCCTCCCGATTCTTTTTAAATTAGGTTTTCTCTAAACCGATCAGTACTAAACGGGTAAGAGTTTATGAAACCAATGATTATGATTTAAGGGTTAAGAATTTTAAACCTTTACGCGTACCATTAACTTTTCAAATTTGACCTTAATCTTAAAAATCACCTTTTAATTTCACAAGACAAAACTCGATTATTAGTTACTCTAATAGGATAAACGAAGTAATCTAAACTAAAAAAAAAAAGGAAATTTAGATTTTTTTTTTATTTTTATAGTCACCCCATAGGTGTCTACGTACCTACTCTTTCGGATTAGACGTACGTAATTCTTTTATGAAAGCTTTAGCGGGTGATATTGTTTTAATTTAAAAAAAAAAAAAGCTAAGTTTATGTTTTTAGTTTAATTTGACTTACTTAAGAAAATTTTTATGGAAGAATGCCCTAAATTTAATTTTTCATTTATTTTTGAAAATATTCTAAAATGCCCTAAATTTGAATATGGGTTAATTTATTTTTCTTATTTTGGAAAAATGTTTTTCTAAGTGAGAAAAACAATTATTTATTCTTATTTTACTTTTCCTTAATTATTTATTTTTTTCTTTATCCTATACTTTTTTATTTACTTAGTTTTTTTATCCATTTCCATTATACTAAAAATAAATAAATAAACTGTATATATATATATATATATTTTTTTTTTTTCACATTTGTACTCGGTCAATTTAAGCTAGATTTAAATCTAAGCCTAGGTTTAATTACCTAATATCTAAACCTACTTTAAAAATAAAAAATCTATCCTAATAAAATGTTATTTCCTAATTTCCCTAAAATCTACTATTTTTTTCAACTTTTTTTTTTATTTTTTGTAATTTAAAAAAAATCAATTTCTTATTTTATAAACTTCTTTTCTTTTTTGTTTCTTTCTAGACTTTCTATTTCTAATATTTTTCCAAATTTCTTATTTTCTTATGCTTTTCCTTATTTTTATATATTTTTATATTTTCCTAAAATTCTTATGTTTTCTTAAGGAAATTAAGGTTCCTTATTTGTTAGCAAGTAAGGCAAGAATGTATGACTTTTTTTCCTAAAATTGAGCTACTAGCTCTATCACCCTTAAGTATATAAGAAAAGATCCACTCAGAAATAAGATAGTGGCAAATACTGCTAGTACATAGGCCTTGATTTGGTTTTCCCTCTAATTTCTAAGAAACAGAGCTTGTTTCTTGGATCTAGGTTCATTTTGGAACCAATGGATTAAATCTCATATCTTAATAGTGTGTTTGTTGCAATCATCTAGGGCCTCATTTACTTCAATCTTATGGATCCTTAAGAATTTTGAAAAAATGTAAGCTAGATCGAAGCTATGTACTGGAACATATATTTCATCCAAAGGAAGAGCTTATAGTAGTTTGGTATACTCTTCTAGAGTTGAACTGATTAGGTATGGCCTATATTGAAATGCCACTTCTTTGGGCTCCTAGAAATGCATTGAGGCTCTTACCAATGTGATGTTAATATCCACTTTGGCTAGTGAGAATATGGGTTTAATCTTATTGGTAATGAATTGTTGTTCTCTTGGGTGAAAGGTTTGAAACCATTAGCTAAGTATGGGTTTTGGGTTTATGGGTTTGTGGACATGAATCTCCTTGGTGAAGACCTAAGCATTGGATGAGCTGACCATTTCTGAAATATTATAAGAAAAGCATAAATTACAAAGGACTATTTACATGAAAAGAGGTTACAAAAGATTCCCTATGTACATGAATTCTAGAAAAAAAAAATACAAGGAAAGAAACTCTAGGCTTTGTCATTTTTTTTTATAACATTGTTGCCTCATTAGTTATCCATTGACCCCATAGAATGTATGCAAAAAAGGTGAGTTCTAAAGGTCCTTAAACTCTATCACCTCATGTGTTTATTGAAAAATGGCTCCTTGAAAAACAATTTCTTGGTTACATCGAAGTTTAAGTGGGGTAACCTAATTGGCCTCGAATGGTAGTTAACCTACTACGCCTAGATATTACACATTAGCTCCCCGTTCTAAGGTCCTAAGATTACCCAGGTTTGACTGTATCTATCATGCATTCATGGTGTGAAAAATAAATTCCTTCCCCCCACCCCCCAATGATTTAAAAAAATAAAATTAAACCTACAAAGGAAATGTTAGTAGAATCATGATAAATAACAAAGAATGAAAGAAATTAAATAAGTTACATTAAGGTGATTTTTAGAGATCAATTTTAATTTTGGAAAGTTAAATGGCCAACCCTCTTAAAGGTCTCCAGTAGAGTTGCCAAGTTGTCAAGCCTACTTCTTCACCACCCACCC
>JAMXBB010000006.1:77339142-77370983 GCA_024138015.1 Lumnitzera littorea | reverse complement strand
CCCACCCCCCCCCCCCCCCCCCCCCCCCCCCTAATTCTTTTTAAATTAAGTCTTCTCTAAACCGATCAGTATTAAACCCTTACTCATTTAGTACTGACCTTCGACTAGAGTCTAAATAAAACCAATTCTTTTTACATTTTGAAAACATCTTAGAGTTGCTACTCGACTAAAGTCGAATCAATTAGGTAGATTGGTTATAACTTAACCACTAATCTTTCGATAAAAATGATTTTTGAAGCTAGAGATCGGGATTCGGGGTTTAGGAATTTTAAACTTTTACAAGTATAATTAACTTTCCAAATTTGAACTTAATCTTAAAAATCACCTTTTAATTTCACAAGACAAAACTCGGTTATTAGTTATTCTAATAGGATAAACGAAGTAATCTAAACTAAAAAAAAAAAAGGAAAATTAGGTTTTTTTTTTTTTTTTTTATAGTCACTCCTTAGGTGCCTCTGTACTCCATATTCGGGATTAGACATACATAGTTCTTTTATGAAAACTTTAGAGGGTGATTTTGTTTTAATTTAAAAAAAAGCCGGGTTTACGTTTTTAGTTCAATTTAATTTATTTAAGAAAATTTCTAAGAAAGAATGTCCTAAATTTGATTTTTCATTTATTTTTGAATAAAATCTCTAAAATGCCCTAAATTTAAATATGGATTAATTTATTTTTCTTATTTTGGAAAAATGTTTTTCTAAGTGACAAAAACAATTATTTATTCTTTTTTTACTTTTCCTTATTTATTTTTTTCTTTATCCTATATTTTTTTATTTACTTTTTTTTTATCTATTTCTACTGTACTAAAAATAGATAAATAAACTATATATTTTTTTCTTCTGTTTTTTTTTCACATATGAACTTGGTCAGTTTAAACTAGATTTAAATCTAAGTCCAAGTTCAACGCCCCAACTTTTAAACCTACTTTAAAAATAAATAATCTATCCTAATGAAATGTTATTTCCTAATTTTCCTGAAATCTTATATTTTTTCAACTTTTTTTTTTAATTTTAAAAAAATCAATTTTTTTTATTGTTTTGGGTTTCTTTCTAAACTTTCTATTTTTGATATTTTTCCAAATTTCTTATTTTTTGTGCTTTTGCTTATTTTTATTTTCCTAAAATTCTTATTTTTTCAAAATTTCTTTATTTTTTGGGTTTTCCTTAATATTCTTTTTTTTTTGTGTTTTTCCTAATTTAAATTCTATTCAGAAAAGAAAGAAATAAAAATAAAATAAAGGGGGCAAAAATTTGGTGTCTATACAAACCAAATTCAAAATACTTCAAATAAACATGAAATTTAATCTTTAGAGGAATATAGATGCTCTTATCTACCCTAGGTTTTCTCAAGTTCCATTCTTCAAGGAGGGAAGACAAGAAAGCTTCATAGCTTGATACTAAGTGCTTATAAGCATGGCATGAAATGCCATTGGGAGCCCATATATCAAACAAAATGTCATCGTACAAATAAACGACTTATTTGTTACCTTCTCCATCATAAAGGTATTCATCCCTCGAAAGATCATCCATCAAGGCAAGCTTCTCATACCTATCAATTGCACTATTGCAACTTAAAGCTAAGCCATCTTCTTTACTAGAAGATGCCAAGTCCATTATCTCATTTGCAGGGGGGAGGAGAACTAACTATCCTTACCCTTGCCATACCTTTGATTCTTGAAAAATTATGAGAATCAAGCACAAGAATTTGAGCTTGAAGGAAGAGTTTTGCAATGAGTAGAAGCTTATAGAAATTGCAAAAAGTTAAAAGAAAAGAGAGAGAAAAGTTTGGGGTTTTTATAAATGACAGTTTTCGTGAAATCAATTCAATTTGATTTGATCTAAACTCGATAGAGGATATGTATAACTCACAGTAATTTGATGGCTATACTTCCAGTAATAATTACATAGTATGTAGAGAGAATGATTACATATAAGACAAATGTCATGCAAGCTTCAAGGCAAGAGAAGATGAAAAGCCATGACTCTTCACTAGAAGTTTTCTTTTCTTTAAAGATAATTTGGCTTAACTAGTATGATGCCCTTATTGACAATGTAATTTACTCGAGTTTGACGATCAGCTATTTTAAATCATAGCACAAGTTTAGCCACTATACGGTCACTTGCTTACTCAACTAATATAAGGATTTGACTAAAATGCTACTCTCATAATCTATACATTAACCATAGGAGTTAGGGGGCAAATGTTAATAGTATATTTTCATCTCTTAATTAGATGCTCAGTAGCCAACTTATTTCAAGAGAATTGATAATTGGCCGAGAGGTCATGCCTTTAACTAATTTCCACCATAACTAACGACTTAGTTGCTACCACTTGATTCGCAACTTGGCTGCCAACCTTTTGTTTGAGCTTCTATAGCTTAGTACCCCCGTCAGTATTAATGGAGGCCAATTATCAAGGCCAAACCCGTGAAGATTTAAACTTACAAACGCAAATGCAAACAATTCAATAGTTACCCAAACAATAACTACTCAATTGCTCACTTCTCCTACGATTGGCATACGATCAAGCTCAAGAAATGCCACGTGTCATTGGTAGTTCAGTTGATAGATTTTTAGTTATTGGATAGAAGCCTATAAATGTGGTAACATAACGACTATAAGAACTTTTTGACATTCTTTTTACTCATGAGTTCATTTATTTTTCATTCAAACACTTAAAATACTTATCTAATTTAGGCATTGGAGTGGCTATGCTAGATTAGCTTGACACCCCCAAAGCCTTATTTCTTTTGTCTTGTAAGATTTTCAAGCACAATCAATTTCTGATGACAATATAAGGAACATGAGCAAAGGCCATTGGCATAATGGCATCTACGGTGTGCTTAGCTAAGAAGAGATAAGTTGCTAAGTGTCAAGCCATATTTTTATTTTTTTAATTTAATCTATATTAACTTTAGTCCACTTAATATAGATTACTCGATATTGAATTAAGGAAAATATTTTTTACTTTAAAAAATCTAAAAATATTTTTTAAATATAATTCAAAGTCACTAACCAAAAAAAGGGAAATTCGGATTTTTTGGAGGAAGAAGAACCTTGATTTAGCCACTAGTTCATGAATTTCATAAAAATAATTTTCAAAAAACTTTTAATCGAAAAACTAAGCTCAGACTTTAACATATTAAGATAGAAGTCATCATGTAGGAATTTTAAAAGAAAAAAATTAATAGGCCTTTATCTTTTAATAATTCTATTTAAAAAATACAACAATATGCAAAAATGTGAACAATGAGTGAAAAATTATTTTTAGTTATGGATTTTTAAAAGGAAAACAAGTTTTTTTCATTTTTTATAATTGTCCTAAAGGTCCCTATTGGTGGTGAATTTTGGGATGTGGAAATAATCTTATAAAAGAGAGTAAAATACTTGGTACCGAGGTCATTCCGGTGTGATCACTCCAATGCCTAAGTTAGAATGGTAATTTATTATAATAAGTATGTAAATAAGAAGTATTAGAGAGCTCTTATAGAGTTTTTTTTCGGTATTTATAGACGGTTATTGTGTCTAAGACAGTTGTTGAGGTAACTGTTAAGACATGCAGAGACTTTTTGACTTGATACCTCTCCTAATATGTAGAGATAGTAAGCCGTTGTAAAATATAATCATACTTATGATAACTAGTCACGCTATAGATTTGAATTCAAACTAAGAGCGTTTCTTATATACAGCATAAGTGTCATGTGTCTTCTAAAGAGGGTGAATGCTAAGAGAGTCGATTACCTGGCATCTCAACCGATGAAAGGATGAGTGTAAGTTGAGTGAAAACTAATTATCAACAGTCCCTAAGTAATCGCTGATTGAGATCAAACCAACGTAATTTTGATTTTTTTTATATGAAAATTTAATGTGTTGCTATTTTTATTTTTATTTTTAGAAAACAGCCAAGTTTATATTTTTCTCCATTTATATTTTATTAATAAAAATCCTACGAAAAACCCGAGTTTCTATTATCCAAATTATGAAAACCCTTAAAAAGACCTAATTTTTAGAAAACCAAATCAAGAATTTTTTTCTAAAAAAATCAACTATATGATAAAACCCTTTTTTATTTTCTAGAGAAACCTTAAAGCACCTGATTTTATAAAATTGTAATTTTTAACAAAAAAAAAAAGACTAATTTTTATGGAAATTTTCTAAAATATACAATTTTGATGAAAAGATAGTTTTAATGAAAGATGTGATTTTCCTAAAAAATGCAATTTTTATTCAAAAATATGTGATTTTCCTAGAATATGCAAAAGATGTGATTTTTATGATTAAATATGCAAAAACAACTAACCAATCAAATTTGACACCAATAACCTACAAGAACTCATGTTAATGAATTTTCAACTCAAACCCTAACCTTAAAAGTTTTACGAAAATGCTAATATCACACTAATATGCATATGATAAAATTAATATGGAAAAATAATAGAAATAAACAACAATAACAAAAATACACTATGATTAATATGAAAACTAAAGACCTGTACCTAAAAAAAGAAAAAAGCAAAACTAAGTATGGGTAATTAATGATTTTTTATTTTAAATAAATAACCTAAACTAAAAAAAAACTAAGATTAAAAAAATAAAGAAAAAAGAACTAAAGGAAGAAACCCCACTTACATTGCTAAAGTAGATGTGGGTCGGAATAAGGAGAATTAGACACGTGCAGGTCAAGTCAAATCCATATTATGGAGCTCCATACAGGTCAAGGATAGGTCATATTCACAATCCAATAGCAATGGCGACAAGGGCTTCATGCATGAATCAAGTGGAAATTTTTATTTTTTTGAGAAAATTATTGACAAAATTTAGTTTGGAACAAGAGCCTTAAGTTGTAGTAGTTCTTTTGGTGCTTTTTGAATTTGAGCGGTAGTGGTAGATTTTGTGCAACATGGTGGTGGTTGATTTTGCTTTGTATAAGAGTGGTTGATAAGGTTTTTAGGTGCTAGGAGTTCATTGGTGAGGCTATTTTTGGATGGGGATGAGGTTATATTAGGTTAAAGGTTATGGTAAGGCTTAAGAGTGGTTGCATTAGTAAGCACGAGTGGTGGAGAGTGTAGTAGTGTGGGCATTTCATATAACCATAGTTTATGTGCGAATGGGTAATTAGAGAGAGAGTAGGGGTTCAATGATGGAGAGAGAAAGAGAGTGGTGGTGTGCATTCTTGTTAGATTTGTTAGTTTTATCATGATTTTTCCAAATCCACTAAAAAAAAAAATCCAAAAATTCAATCTAATATGTGGCTAAAAGTTGGTATTTAGAAGCTTGGCAATTTTCCTTCTCTTTCCCTAATTTCTTGACCAAAGGAAAAAGATAGACAAAAAGTAAGGGTCACATGCCAAGCATGTGACCATATCTAGACCTCCTAAAATCCATGCACCCAACCAATTGAGCTATCACTTATTTCTCCTCATCTCATGCATTTAAAATATATTTAACCTTTTCAAATTGGGCCCATCTTTAAATTTATTTTGCAAACCTAAGCCTAGTTCACTCCAACTTATTCTAAAATGACCAAAACACATTTAAATAGAACAAAATATACTTGCTAAAGATTGTTCAATACGATTTTAATATAATAAATTCTGAGTCTTATTTTTTATTCGTCAAATTAAAATTACTTAAAATTCAAATTTTAAATTGAATAAAAGCCTACTTTTATGAATCCAAATTTTTACTAAACTTTTCTAAAAGATATATTTTCCAAATAAATTCTAATTTTTAAAGACTCTGAATTTACTAAAGTGCATATATACTTTCTAACTATTGCCTAATTTAACCTTAAGTAATTGATTGACTCCACTCAAACTCTTTGGCACTTTTTCTTTTTTCTTAATTTTTCAATTTTGTATTCCTCCTATTTTTTAATTTTCTTCAATTTTTTTTGTAGTTTTATTTTTTTTTTTTCAATTTTTGTTGTGTTTTATATATATACCTTGCCTAAAAATAAAAATAGAAAGTGGCAAAAAAGGGGTATTTACACTAAGTAATTTGACCTAAAGGCTAATTGGCTTTTGAGATGTTTGAGACTCATTTTGAGTACATGAAGGATTGCCTTAAGCCATGGATGCCAAGCTAAGTATGTTCAAGCTGAGTATTGGATGTTCAGGGGAGAATTGACCTAATTTGATGTTAAGTTAGAAACCTATACCAAAGGTGCCGAGCATTAGCGAGGGTGCTCAAATAGTAGCCGAGTTGAGCTAAGTTCTTAAGCGAAAGTGACACTTTGGTGCTTGAAGAGGGACTTTGACCAAGTAGGTAAGTCTACCCCTCATTCTAATGTGAGAGGGAAACCGTATTGAGCATGTTATGAGCGATGGTTATACTTTTGTTAGCTATTGATGACTTCCAACATTTTAATTGCTAAACATATGATATGGGGTTGTTTTTTATTTTGTTTTGTACACATTACTATGCACATTAAACATTCGTAGACGTACATCACTTAAGGATTAAGTATGTCCATATGTATGTTATACCATAATAGCATGATAGCAATGCAAATGATCTCATCAATTAATGTTTTACTAATGGGGTCACATAGACAATTGTTAAGTTGAAGGGATTTGTTGAACTCTACAATGTCTTTTTGCATGTCTTTCTTTCTTCAAGGTTTTCTTCCCCAATAAAAGGAGGATTTTCCATTGTTCTTTTTTTTTTTTTCTTTTGTTGTAATGCTTTCCCTTGATGAATAAGCATCAAAATTCTACATGACATTCTTAAGCTCTTTTCTTGTTATTTGGTTAAGTATAAGAATGCCATTGCCTTCTTTCTTCTACTTTGATCTTACAGACCTTTAAGGTTCTACTTCCCAACAGCTAGTGACAGGGGTAGTAGCAGTTGCCTTCGTAATTGATGTGGAGGAGAGAGAAATACTGAAGGTAATGTATAAGGCCTATGACAAATGGCTAAAAGTAACCATTCCTTTAAGAATAAGGTTAAGTTGATATAATGCTTAAAAGAATGCATTTAAGCAAATGGAATGTGGAGCCAACAACTACTCAAACCTAGGTACATGAGTTTATTGCTTAAATGCAACCAAACCACCACTTAATGAATGACATAGGAAACCTTTACTTAGGTTAGAGATAGTAACACCCTAAACACAAATTCTAAATGGAGGCAAATTTAAATTAAAGAAAAAAAAGAAGAAGAGAGAAACCACTACATGCTTTGCAAATGTATGGGCTACTCAACATTTGTAGATGTGGTGCCAAGCAATCTTCTTACTAGCTTCGGCTTCTATAACCCATTCTAGCTTGTTGACATTGCTAATGTTGCTATGGTCATCCATTTTGTAGGTGTTGGGTCTTCATTTTGGTGATAAGTAAGTGACAAGAGAATTACACAACACTTCATTTTGTTAGAGTACATGAGAAGAAACATAGAAGCCCCTTCTAATATAAGACAGACTTACAAACATGGGAGTCAAATGCAAAACAACATAGGATATCTAGTTTGTTGGGGCCCATCATCTCATTTTCTTAAGCAAGGATATCCAATAGTATAAAGGAGAATAAAAAAGGAGTGGGAGAATATACAATAGGGAGTTGATGAAAAAGAGGTAAATACATTGCAATGTTCTCACAACAAAACCTTATTTTCCTTATTCTCATTATTTTTATCATGTAAAAGTCACCTTACCCTATATTCTAGAGCATTAGAGGCGATCTCAGATTTTAAGTGTGTTAAGGTATGTTGATTTGACATCAGAAGATAGGTTTGAAGACATTCATGAAAGTGTTTTGTAATACTTCTATTATATTTTGATTCATTTAGGTATTTCATATTGATGTGTAATACTAGATTTTGTGGCCTTTGCAATGATAGATTCAATGAACTCATGCTAATTTAACATACTTTGATGCTTATTATGGGTGCCTAATAATTTAAGTATTATGTTATTATCTATTTAATTAGTGTTTACCAACCATTTATTAAATAGATAGAGTTAAAGATATTCAATAAGGATTTGATAACCCGTAAAACTATCTTGAATCTTTTATAAAACATATCATAGGGATATGTAAGTTGTTGATAACTGGATTTTACCTTAACATGTTACTCAACATCTCGATTGTCGAGATGCTGGTTGATGTTATTTTCATTTAAAGCCAACAAAGGCTCAGTCCATCTAATGGGCCTCAAACCCCAACCTACCTATAAATTTTGTTTGAATCTGGAAAGTACCGTAGTTGGTTATGACTTTGCATAATCTCATTACATAACCACCCACTACTCCTATCTTTTAGGTATGTGCTTGATCATAGGATTGCTACGTGGTCTACGACCAATGATTATCTGTTATTATAGACACTTAACATTCATCTATAAATAAGGGAAGAAAAGCATTGTAAGAACTCCCTTACGCCCTTCAATACTCTACTTACTTATTTACCTACTTTTCCATAAAAACAATCACTTATGTATCAGAGTGGTTATGCTAGACTAGCCCTGACACTACTTTAGTCTTTTGTTAGTGCTTTTGCAAGATCAAAGCTCTACACCAAAATCACCCAACAACATTTGGCGTTGTTTGTTTTTCCATAACCTACCTATATGGCCAAGACAAGACTAACAAAAAGTGTAAGTACTGGCTCTTCACACCAACATCATTTGGGGAGGGGGGAGTAGGCATACTGATAAACAATGTTTAGTGAAATTGGAGTAACTTTATGCCGATCTTGCCAAGGAAAATCAAGAGCTCAATAGGAAACAAAATGAGATCCTTAGTCTTCTCCGTAAGGATGTTTAACCAAACCAAAACCAAGGGCATGGTGACAATAATGTTGAGAATTATGATGATTCAATTTATTCCACTGAATTACCCAAGAAGTAAGTTAATGTTACACATAGACCTTCAGCCCCTACTCATAGAAAAGGTGACAAAGGAAAACAACCATAGTAAGTGCACCATACAGGATTGTCACATGTTAGCACCCTTGCTTGGATAAGTAAACAATTCTAGATAAAGAGTCCTTTTGTTCCTAAAATTTTGGAAGAAGTAATACCACAACATATGAAGTTACTACAATTTGAGACTTATGATGGAACAAAAGATCTAAAAGATCATCTTAAGTATTACCGTACCTTGGCTAAGCTTTACGGCTTAAGCGATGCTGTAGCTTGTCAAGCATTCCCCTCAACCTTGAGGAATATGGTGAGTATATGGTTTAAACATTTGAAGCTAAGCACGATTTCATGCTTCAAGGATTTAGTATAAGTGTTCTTGCAGCACTTTGTTGCAAGTAAGCTTCCAATTAAGAATTCTTTTATCCTTAACACCATACAACAAAGATTAGATGAGTCTACTAAGGGCACTATTTGGCTCGGTTTATGGCCAAGATGGTCTAAATTCTAGAATTAGGCATGAGTGTTACTCTCAATGCGATTATTGATGGTGTTAAACCTCATGGAGACTTCTTTAAGTGCCTAGCCAAAAATGAGTTGAAAACTTTTTCCAAGTTTAAAGTTAAGGCCAAATCTTATATTTGCTAAGAAGGCAACATTAAAGCTTGATGTGAGGTTGACCAGAGTACAGGAGACTGAAAGAGTGATAAGAAGAAGAATGCAAATGATCGACTTGGTACATAAGATGATTAGTGTTTTGAAGGAAATAGTGGTGAGAGAAAGAGGCCATCCATCCTAAGTTATCATGTTCATATACCAGTCAATCATCCAATCACAAATATTTTGATGCAAGTATACAGCTAGAGGAGGTATTATAGTGGTAAGAAAGAATAAGAGGAAATCCATTACATAGAAATTGTAATACCCCAATATTTCGAGCCAATACAATAACCCTAGGATTCGAACCCCTAAATTTATGGCATTAGGCTATATTATCTATTTTATTTCAAACTCCACAATAAGGTTAGAAAAGTTAGACGAAGTAATTCTTGTAAAGTCAATTTCTCAATATAAGTTATATAAAAGGATTAATTTAAGAAAAGCATCAATTTATCAATAAAGTTGATAATTATCGAAAATGTAAAATTCGAATTTTTAGATATAGCGAGATATTAGATATAAGTTATTTAACTTATAAAAATGATAAATGAAGTTGAATTATATATAATATATATGTATTTACATATGATATGCACTATATATATTAAATATATACATATAATAATAAATTATCAAAATAAGGGAAATTGATATAAAATAATAGAAAATTAATTAAAAAATGAATGGTTGAGTCATCAAATGATGTGGCAACCTAAGATGAATTGGAAAACATAAGTCAATACCTAATTAACTAGAGAATGACACATGGTACCATGGAAAATGGGAAATTGACATGTGGTATGTACATGTCCAATTTCTATTAAACTAAGAAAACTTGAAAAACTATAAATAGGACCTAAACCTACAATTATAATAGTTTAAAACTCTGAAAATAAAAGAACACTATTTAGAAAAAATAAAATAAAAATTAAGGCCAAATTAAGTTACGTACAGTTCACAAACCAAAACAAAACTAGAAATTGGGCCACTTTACGGTTCAAAAGTCCACCATGAGAGGAGGCTTTTCGATATGGTATGGTGGCTAAAGAGTGGCTCAAAATGGCCTGTTTAAGTGAATCAATTTTTCACTCGTAACTTGTCTAATTTTTTGAAAATATCAAATGATATTATTTAATTATGAAATTTGGTTTTCTGTAATTATTTTAGGTGTAGATTAATGTAGTAATTTTATTTTAGTTAAATAGTTAGTGGAATTATAGGGTCCTTAAGAAAATGCCCTATTTGAAAATTGAATTAATTTTAATAAATATTAGATAATACTATTTGAATCTCAATTTTTGTATATAATACACCCAATATATTTATTTAATTTTAATAATAATAATTTTCAAAATTAAGCATGTCTACTATTTTTTATAATTATTTTGGATAAAACAACCAATTTTACTTATTTGTTAAAATAATTAGTTTTTGATAAAATTAATGAATGAACCCCACATGTTTTGAATTCTAGAGGTTTATAAAGATATTTGGAACACTTAATTTTTATCTCATACATAAATTTGTATATTTACCCTAATTTTTCATAATTTCGAGCTAAAATTGCTATTTTCGTAAGAATAGATAATATCTAGCTTAATGTAATTCATACTCAATAATCAAGCTACATATTTTTGGGAGCCTATGTCACAAACTGAGGACGGCCTAGTCATGGCAAACGCTGTATACTGTACGAAGAACCCCTGATTGGTTATCCTTCCAATCGTTAACTCTTCACACAATATACAAGGCTTTACATCCACTAGTTTCCTAAGAATATACAGATTCACATGATGTCATCATACAAACATATTTATATAAAATTTGAACTATAAAACTTACAATACACAGTAATTTAGTATATCTAAGTTTATAATACTAGTAAAAAATAAGTACACGAGTAAGAGTCTACATAAACTGTTCTCTCTCAATACACAGGACAACTCGCTCTTGCCCAAGTCCCCAAGCTAACCTATGGCATCCCCCGGCCAGCCTCTACGAACAAGTTATCCTACAACAAAAGTCTAAGGGGCTGTAAGCCTAAGCTTAGTGAGCAAAACCTTCAGCCATACCACAAGTAAGTCATAAATACATTATATTCACGCATATGAATGAATGAATGATCAAATAGAATGCCAAACAATAGGTATAGTTAACTAGTCCATATATGTAACTCAGATTTAATGCCCTCTAAAGTCAGGGTTGAAGTATACATGGCACCAATCAAATCTAGGTATTATACTAGAACTTACTTTACTACGGAACTCCATGTTCCGTACTCAAATCAAATAATTTTTTTATTTTCATAAAAACCAAGTTCTAGTATAATCGTAAGTGGGGCCCCATAGTCCACACTCACCCTTAAACAAAGGCCTCTAGACTCAACCCTTAGCCAAACAATTAGCACCTCCAATGCCTAGTGTTCCCGCGGGCCAAGGTAAGGTCATTTTGTATGAGTACACAGTACAGAACCAATAAATTAATAATAACAACCCCCAAATGACTTCTCTTTACCTTCGTATAATGTGACGGTCGGAATTGTGTCTATGCAATGCATGTACTAGTTTCTTTCTATAAGCTAAGTATAATTAAGTTCAAATTATGCTGTGACCATCCAATAGTACACACAATCATTTTCTATACTACTATGTAATAAACAAAGCATTATTTGTACTTAAGGTTAATTCACAACTCAATACATAGTAACATACACAAGCGTTTCCCAAACCCCACATAGTAGTCAATTAACAATAATATTTAAGTCCACTATCTACAATCACATACAAGCATGGAATCTTAGGGTAAATACTCACTCGGCCATGGCGACTCACCCTAATCATAGTAATTGATCAAGAGATCCTCGCTCACCTCAAGATCACCTGATCATTACGATATGATAACGCTAGTAAGTAATTGAATTAACCAGTAATTCTAAATATCTATTTATCTAATTCTACTTAAATTACTATCAACTTTTATCCGATTAGACTTTATGATGAATCGTATGTAACTTTTTCACTTAATTTCTGATATTTATGAATTTATAGTCGTTTTTCATTATTTTTGGACGTATGTTCACACGGTGATGTCTGTTTTGGACGTTAAGACCGGTGTTTTATAATATAGACAATTTATAGAAATTTTAACTATAGAAACTTAATTATTCTTAGTGCTTATATTTATATTCTTTGTTTATACTTAATGATTTAGTTAACCCTTAAATTCTTATACTTAGAGAATTTTACTTTGCCATTACTAATTCATATACTTAATTAAGTGTAATCCAACTTAGGAAGTGTATTAGGGTTTACTAATTTATGTACCTTATTGTTATGCAGTCTTCTTATTTCTTCTTTTATAAACCTATACTTATGTCATCGCTTACATCATTATTCACTTATGTCATCGCTTACATCATCATTCACTTATGTCATCGCGGCTTATGTCATCTTTTAATTACCTCATTGCTTACTTCATCATTTAATTATATATGCCTTACCTCATGCTTATATAATGTCTAAATGTCTTATGTACATTTCACTTAAACTACTATGTACATATACCCTTACTATACTTATATGTATACTAGTATACTTATACATATACTTATACCGTATTTATACTTGAATACATACTCATATACCTATATGGTCATATACGTATTTTTATATAAATTTCGTATGCCTAATTTTCCTCTGAAGAAAACTTTCCTAATTTCATTCTTTTGTGTTTTTAAGTGTGTATTTAATATAGTATAGGTATGTATAGTTATGATTTGTCTTAGTTTAGGTTATGTACGTAGTAAATACTCATGTACAAAGATCCCCATACTTGTGTTCTTTTAGTATATCCTTATATACGCATATTTAGGGGCATATACACATGTATTCCTTTCCTCTTCATCATGATTCCTATTATTCTACACTTAAAGATGGAAACTTTATGTCCTATTCTAGAGGATCATACATAACATATATCTACTTATCTAATCTACCTAATTACCTAACTAATGAGTAATATAAAGTAATATAAAGTAACATGATCACATACCTTAATTTGTGTTTGAATTATGGAGGCAAAGAGGAAAGTTTTTGAAAGTGAAAGGGGAAGGGGATGTCACGGCAATGGAGGTGGGGTTTGCTTTGTTTCTTTTTGTTTTGTTTTGATTATGGAAGGAAGAAAATGGTGGGGTTTAGAAGGAAAATGGGTGGATGGCAATTAAGGAGGAGAAGGGAAGAGAAAAACTAAAAGAAAAGAAAAGAAAAGAAATCATTAGATGGTTAGATATTTTCTTATGCATTAGTGTCTTTTGTTGACTTTTCAAATTGTTGACTTGGTCAACTTTCCTTAAGCACATGCCATTTTGTACACATAATGTAGTAATTAAGGGAAATTAAGGGAAAAATTAAGGAAATGAGGCATTTGGGGAATTGATTAGTAAAAATAGATTATGAGGTCTTATTTTAGGTATTTATAGCTTATATACATCATTTGGTAAGCTACTTAGTACAACTAGTATGAAAAGCACTAATTAGGGTGTTAATGTTCACTACATTTAGCCTAAGCTTCAACTATACCCCTAACTCTATATAATACTATCTTAATCATATACTTAGGAGATAAATGTAATCTATGATTCATTATCTAAGTTTCTAAAGGATTACTTAAGGATTCTAAATATATATGCATGATTGAAAGTCATCTCTAATCTTTCACTAATGATTTGGCAAGGTATGAAGGTTATATTATCAATTAGGGTTTTAGGGTATATTATGATGAATTAATGCTCGTATGTCTTTAAGGTTATCATTTTAGGGTTTTTATCACTTTTGAATGAAATCTTTAGTATTAACATACATTTAGGATATAAAAGTTTTCTATGCGATTGATTAGTTCTTTTAGAGTTTTCGCTTTTATTAGCCTTGTTAACTCCTAAATTATCTAACATATTCGAGTCTACTTTAGAGGTTAGGTTAAGAAATTTAGGGGTTTACAGCTTATAGGATTTTTTGTGAAATTAATCAAGCTTTTATACTATTTATTATGTATTTTCATGGTATAAACCTATACATTAGCCTAATATATGATAAAGTAATTAGTACTAGTGAGGTACTTGTTGAATTTATAAAAGGCTAATATTTTGGGTACATAATAGATGCTGTTTGGTTTGGGAAATATGGTATTTTAGGATTTTTAATTTAGATTTAGAGTTTATTTGAGTCAATTACTAAGTTACAATAACGTATAGTCAAATTAGTAATACAAATGGGTATTTTTGGGCTTTTGGCAATATTGATCAATGTTATTTCTTAAGATATATTAGTGGTTACTTGAAATAATGATCGTAATGATGTGAAGTTTATTGAAATCAGATAAGGAATGGGTAAGATACGACCAAATAAAATTTGAAAACATGATAATGAAAGCTTATAAGAGTTTAGGTTCGACCCATACTTAACTTGAAGATTATGTTTATATTTTCTTAGGTGTGATAAGTAAGGAAAGGATCATGTGATGAAGCTTAGGATTCTATAGTATTACTAAGCCTAGGTAAGTGGATCTAACCCATGCTCAGAGTAAATATAATACTACTCATAACATTATGTGCTATTTGATGCTATGTTGATTAAATATGACTATATCTTAGGTGAACTTATATGCTACTATGGTAGATGTTGATGTGGTGATTTTGAATGACCGTAGCTGTATCTTGGTTAAATTGTTATGTTGCTATGTTGGCTGTTAATGTGATGTTTACAAATAATTGTAATAACTCGGAGACTTAAGGGATTGCTAACTCAATCTTATAAGTGTATACATAAGTGAGACACTAAATCTCTGCTTGGAAGAGTTTGAAAACTAGAGTCAAATAATTAAGTTAAATAAAACTTGAAGATTGGTTATGATAAATGATATTCCTGAATTGTTACTACACAACATGGCATGGCTTAGCATAAAAGGGACCTAGTGGTCAAAATTTTCTGAATGAGGCTTCCAAGTGATTAAGAAAAATCATGGCTTTATGAACTCAGTTTTTAGAAGCATATAGATTTGCGTTGCTCGAACATCTTAATTTTTTTATGGTTAGATTTGGTAAAAAAACAATGTGTAGTCTAATTTAGCCTTACTGTCTCTTTGATTTGGTAAACTACAGTATGTAGTCTAATGTGGTGGGGGTCGTACTCCTAAATAGCTCCTTGTTGCCCCAGGTTCTTAGGTGGAAAGATATACTGATGTTGTTAATGAAACTCGTTTGATTGAACAAGTTTGTAATCTTTGATGGGCTGTAGATGAGATTGAGAATAAGAAAGGGAAGTTGGATGTTAGTTCTAGTAGTAAAAGTAATATAGCTAAAGGAAAGAAATCCTCTTGATCTGTAAAAGGGGATAGAAGGCCTTTATAAAAAAATATAGCCTTATTGGAAGTGTAATGGTGAGCATCAAGGTTGGGAATGCCTAGGATTGAGAGGGAATTATTATAGGTGTAGTGAAACGAGGCATCTAGCTATGTGGTGTGAAAACCTTGATCTAAGAGGTATATATTGTTACTAATGCCATCAGCGAGGGCATAAAGTTCAACATTGTATAAGACAAAAATAGGAGAGACTAGTTCAGTAACAAAACTAAGCTAATAGATTAAGACTAAGTAATAGGAATAAATGATCTAGAAGGGAAGAACCTAAGCCTAGGGAGTAAGGTAGGATGTACACTTATGCTATTTAGCAAGACAAAGCTAAATATGACCAGGGTGTAGCAGGTATGATCTCTAAACTTGATAACTTTAAGTGGATGTGTACCTGGTAGCTAATAGTCGATAATTAAGAAATGCTTGAAAATGGTAATATAGTTATCTTAAGAATGTTTTAAAACTAGTACATATAAGAGATAGTTTTGCCTACACATATACTCTGTTTGATATAGGGGAATTCATTTGTGTATATTAAAAGATTACATTAATAGAAATAAACAGACCTTAGTTTATGAGCTAATAGTTACAACCCCTACTAAAGGAGAATAAGCGGTGCAACATGAAGTGAAGTATGGGGAATGTGAATCTAGATACTCATGATATGATTATAGAGTTAGTTGTCTTGAATATAAAAGGATTAAATGTAATACTAGAAGAAATCATGGAGCAAATATTAACTATGAGAAAAGAATAGTAACATTTAAGTAGCTTAATGAGAAGGGAATCGTAGAAGATTTATAGAAACATAAGTGTTAAGAAAAGTGTCAAAAGAAAAAGAACTTGTAAAGAATAAGTAATGTAGATATTGAAGGGGGGTATGCATGTTGCAGTGAGGCAAGAAAATGTTTTTATTTGAATGAATGAAATGGAATAGTAAGAAATGTTGAAGGTAGATGATTGAGAACAAGTCTTGCGAATAAATCAAAATTTTATTTGAATTATAAACAAAAACTAATTTAAGGATTGATCTTACATAGAATGAGATCGTAATTCATGTAATAGTAGCTAATGATGAGATTGAGGAGTCAAAAAGATGGTAAAGTATGTGAAATTAATAGGATATATAACTACAAAGCTATGAGATGTATGCCTTTCATGTACCCTTAGCACATGTGATAAGTAAGAATAGTGTGGCAAATCTATGACTTTCATGACCTTTTTTGTCAAGACTCATGTTTGTTAAGACTTTCGTGTCTTTCATGATAAAATTTCCTATCTTTGTGAGTTATGTCATGTCAGTTGTTAGTCAGAAAAATGTCCAATATCTTTGTGAGTTTTCTTCATCAAGAGTCATATCAATTTATGTTGAATCTAGTTGAGTTCACTTGGTTTGAGTAATTCTTTCTCTCTTTGTTGTGCAAGTTGTTGGAAAGTTCAAATTTGCCAAAGTCATTTTTGCTGATATATGTGTTAATTATGAGAAACACCTAAGATCTTAATCGTGACCACTAAGCAACGATTGTGATATAAAACCTGTAGACAAAAAAATTGAATTCGTTATATTCATCCTAAGTAGAAATTGAGACTTGGACAATGCATAATGATAAGGATGAGACGAAAAGATATGTTGGCTAGCTATGGGATAGATAAGGAAATAATGAAAGAGATGACTGTGAGTTTTATAGGACTACCTAATACAAGAGTCTAAAGTAATTGAAGGGATGAAATGAGGAGTAATGTGAGATACTAGCTTGGATGGTGATAAAGGAATGATATATGAATATGCTAGTTCGATACGAGCAATGATGGGGATAAAATCATAGATAGGAATATGATGACTGTGGTATTTCAGATAAGAACCTAACAAAGTTAAGTAATGGACTAGTTACTATCAAAAGACAACTTGAACACAAAAGAGGAGTGAAATAGGATCAACTATATTAAGCTTACATAATAAAGGTTAGAAATACAAGATGAAGGAAGTAATGAGTCAAGTAAGTCAAAATAGAAAGTTTATGAGTTAATTAATTTGAGGTTAAGATATAAGAGTCGGTATCAAAGGATTTCACCTTTAACAATAGTTGATGATTGTGATGTGACATGGAAATCAAAGATGCGCAGCGGAAGCACAATATTAGGTCATGAGCATGAATAGCTTAGACTATTAAAGTTATGAGGATGAAACTTTTTGTAAAGAGAGTAGGATGTAATAGCTCGAGATTTCAAACCAATACTATAACCCTATGGTCCAGGATCCTAAATTTAGGGCACCAAGCTATATTATACGTTTTATTTTAAACTTCACAGTAAGGTTAGAAAAGTTAGATAAAGTAATCCTAGTAAAGTTAATTTTACAAAATAAGCTATATAAAAGGATTAATTTAAAAAAAAAGTCAATTATGAAGCTGATAATTATAAAAAAAAGTGAAATTTGAGCTTTTAGATATAGCGAGATAATAGAGATAAGTTAATTAACTTTCAAAAATAATAAATGAAGTTGAATTATACGTAATATACATGTGATATGCATTAAATGTATTAAATATATATATAATAATAAGAAATGTCACATCCCGACTTAGCACGGAATGTACCATTGCATAGAAATACCTATTAAAAATATATCTCAACCAACTCATTGATTCACTTAAAATATGTATATAAAAATAAATCGCAAATACTCTAACAAGTATACTAAGTCGGAATCAAGTAATATAGAGAAAGCAAGGTTATTGATCCCTCAAAGGCTGAAAAATTACTAATCATATGCTAGTTCTTATCAATATTCAAGCAATCAAAATTAAATTAATTAATCTAATAATTAGTCTAAAACTATTGAAAAGAAAATAACTATGAAAAATCTAAAATCAAAGCAATCAATTGAGAATTGTGACAAAATAGAATCCACCATAGATTATGCTAATCAAATTGTTATTTTATTAAATAGATTAATAGTTATATGGTCACTCAAGTGAAATTATTATACCTTAAAACATAAGGATTTATACCCCTGATTAATTAGTCAGTTTCCACATCTTCTAATTAATAGTAGACTCTAAATTACAATCATATATCTCCCGTTACTATGATTATCTAATATCCTAAATCAATTATCCCTAATGTTTTAGTGAATAATCAATCGCCGAACATTGCATTAATTTCTAATTAATTCAATTAACTCTGCTTCTACATTGATTAATCAAATCAACTAAGAAATTCTAACAAACCCTATATCAACTCCCATATCTTTAAGGTTTCTAACAATTATAATCAATTAAACAATTATAATTGAAATCATAGAAATTGCAATCATGAATCATCCATATATCTCTTAATCTTATAACATGAATACAATTATCATCTTAGCTATCTAAGGTTTCATCAATTCGTATAAATAAATTTGACTAACCATGGATTTGGAAACAAAAACATAAATACTAATTGAAATTATAAAGAAATTCATAATTGAAAGCATAAGTAATTCATAGAGTTGCATAAGAATAATTGAATTAGATGTCACCAATTCCGTATTGAAAATGATAATCTTCAATTGCAACTTCAAATTAGTCTCCATAGCAAAAGCAAATTATTTTCAATGATGCAAGCAATTCTTCCAAATAATTCTTCAAGAACTAACTAAAAACTATTCTATGACTCTTTAAGTCTAAGGAAAGTATGTTCAAGAGTCTCTTAAAAAAAAACTAAAAGTCCTCTAAATGGTGAAACATAAGCTATTTATAAGAAAAATTAGGGTTGACTCGTATAAAGCTTCTTTTCCATGAAGGTCGATAGTGTAAGTGCAAAGCCAGTGGCATAGCCATCAAAGCTGGTGACGTAGCCATTAAGGGCTATCGGTGTTCATTGTAGGTTGGCTACCTTCAATTCCATCTTGTGTATATTAATTCGAACTTCATTCCTTTGCTTAAAATTCCTCTAAATCATCTATAATTCCACTCTTGAATCCTTTAATTCCTGAAATGTCCAAATGAAAATAATTAAGTACCATTTCTTAATGATTTCTATAAAATCAATAATAAATCTATCTTAATTTGTCCTTTAAAACATGAAGAATATGCCTTTATCACTCATTCATCAAGAAACAACTTTGTTTATACGACAAAGGGTTTGCTACATTAGAGCTCAACTGGATATTCTGTTGCAACTTATGTGTACAACATAATATTTACATCAAAACGTAAACCAACCTTTTCTTTTATCATCTTCACAATAATAGGTTTCTTGACTTAGTATAGGTTCTATATAAAAGTTGCTAACTTCGACTTACACTCTTAGTATATATCCCTCCTTAGTGTTCATTATGCTGTTAACTTGAGAATAAAAAATTTTATCCCTTGAAGCTCATTGAGAGTGGATAACAAATAACATAATATAGACAATATTACATATCACAATTGAAACATTTCAATCATAACTCAATCTTCTAGGTGTTCACTTAAGTGAACCCTTAATGAGATACTAGATTTCTACTAAGGAGAGTTCAAAAACCAGAATCAAATAACTAAGATGAATAAAACTTAAAGATTTGTTGTGCTCAATGATGTACTTGAGTTGTTATTGCATATCGTGGCATGGCATGGCACAAAAAGGGACCTATGGGTTAAAATTTTCAAAATGAGGCTTCCAAGTGACCATGGAAAAAAGCATGGCTTTATGAACTTAGTTTTTGGAAGCATATAGATTTGTATTGCTCAAACATCTTGACTATTTTGATAGTTGCATTTGGTAGAC
This sequence comes from Lumnitzera littorea, assembly GCA_024138015.1. NCBI lineage: Eukaryota > Viridiplantae > Streptophyta > Magnoliopsida > Myrtales > Combretaceae > Lumnitzera > Lumnitzera littorea. The sequence goes on along the minus strand of JAMXBB010000006.1, from coordinate 77,350,308 downwards.
TACACTATGTAGTCTAATTCGACCTTATTGCCTCTTTGATTTGGTGAACTACAATATGTAGTCTAAGTTTGTAAAATAAAGTAGGGAGTCTTACTCACAAGTAGTTCCTTGTTACCCTTTATGATATTAGTAGACCACTACAGTATGTAGTCTAATTTAGTAAGGGTCTTACTCCCAAGCAGCTCCTTATTACCCTAAGTTGCTAGACGTTATATCCAGATGCTTAGCTATGTCAACTAACCAATGTAGATATTAGAGGGAATAGGATATCGGAACCAATGCATGCTACATACATGAGTGTAGCATGTTGCATTGCTAGCAATAAATGTCTAGTCAGGGTAATGTATATGTGAAGCTAAACCTACTGGTTATAACTGAAATGTTTTAGTTGTGATATTGTTTATATTATATTTTTTGTTATCCACTCTCACTCAGCTTTAGTAACTAAGGGGATAAATGTTTTATCCTTAGGTTAAAAGTATCGTAAAGGTCCTATCACTAAGGGGGGATCTATAATGAGAGCATGAGTTGGAGTTGACAACTTTTGTATAGAATCTGTACTAAGTTAGGAATCTTACTATTGTGAAGATGACAAAAGAAAAAAGTTGGTTTACATTTTGATACAAATATTATATTGTGCACATAAGTTATAATAGAATATCCAACTAAAACCTAATGTAACAACCCCTTTATCATGTAGACAAAGTTATCTTTTGATGAACGAGCAAGTTTGAGTTAAATTTTCAACAGGTATTCTTGTATGATGGTGCATTTTATGTTAAGCTGGGAAGTGACAATAAATTGATGTTTTTCTTAAATTAATCTTTTTATATAGCTTATTTTAAGAAATTAACTTCACTAAAATTACTTCATCCAATTTTTCTAACCTTTCTATGAAGTTTCAAATAAAACGGATAGTATAGCCCAATACCTTAAATTTAGGGGCTCGAAATCCTAAGTTATTATATCCTACCCTCCTTGTAAAAAGTTTTGTCCTCGAAACTTCCACAATCTAGGACATTTATGTTCATGACCTAATACTATGCTTTCATTATGCAACTCTGATTTCCACATCATATCATATCACAATTGTCAACTATTGTTAAAGGTGAAATCCTTCAATACTGTCTCCTATATATTAACCTTAAATTTATCAACTTGTGAACTTTCTATTTTGATTTACTTGGCTCATTAGTTCCTTCATCTTATGTTTCTAACCTTTCCTATATAAGCATTAATATAGTTAATCATGCTTCATTCCTCTTTTTGTTTAAGTTGTCTTTCCATAGTAACTAGTCAATTACTATAACTTTGTTAGGTTCTTATCTAGGTACTACAATCATCATATTACTATCTATGATTTTACCCCCTTACTGCTGTTCATATTTAACTAGCATGTCCATGTACCCTTCCTTTATCATTATCCAAACTAGTATCTCCACTCAATTCTCACTTCATCTCTTCAGTTAGTTCAAACTCTTGTATTAATTATTCCTATAGAACTCATAGTCAACCCTTCGATTATTTCCTTATCCATCCCGTAGCTAGCCAGCATGTCTTTTCACTACATCCTTATCTTTATGCAGTGTCTAAGTCCTAATTTCCACTTAGGATGAACATAATAAATTCAATTTCTTCTTGTTTACAAGTTTATACCACGGTCATTACTTAATGGTCATAGTTAAGATCTTAGGTACTTCCCATAGTTAACAAATATATCGGCAAAAATGAGGATCAAATCTAAACTTTCCACCAACTTGTACAATGAGGAGATAACGAATGACTCAGACCAAGTGGACGTGACTAGATTCAATATAAATTGACATAGCTCTTGAAGAAGAAAACTCACAAAGGCACTTAACACTTTTCTAGATAACCATTGGCATGATAAGATTCACAAAGATAGGAAATTTTGTCATGAAAGATATAAGAGTTGTAACAAACATGAGTTTGAACAAAAGAGTCGCGAAAGTCATGGATTTACTATATTATTTTTGCTTATCACATATGCCAAGGATACATGAAAAGTATACATCTCATAGTGTTGTAGGCATATATCCTATTAACATCACATACTTTACCATTTTTTGACTCCTCAATCTCATCATTAGCTATTACCTTATGAATCACAATCTCATTTTATACAAGATCAACTTTTGAATTAGTTTCCAATTATACTTTGAATAAAATTTTTGATTTATTCTTGAAACTGTTCCTAATCATCTACCTTCGACATTTCTTACTATTCCATTCCAATTACAACTTTTGCTTACCTTATTGCAATATGCATAACACTACACCCCCTACCCCAAAACCTACCCCAAACCCCACCCCTACCCTTACCCCCACCCCCCCTTCAAGATCTACATTACTCCTTCTCTACAAATTATTTTTCTTCTAACACTTATGTTTCTATAAATCTTTTGCGACTCCCTTCTCATCAGGCCACTTAAATGCCACTATTCTTTCCAAAAAGTCAACATTTGCTCCATTATTACGTTTAGTATTACATTCAGTCCTTTTATATCTTAGACAACTGGCTTTATAATCATCTCATGTATATCTAGATTCATATTCCCCATCCCTTACTTTATGTTGCACCGCTTGTTCTCCTTCAATAAGGGTTATAACTATTAATTCTAAAATTTCTATAGAAAGTTTATTTCTATCAACGTATTCTTTTGAAATACACAAGTGAATTACTTTAATATCAAATAGAGTATATGTATTTGCATAACTATCTCCTATACATACAAGTCCTAAAACAATTTATGATAACTATACTACTACTTTCAAGCATTCCTTATTTATCTACTATCAGCTACTAGGTATAGATGCACTTAAACTTATCAAGTTTAGAGATCATACCTACTATACGTAAGTCATCTCTAGCTTCGTCTCCCTAAACAGCATAAGTGTACATCTTACCTTGCTCCTTGGGCCTAGGTTCGTCCCTTCTAAGTCGTTTGTTCATATTACCTAGTCCGAGTCTATTAGTTTGGTTTTGCTACTAAAGTGGTCTCTCTTATCGCTATCTTACACAATGTTGAACTGTATACCCTTGCTGATGGCATCGGTAACAATATATGCTTTTTGTATTAGTATTTTCACACCACTTGGCTAGATGTCTTGTTTCACCACACCAATAACACTTTCCTCTCAATTCTAGGCATTCCTAGCCTCGATGCTCACCATTACACATCCAATAAGGTTGTATTTTTTATAAAGGCCTTATGTTTCCTTTTACGGATTGAATGGATTTATTTCCTTTAGCTATATTACTTTTATTACTAGAAACAACATCTAACTTCCTTTTCTTATTCTCAATTCATATCCGACCTGGTAATAAAGATCAAGTCTGGCTTTAAATCACTTAACTTTAGAAACCTCATTATTCCGCACAGCTTTAGGAGCAAACTTTAATAACCTATTGAAATCCCTCACATATTCTTCAATTGTTTTTCCCTGCTTTGTTAGCTTATAGTATTCTTAACACATTTATTCTCTTATGTACTCAAGAAAATAGTGTTCTAGAAAAGTATCTATAAATGCAACCTGTTGTTAGTGAATTTTTGGGTCAAGAAACAGTCTTGCAAAAGTGACTAAAAATACTTAGTACCGGAGCTAATCTGATGTGGCTACTTCGATGCTTAAGTTAAAATGGTGATTTAGTAAAGTAATTATGAGAATGAGAAGTGTTCGAGACATCTTACTAAGTTTCTTTTCGGTATTTATAGACGGTTGTCATGTTTAAGGTAGTTGTCGAGGTAACTGTTAAGACATGTTGAACGCTCTTGACTTGACATCTCCCCTGATATGTAAGGATAACAAGCGGTTGTAAAATATAATCGTGCTTATGATAACTGTTCGTACTATAGACTTGAATTTATACTAGGAGCGTTTCTTCTACTCAACATAATTGCTGAGTTTCTTCTGAAGAGTAGGAATGCTAAGAGATTCGATTACCTGGCTTCTCGACTGACGAAAGGATGAGTGTAAGTTGAGCAAAAATTGACTATCAACACAACCCAACCAATAGGTTCTAGCAAATTCCATCTCCTTATCTCCCACCAGTTATTTGCATCTCCGTCTAATAGAACAACAACTATCCTAACTTTCTTATTTTCCTCAACCTCATGAACTTCAAAGGCTTTCTCAAGCAAATCAATCCATTCTTTTACCACCAAATGATCAGTATTCTTTTTGTCAAATGGTTTCACTATTCATTATACCTGAGCTAACTTATCTCCATCTCCACCTACTCCTATGAATGTAGTTTTAAGCTATCATACCAATCCCTCCATATGTTATAGTTGCTCAAGGTTAGGTCAAGGCTATCATGGTAATTCCTCTTTTTTATCCTTAAATACTTAGTTCACTAGTAATCTTTTGTATTCCCTATGAATCACATTTATAAATAAACATCACATAAAATTTTATTGATAATTACTATAGTTGTTTTACTAAATTATGACTCTTTATTACCTAACTACCCTACACATCTCACACGTACCTAAACATTATGGTCCCTAATTCATGCTTTGATATCACCTAAAGAATGTCACATGCCAACTTAGCATGGAATGCACCATTGTACAAGAATACCTGTTGAAAACTTGACGAAAACTTGCTTACTCATCAAAAGATAACTTTGTTTACATGATAAAGGGGTTGCTACATTGAAGTTCAGCTGGATATTCTATTACAATTTTTGTCTGCAGTATAATATTTACATCAAAATGTGAACTGACTTTTTCTTTTGTCATCTCTACAATAGTAAGATTCCAAATTTAATATAGGTTCCATACAAAAGTTACCGACTTCGACTCCTGCTTTCAGTATACATCACCCCTTAGTGTTAGGCCCTTTATAATGCTATTAACTTGAGAATAAAACATTTTATCCTCTCAGCTACTAAAGCAAAGTGAGAGTGGATAACAAACAATACAATATAAATAATATTGCAACTGAAACATTTCAATAAAAATCAGCAGGTTTAGCTTCACATATACATTAGCCCTACTAGGCATTTATTGCTAATAATACAATATGCTATGCTCATGCATGTAGCATGCATCGGTATCGATATCCTATGCTTTCCAATATCTACATTCGATTAGTCGAAATACCCGAGCATCTAGATATAACGTCTAGGAACCTAAGGCAATAAGGAGCTTCTTAGGAGTAAGACCCCCACTAAATTAGACTATACACTATAGTAGTCTACTAATATCAAAAAGGGTAACAAGGAGTTACTTAGGAGTAAGACCCCTAACTTTGTTTCACATACTTTAGACTATATACTATAGTTTACCAAATCAAAGAGACAACAAGGCTAAATTAGACTATACACTGTAGTCTACTAAATCTGACTATCAAAATAGTCAAGGTGTTTAGGCAATGCAAATCTTTATGCTTCCAAAAACTAAGTTCATAATGCCATGCTTTTTCCATGATCACTTAAAAGCCTCATTTTGAAAATTTTGACCCATAAGTATGCCATGATATGCAATAACTCAAGTACATCATTCAACACAACGAATCTTTAAATTTTATTAAACTTGGTTATCTAATTCCGGTTTTTGAACTTTCCCCAATAGAAATCTAGTATCTCACTTAGGGTTCAACTAGGTGAACACTTACAAGATTAAGTTACCAATCCCTTAACTCTCCAAGTTATTACAATCATTCATAAGTACCAAATCAACACCCAACAAAGCTGCATAACAGTCTAACCAAGATATAGTTATTGTCATTCAAAATCACTACATCAACATCCATTATAGAAGCATATCAGTTTACCTAAGATATAGCCATATTCAACCAATATAGCATTAAACAACACATAGTGTTATGAGTAGCAATATAACTACTCCAAGCATGGGTTAGATCTACTTATTTAGACTTAATAATACTACAAATTCCTAAACTTGATGATGTGATCCTTCGTTACTTATCATATAAGCAGAAAATTGGTTAACTAAATCGACCACCTGCGACCACCATCAAATTGCCGCACCTTATCGGAACAATCAAGCACACCAACCTCTCTTTAACCCTCAAGCTGCTCCATGTCAAGTTGTGGATTGGTACACGAATTGCCCTAGACATATTTCACTCTTAATTTTTTTTTTTATTTTTTATAATTTTTCTAAATTGTGTTTTATTTTCAGAGTTCTAAAATATTGTAATTGAGGGTTTGGCTCCTATTTATATTTGTTCAAATTTGCTTAATTTAATAGAAATTGGACATGTGTATGCTATATGTCGATCTTCTATTTTCCTAAGTACCATGTGTCATTCTCTAGTTAATTACGTGTTGACTTATGTTTTCCAATTAATTTTAGGTTGCTACATCATTTAATGACTTATCCATTCATTTTCTCAATTAATTTTCCATTATTTTACCTTATTTTGATAATTTATTATTATTATATGTATATATTTAATACATTGAATGCATAACACACATAAATATATGTATATTACGTATAATTCAACATCAATTATTATTTTTGAAAGTTAATTAACTTATCTTTAATATTTTGCTATTTCTAAGAGCTTAAATTTTATGTTTTCGATAATTATTGGCTTTATTGATAAATTGACATTTTTCTTAAATCAATCATTTTATATAGTTTATTTTAAGAAATTTACTTTACTAGAATTACTTCATTTAACTTTTCTAACATTACTATGATGTTTGAAATAAAACAAATAACATAGTCTAAGAGCCTAGATCCTAGGATTATCATATTAGCTTGAAATCCTAAAGTATTACATTTATTGACAAAGTTGATAATTATCGAAAGTATGAAATTTAAGGTTTTAAATAGAGCAAGATACTAGAGATAAGTTATGTAACTTACAAAAATGATAAATGTAGTTGAATTATATATAATATCTATGTATTTACATATGATATGCATTATATGTATTAAATATCTACATATAATAATAATACATTACCAAAATAAGGGAAATTAATATAAAATAATGGAAAATTAATAAAAAAAATGAATGGATGTGTCATCAAATAATGTGGCAACCTAAGATTAATTAGAAAACATAAGTCAATATCTAATTAACTAGAGAATGATACATGACACCTAGAAAAATGGAAAATTGACATATGGCATGTACATATCCAATTTCTATTACACTAAGCAAACTTAAAAAACTATAAATAGGACCAAACCTATAATTACATTATTTTAGAAATCTAAAAATAAAAGAACACAATTTAAACAAATAGAGAAAAAAAAAGAATAAAAATTAAGGGCAAATCTGGTCATGTGCAGTTCACAAATCAAAACATAACCTGAAATTAAGCCACTCTGGGGTTATAAGGTCTACCATGAGAGGAGGCTTTTCTATAAGATGTGGTAGCTCAAGGATGGTCAAAGACAATTGTAATACTATAAGATTTTGAACCAGCTCAAGAACCCTAGAATCTAAGCCCTTAAATTTAGGGAATTGGACTAAATTATCCGTTTTATTTCAAGCATCACAATAAAGCTAGAAAAGCTAGACGAAGTAATTTAAGTAGAGACAACTTCTCAAAATAAGCTATAAAAAACATTAATTTGAGAAAAACATTAATTTGTCGATAAAGCCGATAATCGTAAAATTCGAGCTTTTAGAAATAACAAGATATTAGAGATAAGCTATTTAACTTATAAAAATAATAAATAGAGTTGAATTAAATGTAATATACATGTATTAACATAAAATATGCATTATATGTATTAAATAAATATATATAATAATAAATTATTATTAAAATAAGGTAAATTAATACAAAACAATGGAAAATTAATAAAAAAATGAAAGGATGAGTGAACATACCTATGTAGCAGTTTAGGATTAATTTGGCTGATGAGTCAAAATTTAAAAAAATAAGGAAATGACACCTAGCAAAGTTGGACAATAAGGATTTTTAAATTTTTGACACATGGTACCCACTTTTTAACATGTCATCATACCTAATACTATAAACAAGCCTTCTATACTTCATTTTGTTATTTTGGAAATTTAGATAAATTAGAAAAATTGGACAAGAAAATTAGGAAAAAAAAAGAAGAAAAACCATGGAAAATTAGGGGCAGAATCTGATCAATCCTTTTGAAAGGGTTAGAGGAGTCCTGTTGTGGTGGCCATTTAGGGTCAAAGAAAGGACCACTAAAGGAGCTTATTTTATAAGGTTAGGTGGTTGAAGGGTGGTCAGTTTAAGTGAACCAAATTTCTAGTTAAAACATTATAAATTTTCTAAAAATAGCAAATAATGATATTTAATTATGAAACTTAGTTTTTTTAGAGTTATTTTAGGAGTAGATTAATGTATCAATTTTATTTTAATTAAATAATTAGTGTAAATATGGCTTCCTTAAGAAAATGCCCTATTTGGGTAAAAATTAAATGAATTTTTATAAATATTTTATGATGTTGTTTCAAGCTCGATTACTATATATAATACACCTAATATATATATTTAATTTTGGTAATAATAATTTTTGAAATAAATCATGTTTACTATTTTTTATAATTATTTTGAATAAAATTTCTAATTTTACCAAATTATTAAAATAATTAATTTTTGACAAAATTAATAAATAAGCCCTACATGTTTAGACTTCTAGTTGTTTATAATGATATTTAGAATATTTAATTTTTATCGCATACAAAAATTTGTTTATTTTCCTTAATTTTTCATAATTCCTAGCTTAAATCGCTATTTTTGTAGAAATTGATAATAGTTTTTCTAATATAATTGATGATCGATAATCAAATTATATATTTTTGTGAGTCTATAGGATTTTTCATGAAATTAATCAGGCTTGTATACTATTTATTACATATTTTCCTAATATAAGCTTATATATTAGCTTAATATGTAATATAGTAATTGATACTAGTAAAATACTTGTCAAATTTAAGTAAAATGAACACATTGAGGTATATTAATGGTTGTTGCACAAGTTTGGAAGGTATAATTTTTAGGATTTTTAGTTTAGTACTAAAGTTTACTCGAGTTAATTACGGTGTTAGGATAATGTATAGTTGAGTCGCAATGAGAAAAGGGTATTTTTGGACTTTTGAAAATATTGATAGACTTGATTCTTAAGTTATCTTAATAGTACTCAAAATAAAGATTGCGACGACATAAAGTTTACTGAAATTGGATTGGGAATGAGTAAGATATGATTACATGAATTTTAGAAACGCGGAAATGAAAGCTTATAACAATTTGGGTTTGACCCATACTTGATTTGAAGATTGTGTTATATTTTCATCAGTGTGATAATTAAGGAAAGACCACATTACAAAGTTTAGGATTTTGCACTATTACTTAGTCCAAGTAAGTGGATCTAACCCATACTTGGTGTAGATATATTGCTACTCATAACATTGCATGCTATTTGATGCTATATCGATTCAATATGGGTATATCTTGGATGAATTGATATACTACTATAGTGAATGCTGATGTGGTGATTTTGAACAATAGTTACTCTATCTTGGTTAAACTGTTATGCTGTTATGTTGGGTGATGATTTATGCTTACGATTGATTGTGCTAACTAGGGAAGTTAAGTGATTACTAACTCAATCTTCTAGGTGTTCACTTAAGTGAACCTTAAGCAAGATACTAGAATTTCATTAGGAAAGTTTGAAAACTAGAATCAAATCACTAGGTTGAATAAAACTAAAAGACTGGTTGTGTTGAGTAATATACTTTAGTTGTTATTGCATATCATGGCATGGCATAGAACAAAAAGGGACCTACGGGTTAGAATTTTCAAAATAAGGCTTCTAAGTGATCATGGCAAAAACATGGCTTTATGAACTCAGTTTTTGGAAGCATAAAGATTGCATTACCTAAAGATTATGACTATTTTGATTCGTAAACTACAATGTATGGTCTAATTTGGTAATGTTGCCTCTTTGATTTGGTGAACTAAAGTATGTAGTCTAATTTTGTAAAGCAAAGTTAGGGATCTTACTCTTAGGCAGCTCTTTGTTGTCCTTTTTGATAATGGTAGGCTTTTAGTGTATAGTCCAATTTGGTAGGGGTCTTACTCCTAAGCAGCTCCTTGTTGCCTATAGGTTCCTGGATGTTGTATCTAGATTTTGTAAAACCCATAAATTTAGCTATTTAAGAGTAGAATTGAACCCTAATACTGTAGAAGATTTGATAAGTCATCAAAGCCAAGCAAAATAAAAAAATATTAATAAATCATAAATTTAAATATATTATAAGTAGTAAAAACCTTAGAAATTGATCAAAACCTTACATCGCATACTAAAACCCTAAAATTGACTTACACACTATTAACTAAAATTGAATCCAAATTTGTTCGAAACACTAAAATTATAAACGTAAACCTATAAAATAGTTAAATATTACTCAATAGTGATAAAATTATAGTCGATTTCAATTTTCGACTAAAACGCCTATTTGCATGAAATTTTAACAAAATCGCTACAATAACTTGTAAAAATTATAATTGTAGTGGGTAATAATTAAATTGATAAAATTTTGCAAAAATTTAAAAATTAATGTACAATGAGAATTGTTATAATTTATATGTTTTGAAAAATTACATATATTTATTATTAATTTTTATTTTCCTTCTCTTTTATTTTCAATTTATTTCTTTTCTTCCTTTAACCCAATTTCATGTTCTGTTAATGGAAAGCAAAATGAGGTGGCCCATGTGAGAAAAACAAATTGCCATGTGTTGAGCCTAAATAAAAAGAAAAGATTACAAATGATTATTTTTGTTTTATCTACATTAATGCAAAATATTAGAAAGTAACTTGGCTTAAATTTTAAGCTACTAATCACGTGAGCAAGGGAAGAAAATATAAATCTGGAAAAAAGAAAAAAAAAATTCTGCACAAACACAAAAATCTGGGAAGCAAATCGTGAGGAAGAGAAAGAAAAAGAAAGAAGGAAAAGAAGAAAGAAAGGAAGAAGAAAAGAAGAAGGAAAAGAAGAAGAGAAATTAAATAAATACATAAGTAATTATTTTAGTAGTATATACGTATAATATGTAGTATATACATGTATAAATATAGTATTTATTTTTCTATATATAACATTACTAATACATGTCTATGTGCATAAATATTTAGATTTAATTTTATATATGTATAAGGCTAG
>JAMXBB010000006.1:77277800-77336269 GCA_024138015.1 Lumnitzera littorea | reverse complement strand
ATATATATATGTACATAAGAGTATGTTTATTTTTATAAAATAAGTATATACATACATATAGCGTATAACATATATTATATATATGTAGTATACCGAAAATATATATAGATATATATATGTATGTGTAAATCGTGAAGTACATAAAAAAATAATAAGAAAATGAGAAATAATAAAAATAATAAAGGTCATAATAATAATAATAATAATAAGGCTAAAATCTCAAAAATAGGAAAATATGCTTAAAAGAATAAAAATATCAAATATATACGATTTAAATAATTATTAAATCATAAATATGTCAAGAAAAAGTGAAAATTAATATTTTATGATTTTTAAACTTAAATAATAATTTTTGTGATATTTTTATATCACAATTGAAATTATGAGTAGTAATGTCCAAAACAAACCTCGTTACGAGAAAATACGCTCGAAAACAATCAAAATGGACTATAAGTTCATAACGACCCGAGCTAAAATGAAAAAGTTATACGCGATTCGATAAAAAGCTCGAATCGATAATTTCACGTAAATCAATAACCGATTTTAGTAAACAGTACGGTTTAGCATGCTTGTTTAGTTATTTAATTCCTAAGCTTATTATTTTCCATATTTTCCTAATGTTAGGTGATCTTAAGATCGAGACCGACTTACTTTTGGATTATTACAATCCTTGACATCATTTATGACCAAGTGAGTACTCCCGATGACTTTATACTTGTTTTGTGCTTATAGTTAGTACACATGAATTAAATATTAATAACTTGATGCATAGGGTTTCGGATTATACATGTAACTGATATTGATTAATTACTATGCAAAATACTGTTAAGTGTTGAAGATTTGGTTATATAATTGATTATTGCAAAAGAGAAACGTGAAATAAACCAAATATTCCGGATAAATTAGAGGGTAATGCTAGTTGTGTCATGACCCTAATGGGGGCCTAGTAGGATTGCTTAAAATTTTCACACCATGTGTGCACCTATAATTTGAAAATCATCTTACAAGTCAGAGATTGCAAGATTTTAAATAATTAGTCACTAAAGTTTTTATTTATTTATTTACTTATCTTAAGATCACATATATGTGACTATGGATATCCGATAAGCCACAGTCCAACAGAACCGTAAAGAATCGGTATCCCCTACTAAATAATAAGATTGGGTAGTAAAGTTCTAAAACTCAAACTTACTAAAGTCACAAAATTTAAATATAGTATTAATAACTATATACAAATGAACCATATAGTCTGTTCTCAGAGTCTAACTTCTATGCATCTCGACGTTAGCACTCAACTCTCGGTTCTTACCCCATGCCCGATCATCTAGCAACCTGTAAGAGAAAACTATTAGGGAGTAAGCTACAAGATCTTAGTGAGTTCATTTCCCTCAACCACACAACAATCAAGTTATACCACAGTTAAGTTCAATCAAATGAATGCATGAACAAGCAGTATGCCAAACAAATACATGCCGGTGACCAGGTACTGCATGTAACTCAGATTTAACACCCTCCGAAGTCAGGGTTGGAGATTCTTTGGTACAGTCAGATCCGGGTATCATATTAGAACTTATTTCATAATGAAACTCCGCGTTTCGTATTTAAAATGTAATGGTACATCCATTACCAGCTTTATCAAAACGAGTTCTACATATGATTGTAGAACTATTCAAGATTACATAATGTTATTCTAGTTGTTCATGATAATAATAAAACTATTCAAGAAGAAGAAAATGTAGTGGCACCATTAGCAAATGGTCATGTATGTGGTGATATTGTTGAAGAGTTTCCATTAAGGTGATCTTAGGTTTGTACATAGGCCTTCAATACTAGATGATTATGTAATATATCTTCAAGAACACGAGTTCAAACTCAATGATGACAATGATCCTACTACTTTTACAGAAGCAATCTCTAGCTCTCATGCTTTTGATTGGCTAAATGGAATGCATGATGAATTAGCTTCCATGTCTCATAGTGGTGTTTGAGATCTTATAGAATTGTCAGGTGGTTCCAAACTAGTTAAGTGCAAATGGTTCTTTAAGACCAAGTGTAATCTTGATGGTAAAGTTCAATGGTATAAAGCTAGACTAGTAGCAAAAGCTATAGTCAAAGAGAGGGCATTAATTATAAGGATACCTCACTAGTTTCCACTAAGGATGCCTTTTGAGTTGTTATGGCTTTAATAGCTCACTTTGATTTAGAACTTCACCAAATGGATGTTAAAATGACCTTTCTAAATGGATATTTAGCTGAAGAAGAGTGTACATTTCAATTAACAGTTTTGTTGAAGTAGGTAAATAACACATAGTATGCAGACTAAACAAATCTATTTATGGGCTAAAATAGGTTTCTAGACAATGGTATTTAAAATTTGATTAGGTTGTCACTTCTTTTAGCTTTAAGGAAAATTCTTTAGATCAATGCATTTACCTTAAGACTAGTGGGAGCAATTTTATATAATTCTTATCTTGTTAGTCAATGATATATTTCTTGTTAGTAGCTATGTTAAACTTTTAACTGAGATAAAACAAATGTTAAATAGCCACTTTGACATGAAGGACCTTGGAGATGCTTTAGTTGTTCTGGGCATCTAGATTTTTTGTGATAAGTCATGTGGCACTCTTAGATTGTCTTAAAAAGGACATATTGAAAAGGACCTTAAAGTAGTTTAACATGCATTCTTGCTCCTAATGTGTAGCACTTGTTGAAAAGGGTGAATTAAAATGGAGAAGGTCCCATATGCTTTTGCTATTGGTAGTTTGACATATGCTCAAGCACTATGAAATTTTGAGTGACTTTTAGAATTTGTTCCAAGATTTTTCCTTTCTCATTTGAACTTATCTCCATGATTTTTATTCATTTAGGTGATCTTACACTTTCCCAAAACCTCTTGAAAGACTATTTCAATTAATTAAAAAGCATGTTGGTGAGTAAATCTTGATAAGGGTTATATTGCTTGTGCCTATAGTTTGTTGAATTATTAAATACTTAACAGCGGAATGAAATGTGTCTCTTGAAAGACTTTTAGAAATGTGTCTTTTGGGGTACCAAATATATGACATACTTGCTTACTAGTACTACGTCTCATATTCTTGGATTATTTGTGTATATATTTAAGTGGCTACCTATAACCATAAATAATAACCTAATGGCTATTTATGAAATGAACATACATAGCATATATTGCATAAACAAAGGCCATTAGCACCATGTGATGACAAGAAAGGGCATATGTTAGTGTTCACTTTGTATGACCCTTGATTTGACATTTGGAATGTAACTAGTAATGGAAAATGATGTCCTTTTGATTGAGATTAATCCAGGATTGAGTGCTTATTGAGTGTTTGGAGACTATAGGTGCTCCCCCACAGTGATTTCTAATAAATTTCTAACCTTAAGATATTTTTAATAATGAAAATCTACTTTCTTTTAGTAATTAACTAAATTTTAATAACCCCTGAGTTGACAAGCTGGTTGTCTTTTCTTAACTCTAGGTTCATGAGGGGTTATTTCTAGAACCTTGCATGGTTTGTGGATGATTGTATATGTTGTTGTTGTATTTCATATGATTGATTAAACATAGTACGTTAATGATTGATAACTTGTTTGATTATTATGTGTTTGCATAACTAAAAGGGTGGTTATTCACCAAGCTATGGTTTTACACATTACCATTTTCCCTTCTCATAAGTCAATTTACGATATGATGTGAATAAGCCATTCCTTATGGTGAGTAAATAAAACATACTAGAATGGGAATAATTAAGATCTTGTAAATGAGTAAGGGCTCTTAGCGTTAGTTTCCATACTTCACATAATAAGCCATCTCTTGTGTAAATACTTTAACGCCATATATCACTATAGCATTAAGGAGTGCTTAAGTGGCCATAACATCGTATATTTCATGCTAAATTGTTGTGTTTGAACACAAATGACATAATGATAAATACTTGATAACACTTAATTAGCATACATATTTTAGAGTGATTTTGTGCGACTTTGTATGATTTTGTATATTAATTTAATTGATTTTATAGCAATTTAGAGCTTAATTTATTTTATTTTCATTTTTAGGGACTTCAGAAGCATTTGATGAATTTTTGAGTGATTTTATTAAGTTTTGGAGCATAATTAGAGAAAAGCATTGATCAAGGAGTTAGAATAAAGGAATTGCAAGTAAAAAATAAAGTCTAGAGAGAACCATGGGTAAAGACTACAGTCGTATTCCTTGGCTATAGACCTATCATCCTTAAATCCCATTAAATTTGAAGATTTTAGACAAAGTGCAAGACTACAGCCACACTCCATGACTATGATACTAGGGTGTGTACATGCTATAATTTGTGAATCTTCTATTTTTGACAAGTTTCCTTAGCAAACCTAGGTTAAGATTCTATAAATAGGTGTTTAGGCTTGGTGTAAAGGAAGAGCCCCCTTGGGAAGAGTCATAGGTTAGAATTATATTGAAGGTTTCTCATCTTTCTTCTTCTTTTATCTTATCATGTTGTTATTTTAATTATTCTTGGTAAATCATTATGGAACCCTAGTTTCTATTGTAGCATTTATTTTATCCAATCAATGATATTACCTTTGAAGATCTAATTATACCATGCATATTGTCATTGAATTAGTATTTATTTGAGTTATTAATTTGATGTTTGAGTTTGCTATTAAGTTTGTAAGTTCCTATAGTAAGTAAACTCATATAATTAGAAGGAATCAAGTAAACTAAGCAATTAGGTACTGATTTCTCTAGATTAGGGAAACCTAATAGTAAGAACCAAGATCTTCATGTGATCTTGAGATGCTTTATCACAAAATTGATCTAGATAGAGTAATCTTAGAGTTAAGAAATAGTTAAAGTTACAAGTCTAGATAATTCACCATCTCTATGGTTTAATGTGTAATTGAGATTGAAAGTTATGTAGAACTAGGCAGTAAGTAACGACGGTTTAGTAAGGATTATGCATAATGAATCCTACTTATTTATTTATTTAGTCTCATTTATTTTATTTTATTTTTTTATCTTATCTATCTTTCCTTATTTATCTTTATTTTTTAATCAAACTATCCTGCATTGTTAAGTTAGATAATTAGTGATTTAGGACAAATTACTAGTAATCTAAGGTTTTTCAAATTCATGATTTCATGTAGGATCAATACTTGGACTTAAATCCATTTTACTATACTATCACTTAACTAGGTGCATTTTCCTACCAGTTAATACTCTTTTTAAGTTTTAATTAAATACTATTTACAAAATAGTTATAACCAAATTGGATAACATGTGATAATGATGCTTTATGTATGTTATTAGAGCCAAACAATATTAAGAGTTAATTCTCTAAGTCCATGACATACACTATAGACTATTGCAAGAAGGGTACCCTTGGGAAGTACTAAGCCTAAAGTGCAACAATATGTCATAATAGCTTTTCCATTAGGAATAAGGAGAGAATAGAATTGCTATTATAGCAAAGTAAATAAAAGAAGAAAATAAAGGTGAGAGAATTTAATATAGAAGGAAACCCTCTTGTTTTTCAATTTAGGCAATGAGCAATCTATCAATGCTAGTTGCCTAAGGAAGCCTTCTTGTACGTTAATGCCTGAGTTAGGATAGGTATTGCTTGAAGGCCACATACAGGATGCTATTAAGGCATAGTTACACCTAAAATGGGTCTTAAAGAATAGCAACATGACAAGATGTTGTAACTAACTACCCCTATAAGAATTTTTAGTAAAATTGCCAACAAAATTTTAAAGCACCATTAATGGAGATCTAATTGACTTCTTGCTTTTAGGATATTATAAAACCACGCACATGCAATAGTAACCATATATACAGTCTTATAGGAAAAGGGATGAACAAAATAGAATTGTTACAGCCAATGTGCTTGCTAAAAGAGCTACTAGGGATGGGTATATAGCATTCTATATCAATGCTATAGGAATGGTACATAGGCCTTGACCCAAGCAACTTATTCAAAGGTGTATCTTAAAAAGATCACTGCTTTGAATGTGTACATGTAAGTTAAATCACTTATTTGCTATACAGAGCCTAGTATACAAAACAAAAATTTTGTATGACCACATTAAAACTAAAATTTGTGTTGTCGTATAATATTAATGTTCGATGACTTATGCAAGTGTTTCTATCAAAACTAGGTGTCCTCTTGAGAAGTTAAAGATTTTTATGTTGCTCTCTCTTAGAAAAAAATCTTAAGAGCCCTCAATTAGAGTTATCTCTAATATGATCTATGTAATCAAATTGACCAACTACTTAGTTAAGTGAAAAACGAAAAGCAATAAATCACAATCACCACAAAAGCTATTAAAATTGACTTAATACAAAAACAGATTCAAATTTCTCAAAGTTATATTGTACTTCTCAATTGCCAATGAGGAGGAGAAAAATGCTTATTATTTTCCTAACCAACATCAAGCAGTAAGTGTTATTTCTTCTCATTATCCTTGTCATTATTTGAATAGGGAAGTCTTACTTCAGCCAAATCAATTGAGGTAGCAAACCTTTGGTANGCTTTACAATTCAAAGAAAGATTTATCAACTTAGTGAATAATCATAGCAATCTCCTATGACATTTTATTTATTGAAGTAAAGCTAATAGACCATCTTTAATTGTTTGATTGTGAGTAGCCTGAGTTGATCCTTGCATGGTGTAGCCCATACGACATTATATGGTTTTGTTGATAGTGAGCCCATAGGGTGTTGTATTGATTGTTGATAGTGGATAGCCCTAGATGAGATCCATCTAATTGATTAGTATGGTATTTGCAACTAGGATAATAGTTGAGTTCCGTTTGTTAGGACGGTACCTAAAGATAGCCTTATGGGGATAAGGTGAGATGCCCCATGCGGTTAATTACGGGGAATAATCAACATGTGGAAAATGTAAATCTACACCTTCTATGGTTCTAGAGCCTTATGGATGTGTTACTTGCATTCACCGCATGTACATTCATTTTGTATGTAGCTAAACTACATGTTTGTTAATAATGCTCGATAACTTACTTGAACGGTTGTAGTGAGAGGTAAACTCATTGAGCTATGGTGTGCTCACCCCCCAATAGTTCCTTTTTGCTGGTAATCAAAAGTTAAGACTAGGCTAAGATCAGATTGCAGAGTGTTCCTTAAGCAATTGTACTAGATGGATAAGATTACTTTAATAGATTATGTTAGTTAAGCTAGATCTTTATAATATTTAGTAACTTATGATGTTACTGAAGTTTAATTATCCCGTCTTATTGTTTGGTAAGTGATTCTTACTCTCTATGGTCCTGGTGGACTATGTATTGTTGGGTTACCCAAGTTGCTTATATAAATAAGTAAATGTAAGTAAAATGAAGAAGTATCCTTAGAAACTTACTAGTTAGAGTCTTGTAAGCTTTGACTTACAAGTCGGTCTTTATATCATGAGTATACATGTGATATGATGATTTTAGAAAAAACTATAAGGACTCCCTGTAGGGCATTACACCTTATGGACTAACCCACTAGGGGCTTATTGCAGATACTGAGGAGAAAGGAGCACAACAAACACTCAAACCCAATAGCTCTTTCCCTTAAGGAGTTTAGGCCTATTTCCCCCTTATATTTGGTTGATTCTCACTATCAATAGAAGTCTTCCTTGATTTCCCAATCAAGGGATTCAAAGCTTGCTCTTATCTTTTAAAGATAAGTATAGATAGAGAATTAAAATGGGTATAAACTAAGGTTAGTGTTTTTGCTTTAGGATTATGGTTCAAAGAAATGGATTGTCTGGGAAAGAAGGAAATGTTTTCCATCCTCTTTGCTTAGGTTTATTTTAAAATTAATAATGGATTTTTGATTTTTTTTTAATTTGTAAAATATAGGTTACTTAAGTGTAAAAGATAAAATCACAATTGCCTAAAGTGAAAAAGTACAAAAACATAAGTACTCAAAATGTAATTTTCCCTAAAATTAATAATGTAATTTGAAGTCAACACCAACTCGAACACTACCTCGTAGAAAAAAAAAAAAAGAATGACAGAAAAAGAAAAAAATAATATTCAAATCAAAATGAGTTTATATTTCATAAACTCATTTACTATACCGAATTTTCTCTTACACCTTAAAATATCAATAATAATAGTAGGAACTTTATCTTTCTTGCATATTTTTCTCTTTGTATACCAAAGATTTAATTTAAAAAATATGGAAGTTTTTTTCTTTTTCCTTTGTTAAGAGGGAAAATATTCGATTATTTGTTAGTGAAAAGTTTTATTCACAATCACACGTGAAATGTATGGAAAATTTAAACTTCCATTTTTTTTTATGGGAAATTGATTGTAAAAGCAATGTTAAGTAATGAATGTAAAAATTATACTAAATTCACATGTTTAAACTTTTTGATAAAAATAAAATAGTTATGTTGTTAATTTTAATATGGTATTAAAGTAGAGATTTAGATTCAAATCCCTTCGTAATCATTTTATCTGATTAATTAAGCTATCCATTTAGTGGACTAAAGTCTTAGCTCACAAATAAAGAGAATGATAAGTAACAAATATGAATCCACACGAAATCTATAATTAGGTGAGACTAATCTTAAGAAATGAAGTTATTAAAATTAAGTGGTTAGAAAATTGTTATGAATTTTGATTAAAAAATGAGATGTTGTAATGAATGAATGCTTAAAGTCTAGTGAATCTGATCCACTGATTAGGCAAGTTCAACTTCATTATAATCAAGTTAAGTTTGATCTATAAAAAGGTGCAAAAAACGTTTGCCTACTTTCCTATTTGAGTCTTCAACCATCTTTTCCTTTAAGTCCTCAACACTTCTAAAATCTTTCAAAAGTATAACTTTCATTAAATAAGTTAAATTTTTTATTAGATCCATTATATGATCAACTTCAAATTGATCCATAATATGTAATTTGCTAATGATAATATTAAATATAAATAATTACATAATATTACTAAGAATATAATATAAATATATTTAATTATATAATGATATGATATAATATAATTATAAAAAAATATATAAAAAAATTAAAACTAAGAAAAAGAGCTAAAAACAATCATATAAACTCCATCCACCTTGGTTGACTATCATAAGGCCAATAAGAAGTTAATACAAGCAAAAGAAGGACCAAAAAACTAATTGATTCAATAGAAATATTACTTTTGTAAGATTTTAGAAATGTCAAGAACACAAATAGAAGGGAAAAAAAAGGTTGAGAACTCAAAATGAGAAGTAAGTAAACGTTAAAGATTAGAAGTCTACTTTTTCTTAAAAAATAGGTAATTAAGTAGTGATAACGTGAAAATAAGAATGGATGGATAGAATTTTTTGTTGTTAAACATTAGTAATTTGTTATGAATTTTGATTAAAAAATGAGATATTATAATGAGTGAATGCCCATGGTCTAACAAATCTAGTTTAGTAGGCAAGTTACAACTTTGTTACAATCAAGTCAAGTTTGATTTGTTAAAATTATTACTTTGAATTAATTTTTTTTAGCTCAAGTATGATGAGTTTATCTTAGTAGATTTGTGAGTTTTGATTGTGCTTATACTGTATTTAGATATGTAGAAGTGGATGGGAGTTTTGTATTTAGTAGGTGTTGATAGCCAAAATTAGCTTGAGCCTCAAATCCCAAAAGGAAGGCTAAAAACCCAAAATATGACCTAAGCCAAAAGCCACATATACGAACGAACGAAGAGCTTGACCCTTGAGTGCCTCATCCTTGTCAATGCCACATATCTAGTAAGGCCTAGTAGATGTAACACAGCTAAAGAGATGGGACTGGTGGAAAATAAGGTCTTGACAAGGATAAAGAAATGATCACATTAGCCCATTACTATAAAAGGCTCAATTGTACACCTACTAAAGGGATAAGGTTTCATGAAATCTAGAACATATATGCTTAAAGGTAACTTACCCACTCTACCTATCATCCATTAGGTTTCTTATATCCAACTAAGACTTATTTAAGCATTAGAGATGTTACATAAGAGGAAACTTTAGTGCCTATTTTGATGGCTTTTCTATTTTCCATGCCCAAAGAAGCCCAACATACGTTAATAGAAAAATCATCATCAACATTTGATGCCTACTTTGTAAGTGGCATGTCCAAATGACTTCCTAAACACTATAAAGTGGCTGAAAACACATGAAACTCCAAAAATATACTAGTGGCTACTAACCACTCAACTCAAACCCTAGAGGCATTACCTTTAGCCAAAATTTCGAATAACCTAGCTTTGCCCTCACTAAGACCTTAAGATAATACCGATTGCCCCATTTAGGTCGAAGAATCACTCTAAGGTATTATAACATGACTTAACAATTAGGAAGAAGGTTGTGAAAATGACCTTACTCCATAAATGAGTAGGAGGTTGTTTACGACTAAGTTAACATACCTAAGGATACTCCTCTACAACAAAACGACATGGTGTGGGCTAACGAGCACCTTACGGCCTTAAGAATCAAGGTGAACCCTAATGTAGGGTTAAACTTTTTGAGGCCCATTTATAAAATGTTGCCATTATCAACTCATACAACGTTGACCAAGTCATCAATCGACTCACCAAGCATTAGGTATCTAGTAATAAGAAGCTATGGTATCACGACCCAATAGTATTGTTGTTGTGGTAGATCGCTGTATACCGTATAAAAGTCTACTATCAACCTCCTTGTTGATTGCAAGCCTTTCATATGATACACAAGGCTCCTTCCACTCTACATTACCACTAGGCCTATAGATAAGTAATATAGAGTAATTTACTAAAAATTAACTTCTATAATGTAAATTAATTAAATAAACGTATGGACTTATTAAGTTTCACACTAAAAGAATATTACAAGCAAATGCAGTTCTTAAAGGAAACTGCATTACAAACTTTAAACTATATTATGAGCAAAATAACGGTAAATAGTCATCTACAAAAAACTATCACAAAATCTCCTCTCCGCTCCCTAATTGCTCCAACCCATCTCTATGTGAGACTCACCTCAGGCATTCCTTAACCCGAATAAATGAAGAGGTTTCCTTGCAACAAAAGAAATCTATTGGGATGTAAGCTTATACTTAGTGAGATAAATACCCTTGTCAATATCGCATGGCAAAAATTTATTAGATGTATAAACATATAAATGCATGAACAATTAGTATACCAAACAATGCATGCAGTGGCCTAGGAACTCCATATGACTTAGAATTATACCCCCTATAGTCGGGGTTGGAGATAATTAACCAACCCAAACCAAAATCCGAGTTCTAGCCCTTAGGTTTTATATCATTTGCACTATTGTGCTTAAGTCAAAACAAAACCATATATAATATACTTTCTTTCTTAAACAAAAAATTATATTTTAAAAATCTCAAGTCTAGCAGTATGGTGGCCCCTACAGTCCATAAACACATGTCCTAAGCAGAAGCCACAAGGCATGTCCCCTTATCGATGGTTGGTGTCTCTTGGCGCCTAGTAAGCCCGTCAACTTAAGATAGAGACTCAATATAAATGGTAACATAGCTAGT
The DNA here is from genome assembly GCA_024138015.1 of Lumnitzera littorea. Taxonomy (NCBI): domain Eukaryota; kingdom Viridiplantae; phylum Streptophyta; class Magnoliopsida; order Myrtales; family Combretaceae; genus Lumnitzera; species Lumnitzera littorea. The sequence goes on along the minus strand of JAMXBB010000006.1, from coordinate 77,324,738 downwards.
GCCTAATGCTATACGAGGCTCTCTTTCTATGAATCCCTTCCTATCTTCTAGATAAAGCGGCAGTCGGTGTTATCCGAATGCAATTATAGGGAATGCATGATCTATTTAATTTCTTAATCATATAAGGGGTTAATCTGATTTTTCATGGTGATCAGATAATTTCATTCCATACAATCGCACATATGAGTTATCACAAACAATTTCCATTATTACGTGATTAACAAGCCATAGTATTCAACCAAAAATTTATACACATGCATTTCCCTTATCCCATAAGCATCCAAATTATATATGTAAGTTTAGGTGCATCTATTCTACAAGCAAAATCAAGTAAACAGTCATCAGTAATTCACTCACTCAGCCATGCAAGTCAATCGAAGTAGTTCAAGGGTAAGTCATCTTTGAACGCTGGGTCCCTTGGACATCGCAGTCATAATACTATAAGGATTTGAAATAAGACTTAGAAAACTAAGCTAAAACCTCTTAAGTTATACTTTTGACTAGTTTTCATATTTTTCCTAGTTTCTTACTTAAAGTTCAATCACGTATAATTTTCTTATTTTAAATCCAATTTTTATGATCTTATAATCATTCTTTATCATTTTTTAGTGTACTTTAACGTGATGAGGTTATATTTTTGAGATGAGGTACGAAAAACTGCCCATAGGTCAAAACAGGAGCAATCCTCATGACTTGGAGTGCTCTTAGGCTTTGTTTGGTTAATAGGCTTTTTGATAATTTGCGAAATTCTTTGGGCTTAGGCTTAAGATCTTATTCTAGGCTCAAAATAATCCTTAAGATTAGATTCACAACTTTGATTTACACTCCTAAGGCTAACAATCATTTCTTAGGCTCTTAAGTAAACTTAAGTTGTTAAATAGGTTTGTTTTTTATCCAAATCAAAGATAGTCACTTTCTTGGGCTTAGGGGGTGTCTTGTGGGATTATTGAGAGTCTTAAAACAACTTTTATTGTTATGCTAAGTTTCTAGTCAAAAACTTAAGGTGGGTTCAACTTGATATTTGAGGCTCGTTTTGGAAGTTTTAAGCTCGATTTTGAGTTTTAAGCTTAAAGCACTTATCATACTTGCCTTAGTTGGTCTTTTCACTTTGTTTACTTACTTTTATCATATTTTTAAGTATCTTTTAGCAAAGTTCCAAATCTGGTTGGTTTGTGTGTGAGGGCTTCTAGTCTTGGTTTTCTAACTTGTTTCATCATTTCCTTAAGTTTAGGTGTTAGATCATGAACTTAAGCTACTTGTATTCAAATCTTAATTGGACTTCTTTTTCATGAGATGATTATTTAGCTCATACTTTACAATGAAAATAGTAGATCTCATACTTAAAATAACTCCCATATCACAGTTCATGTCTTATAAAGTTGGTTTCGTTATAAAACTTCATGTGATGGATTTTTCTTTTACCTAAGTTTAGATTTAAGCATGTTTAACTTAATAGAAGTGAAAACAACATCCAAGTGACTTCTAAAACCTCACGTCTAACATGCTTCCCTTTTACTCAAGTTCTCATTTGAAGATTTTATCAACTTAAAATCTTCCATTTAAAGTGTTAAACAAGTATCTCTATAAAACAACAACTTTATATGCTCGTATTTCAACTTTCATATAAGGATTTCATGAGTTTGCTTCTTAAGGTAGTCTTAGATGCTTCATCAACTTATGATTATACTCATATCTTCAAGAAATCATAGTCTCCTAACATGAATATTAGGCTATTAACACAAGATACACTTACTCGTCCACAAAGCGAGAATATGGTGGTTATGTACTAAGTTTCCACTTAAGCTTTTTGCCTTACTCCCTCCTTCTTACACCATTTTTGGAAACTTGAGTTGTAGTCTTTTAAAGTAGGGTTTTGAGAGTGTTCTAAGGATCCTAAAGGTGGCTTTGGAAGTTGAAAAATGGAAGAAACAAATTGGAGCTTGTGTTGTGAGTGTGGAAGCTGGAAAGTGGCGACAAGTGTAAGATTTTGTAGAGTTTTGTGTTTCCTCTTTTGAGTTGTTTTCAAAGTGAGAGAAAAGGGACGTGAAAATGAAGTTGAAAGTGAGAGAAATGGGAGAAAGAGTGGGTGGTTGGAAATGAGGGTGGAAGTGTGTTTAAGAAGTTTGATTTTGTTGTCTTATAGCATGGACAAAAGTCAACAATTGCAACTCTCGATGATGTAAGCATTAAGGGGTGAATAGTAGAGTATAAGATAAAGTGATTGATGGATGAAAGACAAATTATCAATTGCAACTCTCGACTAATTAAATTAACAATTAGTCGTTTAGAGTTTGAAGTCCTTAATTGTTTTAGGGTTTAAGGTCTTAAGTGACTTTACAGTCTATGATTCTTTATATTCGAGTTTTATCGATAATCAACTTTCGAATTGGGAAAATTAAGTTCATTTTTAAATGTAAACTTAAATTCTTAGTTTAGTTTATCCTTAGGAATGTTCAAAAAGTACTCTTAGTTAAATCATAGGCCCGCTTAAAAGTAAGGCCTACATATGGGAATCTTCATCCTTAGGTTAACCTAGATTAAGAAATCTAGGAAGAGACTTTACCTCCACATGTTTAGATAACCAACCTTAAATTCCTATGATTGAACCACTCATCTAGGCCCTTCACCTAGCATACTTTTGCTCATACATAGACCTTTGTGAGTATAGTGAAGCAATTTTATGTAAAGCCTTTCTAAGCACCCTTAAGAAGGTTACCTTGAAGTGGTATAACCACCTCAAATTGGCTTTGATTTCTTCATTTAATCAACTAGCCAAACTAGTTCTCGATACTTTCTTACAAGTATAATGCTCAATAAAGATAAAATGGGTTTTAATAACTTCAAACAGGGACATAATAGATCCCTTGAGACCATATCCATTGCTTCACGATGTCTTAGCTTGAAATACCAATAGTTAACCTCAACATTGCCTTAATTGCTGCTATCCAAGGTTTGTGACACAACTACGAGTTATATTGCAAATGTGTAAAGAAAATGCCAAACTCTTTGGAGGAGTTTTGAGAACCCACTTCATCTTATATCATCATAGAAGGCAACCTCAAGGCTTGGTCATAAGTGACTTAGCCCCCACCATCTTCAGGAACAAAAGAAAGAAAAAGGATTGACCGTTAGTTAATGATCACCTTAAACCCCTCTAAGGCTTAAAGTTTGACTTGTTTAGAGAAGATATTAGCCATGAGCATAACCATAACCATAACTTTCTAAGGTTTCCTCTTATACTCCACTTACAAAGCCTTTGGACCAATCTTCCTAGCGATCAACATATGAGTATTCTCACTTGGCCTAACCTAATGAAGGGTAATCTTACTAAAAGCAATATCGACAAGCTTTGCAATTTTCACAATGATGTTGGCTACACCATAAACAAGTATATCATCTTGCTTGAAAAATTCCTTTGAAGATGCCCTCGATAGGGGCTATCTAAAACAGTATGTTGCTAGGTGATGACCAATGACTCATACCAATGAAGCATGACCTCTACATATGAGATGGACTGATAAAACTCATCATATTAAGGTGGACCCTTAGTTGGAAGACCCCATCCCATTATTACTTAACCCATGCCAAATGGTAGTGTTAACATTTTCGTAGGTAGGCTAGTACGATGGTGGATGCTTTCACTCGTAGATGAAGGCATATGCTTGCCACAAAAAAAATACTTGGATGTTCTCTATGTCTAGAATAAGAAACCACAGGTTGACACATGCATCACAATCCTCAAAGATGACTTTTAGGGAATCCAACATCCCTATGATGACCTACTCATTATCAAAGCAAGAATTATAGGTTTTGACATTACTCGGATCCTCCTTGACACTAATAAATCGGTTAACATCATATGTAAACCAGCTTACAAGCAGATGAAAGATAAAGTTGTTATAAAGCTTAAACCATACCAACAGCTACTCTTTGGTTTCAACAATCAACCAATGGAGACCATAGGCATTGACACTAAATGCCCTTAAAGTATTAATTAACATTACTTACTTCATTACCAAATTCCCAATCTTCATAAAGGTTGGCATATGTAAATGAAATTAGTAACCTACTTACAATTTTTACCTATAAACCCTGCAACGTGCTAAGACAGTCAATGTAGTAAGGATAAGTCTTACTACTCTCAAAATAACTGAAGTTCGGGCCACACCTGGTAAGGCCATAGAAGACGTTCAACTCGATAATGTCGACTACCACATCACTAAGATTGAACCATTCCGAGCACCCTCAAAGAGCAGCTTGCTTAGTTCCTTCAATGAAATAGTGATGGACATAGTTAGAATCTCCTTAAAGTTATTACACATAAGCTAAACTTTATCCTTAAGGCGAAAGTAGTAAAACAAAGGAAGTGACATTTTGTCCTTGAACAACAAGCAACAACAAAAATGGGGGTAAAAAAACTCCTCCCCATTGGCTTTGTCTAGGAAGAAAGGTACCTCACTAATAGGAATCTATACCTTAAACCCTTGATTAGAACCTTAGCTCAAGGACTCTAAGGCCTAACCTAATGTATCCTAGCTTGACAACTACTTAGGGATGGAGATTCTTCCATTGATTAAGATCTACTACACTTTATCTGACTTGAGTACTAGACATTCATAGCTAGGACCACAACACTTGATCCAATGATGATGACCTCATGATAGATTCTTTATTCTTTTTTTCCATTTTATCTTTTTAGTTACATACTAGGAATCTTCATGCAACTAACTTTACAATTTACATATTTTAGTTGTTTCCCCTTTCTTGTAAACCATAGTGGTTGGGTATAAAAGGCTATTCTTGTAATTAGCTATATAGTTGAATGCCGATTTTGTGGATACTTTCTCATTCACTTTCAAGAGATCTTCTTGAAATCAACTCTTATATAGCTCCTCTAGTAAGAGTTAGTGGTGAATGACCTTAGTGAATTTCTTTTGCATCATATCAAGTGTTAATTAGGCCACAGAGATCGATTAGTGCATCATATCCTCTTAGTTGTGTACGGGTTTGCAAATTTTCTCTTTAGTTTGATTATCCATTTGGTTTACTCTGATGTGTTCAACCTTAAGATGTTTAGTATCAAAGCACAATTTTAATGAGGGAATATGTGAGGTGCAATGGAGTTGCATGTGTATATATTGTTATTAGTAGCTACTATGTTCTTCCATAGCTACTATAGTGTATGGGTGTATTGGGTTATGTTGGTTGTAAGTAGGAGTGGTTGCTATTATGGGTAGCTAAAGTGTTGATTGGTAGATACTCTATTTTGCTACTTGAAAAATAGAATGTTGGTGTTACAACATGAATTGAGGTTATTAGGTGTTAAAGTACTAAGTTTAGTAGCTTGGCTATTAGTGGTGGTTTGGAATAGAGTTTTAGGGTTCAAGTCTTGCTTTAGCTAGAAAAGTGGTTCTACTTCGACTAGTGGTTGTCTGTAAGTAACTAAGGATGTTGGATTTAAGTGTTAAGGCTATTATTGGAGATAATGAAATAAGGGACAAGGTCGAGGCCAATAGGAAAGTTACACTTTGAAGTTCATTGATGAGAAATTAGATAGGCTTACTAACTTAATGGAAACCTAGCTGCAACTATAGGGGATAATGACTAACCTATTAAAGCTAAATGGAACAACATTTGAGCTGATGAAGCATATGATTGAAGTAATGGTTAATGTTGGATTTAAGTGTTAGGGCTATTATTAGAGATAATGAAATAAGGGATAAGGTCGAGGCGAATAGGGAAGTCACACTTTGAAGTTCATTGATGAGAAATTAGATAGGCTTACTAACTTAATGGAAACCTGGCTGCAACTATAGGGGATAGTGACCAACCTATTAAAGCTAAATGGAACAACATTTGAGTTGATGAAGCACATGACTAAAGTGATGGTTATATAAGTTGACCTAACTCCCCATTTGAAATGACTTAGTTAGAGGAGTGGAAAGACTTGCTGGACAAAGACTTGTATTAGATGAAGTCGAAGAAGTAGATAAGGAGGAAGAAGAATATGATAAGGAGTATTTTGAAGTCAAAGAATGAGGATGCCAAACTCTTTGTAGACTTAAGAATGTCAAGGTCTAAATTCTAACTTTCTCTGGGAGTGGAGATGTAGTTAAGAATCTTAAGTAGGAAGAGAACGTTGAGGAAGTGTTTGAATGCTATCATTATATAGAGGACATCAAGGTTTGCCTTGCTGCTCTTGAGTTCTTTAGTTATGCTGCCATGTGCTGAAAGAACATAACTAATACTAAGAGAAGAGATGACCTACATGGTGTTAGTCTGAGAGGAGATGAAGAGGTTGCTGAGAGGCCAATTTATTCCCAAATCTTATTTATAAGACATTTCGGAAAGCATACAAGAGCTTAGGTAAGGCAACCAAACTGTTAACAAGAATGTGAAGGAATTCTATATGCTAATGATTTGGGTAAATGTAGATGAGCCTAAGGCTTATACCATTTTAAGTTTCATTTCTAAGCTTACGTATGAGCTTCACAACATAGTAGAAGTTAAGAGGTTTTACACTCTAGAAGAGGCCATCGAGATTGCCCAAAGAGTTGTGAAATAGAGGTATAAGACTTCATTTTGACTCGGTTCAAGTCAATCTATTCCTCTTAGTCAAGTTAAGCAGTCTGGGCATAAGAGGTTGATAAGAGTAGAGGAAGTACATGGTTAACCTATTGATGGCTAAGGTGATTTAAATGGTCAACTTGTCGACAAGCATATCTAGAGGAAGTTTGAGAAAGGCTAGTCCTTGGACGAAAGTCTAACAAAATCAAGTCCTTTAAATGCTTAGGTTATGGATATATGGCTGCCTAGTGTTCTAATCGACATATCATGGTAATTTAAGGTGATGACATAGATAGTACTAATGAGAGTGAGCATGAGAAGGATAAGAAAGAGATTAGAAAAGCTATAAGTGAATATGAGGAAGAAACTTGTGTCTACGTCAACTAAGGGAAGTCATGGCATTGGTTTTGAGAAGAGTGTTAAGTTTAATGTTGAGCATTGAAAAAGATTAGAGGGAAAATTTGTTCTAAGCTTAGTGTATGATCAAAGGCTAATTGTGTACTATCATAGTAGATAGAGGGAGTTATGTAAATGCTGTTGCTTAATCACTAGAATAGAGGTTGGGGTTGCCTGCCTTTATGCATCCCTAACCATATAAATTACATTGGCTACTCTATAAGGGTACAATGCACGTAATTGAGCAAGTGAGTATGCCATTTTCTATTGCTAGTGATGAGAATTAGCCTCTAATAATATCTAAGCCAAGTCTTATCAATGCTTACTGAGGCCAAGCTATAACTAGAAGGATAAGAGGAAGGAAAGTAAACACTCAACATCAACTTCATCGTTAGTCGAGGTGCTAAGATACTACAAAGTCAAGGATGCGAGAGCGAAGGACTACTTAGCATGGTACCAGAAGACTCATGTCGACTGAATCTAAAACTTGGCAATTATGGGCCAATCTCTCTGGTGTCTTAGTCAAGCCATACGAGACTTTAGGGACTCCTTCTCAAACTCGCACATCCAATTGCTGACCCTATTGGGTTTGGATACTACTTCTCCTAGGACATGTGGAGTAACTACATGCTGACTTCTATAAACGCACAGTTTTGTATTCTTATACATATTTTCCCATTTATTTTATTTATGAACCCAATTCTTTAGGGTTTAAGGCCTTATACATTATTTATAATTTTGCCACTAAGGTTTAGGACTTGCTATAAATAACAACATTTGTACAAATAGATAGAAGGAGATAGATAGATAGATATACAGAGAGTGAAACTTCCCTCTTTCAAGCAACACTATACTTGAGTTAGCATTTACCCGATTATCGAGTGTTGATTAGACTCTTTAATCGTCCCCATGTTTTTATCAATCTTGTTCTTAGATTGTGGTGAACCCCTTCATTTGAACTAGTTAGTCATTTGCATCTAACCTTCATTCAAAACCTCAAGCAACATTTAGTGTTTGTGAGTCATATCAAACTCTATTTAGAGCTCAAACCCCTGATTATGTTTGTGTCTTGGTGAGTTATATCCATTTACATTCACCATAAAAAAGCTTCTTGTTCTTCATACCCATTTTCTTTTGAATACCCGTTCCTGTTTGTTTCCAGATCTGTTGTCGTCTCTTTTTAGATTGATCCTTTGATTTCTTATCATATTGGTATCATAGCTTTGTGAAGACATGCATGCCAGTGTTCTTCAAAGTATTCTAGTGTTCGGCGATTATGGGATAACCTTTCTAGTGTTTCAGCCAAGCTAGGCGAGACATCAGGGGCTCCTTCCCGAACCATCACATCCAACTGTCAACCCCGTTCGATTTGGATAGTACTCCTCCTAGGACATGCCAGGTGACTACATGTCGACTTCTATAAATGTATAATTTTGTTTTCTTGTACATGTTTTCCCATTTATTTTATTTATGAGCTCAATTCTTTAGGGTTTAAAACCTTGTACATTATTTATAGTTTTGTCACTAGGGTTTAGGACTTAATATAAATAGCAACATTTGTACAAATGATAGGGGGAGATAGACAGATAGATATATAGAGAGTAAAACTTTCCTCTTTTGAGCAACGCTATACTTGATTAGCATTTGCTAGATTATTGAGTATTGATTAGACTCTTTAACCGTCCCTACATTCTTATCAATCTTATTCTCAGATTGTGGTGAACCCCTTCATTTGAACTGGTTCGTGAGTTGCATTTAACCTTTATTTGAAACCTCGAGCAACATTTATTGTTTGTGAGTCATATCGAACTCTATTTCGAGCTCAAACCCTTGATTCTGTTTAAGTCTTGGTGAGCTATATCCATTCACATTCACCATAAAAAACCTTCTTGTTCCTCGTACTCATTTTCTTTTGAATACCCATTCCTGTTCATTCGACATCTGCTACCGCTTCTTTCTAGATCGATCCTTTGATTCCTTATCATATTGGTATCAAAGGTTTGGGGAGACACGCGTACTACTATTCTTTGAAGTAGATTTGTGGTTCTAACATTTCTATTAATCATTGTTCTGTAATGTAGTGTACTATTCGTAGTAGTAAGTAGCTACAGAAGCCGAGTAGTGGTTGTTTCTAAGTTACTGTAATTCTATTTTGTTGTTTCTTCAATTTTCTGGTAAATTACTGTACAAACAAGAATGTCAGAGGATAGTGTCAACAACACTAGAGATAGTCCTTGTGGAAGCTTGAGGTAACATGTTAGCAACCTAGAATATCATATTCAGAATCTCACTGACTCATCTAAGAACTCACTAGATTAGTCAAGGTCTATAAATGGGATGGCTAAGAGGAAAAAAGGGAGAGAACACCCATAAGTAGAAGTGGTTCTAGTGAACTTGATCATGATGACCAATAATGAAGAAGAGTTACTGAGTCGAGAAGAAGAGAAAACCATCCAGTGTCGAGAGGAAGAAATGATAGGAGTATTGACTCCAAAACAAATCAAGGTGCCTAGAGAAAAGAGCTAAGGCTAAGAAGGAACATGCCCGAGTAGAGCTTTATCAGAAGTGGCCGAACCGAGGAGAATCGACCAGCTTAGAATGTAAGGGATGAACCTTGAGCACCTAGCCGAAGACTTGATAATATAAAGCTTAAGTTGCCGACCTTCTATAGAAGTAGCTGACTTGAAGAGTTCCTTGACTGGGTTCCCTGAGTTGAGAAATTGTTCGAGTGCTATGAGTGTGATGAGCAAACAATGGTGAAGCTGGCTTTACTATCCCTTATTGAATACACGAGTCTTTGGTGGGATAAGTTGGTTGCCAAATGAGATGTTGAAGGAGAAGAGCCAATCAGAACTTGGAGGCTCATGAAAAGATTGATGAACTAATGCTTTGTGCCGACTTATTTCAAGCAAGAGATGCTTCATGCTTTCTAGCACCTAAGACAAGGTTAAAATACTATTGAAGAGTATTTGCAAGAGTTTGAGACCTTGATGATGAAATATGAGATTGCCGAGCCATAGGACTGCACCATTGCTAGATTCTTGAGTGGACTTCGAGACGACATTACCGACATAGTTGAATTATAGCTATTCAACTCTCTGGATAGGCTAATTAATTTGGCAATAAGAGTGGAGAGGTAGAGGAGAAGAAGGCATCGGAGGCCGAGTAGCCGCCCTCAACAAGGCAAGAAAGGAGAGCTTAGCCAAGCAACCCATGCCAAGAAAAAGATTGCCAAGAAAGGCAAAGCACTCGACAACAAGGCCCAAGAAGTGAAGTGCTTCAAATGCTTAGGCTACGGACATATTGCGACCCAATGCTTGAATAAAAAGGTCATGGTCTTGCGAAGGGCCTAGGGCTCAAATCAAAAGTCAGAGTGATGAGAGTTCGAAAGGCCAGTTGACAGAAGATGTTTATCCCAAGGACCTCGATAAACTCTTGGTTATGGCAACACGAGCAGACTTGAAGGTAGATGCTGGACAAAGGGAAAATTTATTTCACATGCAATGCTTAATGAATGGGAAGACCTGTTCCTTAGTTATTGATGGAGGTTGCTACACCAATATTGTCTCTACTAAGTTTGTAGAAAAGATGAAGTTGCTGACCTACCCACATCCTTGGCCTTATGGATTGAAATGGTTTAATGATGAGGGTATGGTCTATGTGCATAAAAGAGCGCCGATAGCATTTAAGGTTAGACAATTCGAGGATGATATTGATTTTGACATAGTGCCTATGAATGTCGCAAATTTACTTTTTGGTTGACCATGGGAGTTTAATTGGAAAGTGATCCATGACGGATTCCATAACACTTACACTATTCAGAAGGATGGAAAGAGCTATCTCTTAACTTGATGAGCATTGAGGAAATCTAGAGACACTCAGTACCCATGGTAAAACAAATAGGGAGAAGGAGCTTATTCGGCATCCTAGCCCGATCTCAACATTTAATGTCGAGGACAACTTCCTTCCAAACCTGCGATAATGATGGGAATCAGCCTCCAACAATATCCAAGCCAAGTCTTGTCAATGCTTGCTGAGGCCAAGCTGCAGCTAAAAGGATGAAGGGAAGGAATATAAACACTTAGCATCAACTCTATCGTCAACTAAGGTGCTGAGAAACTGCAAGGTCGAGTACTTAAGACTAAAGAACTACTAGGTACCTTACCGAAAGACTCGTGCTGACTGATTCTAGTGTTCGATAATTATAGGCTTACCTTTCTAGTATTTTGGCCAAGCCACGTGTGACTTTAAGGACTCCTTCTCATACTCACACATCTAATTGCCAACCTCGTCCAGTTCGGATAGTACTCTTACTAGGACATGTTGAGTGACTGCATGCCGACTTCTATAAACATACAGTTTTTTTATTCTTGTACATGTTTTCCCATTTATTTTATTTATGGGCCCAATTTTTTAGGGTTTAAGGCCTTGTAAATTATTTATAGTTTTGCCACTAGGGTTTAAGACTTGTTATAAATAGCAACATTTGTACAGGTAGATAAAGGGAGACCGACAGACAGATAGATATATAGAGATATATACAAAGAGTAAAACTTTCCTCTTTTGAGCAACGTTATACGTAAGTTAGCATTTACCAAATTATCAAGTGTTGATTAGACTCTTTAATCATTCTCGCGTTCTTATCAATCTTGTTCTCAGATTGTGGTGAACCCTTCATTTGAACCGATTAGTGAGTTGCATATAACCTTCATTTGAAACCTCGAGCAACATTTAGTATTTGTAAGTCGTATCGAACTCTATTTCGAGCTCAAACTCCTGATTGTATTTGTGTCTTGGTGAGTTATATCCATTCACATTTACAATAAAAAACCTTTATGTTCCTCGTACCCATTTTCTTTTGAATACCCATTCTCGTTCTTTCAAAATCCGCTACCGTTTCTTTCTAGATCGATCCTTTTATTTCTTATCACTTCTACTCTTACGCATAAAACAACTATAAAGAGAACAAAAAATAATACACGTCGTCAAGTGTGCCTAAATTACCAATAGAACTAAAAGGTTTAATATCTCTAGTCTCTAGTAACGACACCAAAAACTTGATCAACTCAAAATATGTGTATAAAAATATCACGGATACTCCAACAAGTATACTAAATTGGAATCATGTAATAAAGAGTGAGTAAGGTTGTCGATTCCTTTAGGACTATAAAATTACTAAACCTATGATCAATCTTATCAATATTTAGGCAATGAAGATTAAATTGTGAATTAACTAATTTCTAATTACCCTAAAACTGTTAAAAAGAAAATTACATTAATATATCTAAAACAGAGCAATCAATTGAGAATGTGAGAAAAACAGAATCCACCTTAGTTATACAAATCAAATTGTCATCATATTATATATATTAATGGCTATACAATCATTCAAGTAAAATTATTATGCCTTAAAACTTAAGGATTTAAACCCCTAATTAATAGGTCAACTTTTGTGCCTCCAATTAATAGTGGACTCTCAATTATAATCATACATCTCCCAATATTATAATTATCTAATGCTCTAAATTAATTATTCTTAATGTCTTAGCGAATAATTAACTTAAGACATCACATTAATCCTTGGATAATTTCTAACTAATCTAATTAATGCTGTTCCCACATTAGCTAATCAATTTAATCAAGAATTCTTAACAAACCCTATATCAACTCCTGTATCAATAATGTTTCTAACAATTATAACCAATAAAGAATTATAATTGAAATGATAGAAATTGCAATCATGAATTAACCTTACATCTATTAACCCTATAATATAACTACAATTATCATCTGAACTTTCTAAGGTTTAATCAATTCCTACAATTAAAACTTAGCCAGCCATGGAAATTAAAATAGAAGCACATAAAACAGTAGAATTTGCAAAGAAGTTCATGATTAGAAATAAGAACAAATCACAGAATTGCATAAATAGAAATAGGATGGAAATCACCGATTCTATAATTATAATAAAGAAACTTCAATTGCAAACTCCAAAGATGATATCCATAGCAATAGCAAAGTTTTCTCAATGATCTACGAACTTCAAAAGAAAAACTCTTCAAAATTATTTATTAACTACTTCCAAGACTCTCTAATTTTAAAAAAGATGAAAAGTCCTCTAAAATATCAACACAAGCCTATTTATAGAGCGAATAAGGGCTGGCTTGTGACTGAATGTTTTTTCACTAAAGGTCAACCATGAAAGCTGGCGGTGACCACTAATGTTGAATGTAGGTTGACTGCCTTCAATTCCCAAGTGTTATGTATTGATTCGGGCTTCCTTCGTTTGTGTAAAACTCCTATAAATTGATTGTATTTCCACTTTGAATCCTTTAAGACTTGAAATATTCAAATGAAAATACTTAAATACTATTTCTTAATGATTTCTATAAAATCAATAATAATCTTGCATAATTCACGTGTTAAAACATGAGTAAAATATGCCTCTATCAGGTACCTCTATAAAGGTCAAAAGTTGTCCATTCATGAGCTATTCAATTCACAAGCTATTATTTCAGGAAGCTCACAATAAAGGCTTGTTTAGACACTTTTCTAAAACCAAAACCGTTGACCTTCTCAAGGAAAATAAAACTTCTATTGGCCTGGTATGGCAAAGGATGTCTAAAAAGTTGTTGATAGTTATGAAACTTACAAAAAGGCCAAGGAAAGAAGGGAGCCTACATAGAGAGTATATGTTCTTTGAATGGATTGTGGTTTACATTTGGTAATATTCTTGGTGGGCTCAAATCCTATGGCTTCCTAAGCCAAGGCTTCATGTTTAGATCTGATTGTCTCTAAGGGCAAGGTTTATGTTTAGGTTATCTTATCGGGTTAGTTGTGTGGCTTTTTGGTGTACCTAGGAGCTTAATTATCACTAGGACTTACTGAGGTGGATTTGAACTGAAATTGATCTTTCGAGATATCGAAGAAAATTTGAGAAAAATGATCCACAACCAAATAAGAGTAGTTGATGTAAAGCTGCTCAGAGAATATAACTCACCAATGAACACAATAGGACTTGATACCACACTCGATATGACGTACAAGTTGATGTCAAGGTCCACCCGCCACTAATCTTGAGCTACTCAACAAGATTATATAAGAGTGTACGAAATATGGACTTGGAGAGGGTTGTCTTATAAGAACAAAATATTCAGTATTAAAATGTAAGTTATCTGCGACTTATAAAAGAAAAGGACTATTTATAGTAAGTTTCTAGGGTAGCATTACAAATAATGAAATGGCAAGAAAGTATATACAAAAAGGGGATTCCTAATACATACCAAAAAGGGTAAAAAGGACAAAAGACCTAAAATGGAAAAGTAATACAATGTCAAACGAGGTAGATAGGTGGCAATGTAACATTGGTCCCATATGAATATTTTCTGAGCACAGTAGGCGAGAGGGGTCAAAATGTTGCGACAATAAAGGGTTGAGATGAGAGAGATGGTGACATGTCAAGAGAAAACTATTTAGCCATTTAAGTGAGTCTCTCATCACTCGGTAAGAACTTCTAGACAGTATTTGGTCGAATTACTAGGCAAAGGGTCCTCGATAAAGGAATGGTCGGCATCATCACTACCGAGTGTACAGAACAATGTACGATAATTAAGGGAGCTCAAAGAGTTCAGCTACATTCCTTTAGCGTAAACATTCTCATCATTAGTAGTTTGCCAAGAGAAAATTTGCCAGGTAAGGGATTAGAGTCCTTAGAGTCATGTGCGAGTATTGGGACCGTTGGTCTATAGTTCATCAATTCCTCGAGGTTGTTGAAGATTTGCCCTTAAATCTTAGTCTTTGTCATCTTTTGGCACATATGGAGTTAAGTCGGCAATGTTGAATGTGGTAGACTAGTTGAGACCTTCGGGTAGCTCAATCTTGTAGGCATTATCATTAATGCACCTCAGGATCTTATAAGGGCCATCCGCTTTGGGAGATAGTTTGTTTGTCCTCTTGCTAAGGAAGCGTTCCTTGCTAAGATGGATCTAGACAAGGTCCCTAGGGGCATAAATGATTCGTTTCCTTCTACAGCTTCCCAATTCCTTCTATCAGGACACAGTTTTGGCTAGTTACTCAGCAATTCTTTGATGCAACCTATGAAATTCCTCAGCACGCTACAGGCTGGATTGACTCTCCCCTTTTGTAGTTGGACTATTAACCAAGTCTAAAGGTAGGTTCGAGTTAAGTCCATAAAAAACATCAAATGGTGATGTTTCAGTGGAGCTGTGAGTGGAGTGATTGTAGGCAAATTCAATGATGGGTAGGCATAAATCCCAGTCACGAGAGTTCTTTCCAACAGTGGTGCGTAGGAGATTACGGACGGTTCTGTTAACTACTTTAGTTTGGCTATCTCTCTAGGGTTAATAAGAGGTAATAAGCAGGAGCTGAATATTGAGTTTTCTCCATAAGGTCTTCCAAAAGAAGCTAATGAATTTAGAATCATGGTTCGATACAATACTTCCTGACACTCCATGCAGTCGTACAATTTCTTACAAAAAGAGGTTAATGATGAATAAAGCATCATTAGTTCTATGGTAGGGGATGAAGTGGCCAATCTTGTTGAACCGATCGACCACCACCATGAATGAATCATGTCTTCTTGGTATGTGGGGAAGGCCAAGCATAAAATCTATGCTTAGATCGGTCCACGACCACTCGAGAATTGGTAGGGGTATGTATTCTTCATAGGGTTCTTTCCTTCCTTGTACATACTTACACACCTTGCACCTCTTAAGTATTCGGTGCACATCCCTCATCATCTAGGCCGATAAAAGTGCTCCTTCAATATCTTAATCGTCCTCTTTTCCCTATAATGGCCAGCCAGAGCCTCGGCATGAGCTTCTTGAAGCAGTAGCTCACTTATAGAACCACTCGGCATGCAAATCTACTTTCCCTTTATCAAGAACCCCTCACTTAAGTAAAATCCTTCTACAACTCCTTTATTACTACACTTGGCTAGTAAAGGCTCAAAATGTGAGTTATGCTCATATTGATCAGGTACAGTGCTAAATCCAAGCACTTTAGCTTACAACATCGTAATGAGGGTATGACAGTGAGAGAGTGCATTAGCTACTGTGTTGGTGCTTCCCTTCTTATACCTAATGACATAATAAAAGGACTCTAAGAACTTAACCCACTTCGCGTGATGCTGGGAAAGCTTCTGCTACCCGAGAAGATGCTTGAGAGATTTATGTTCTAAATAGATGATGAATTCTCTCGGCAATAGTTAATGTTACTAGTTCTAAATTGTACGGATAAGGGTATAGAACTCCTTGTCGTAGGCTAAGTAATTTAAGGCAACACTTCAAATTTTTTCACTGAAGTAAGCAATGGGTCAATGCTCCAGCATAAGGACAATACCAATGCCGACACCAGACACATCACATTCAACCTTAAAAACCTTCTCAAAATCTAGTAGGGCAAGTACTGAAGCAAACGTCAACTTACACTTCACATCTTCAAAACTCCTTTAAGCCTTTTTTGTCCATTTAAACTTAACGTTCTTCTTGGTCAATTCAGTTAACGGTACAATTATGGAGTAGAAGTTCCCTGGGCTATGGAAGCTCCTGACTTCGACTGTACTAGTTGGTGTAGGCCACTCATTAATAGCCCTAACCTTTTCCTCATTAACTCAAACTTTACTCCCTGAAACGACATATCCGAGGAATACAACCTTACTTTGACAAAACACGCATTTCTTTAGGTTGCTGAATAATTTCTCGGCATGGAGTATGTTAAACACCAATCTCAAATGCTTGACATGAATAAGAAGGATGGCACTGTAGACCAGAATATCATCAAAATAAAGCATAACGCATTTGCTTATCAATGTTTTAAGCACATGATTCATGAGCCTCATAAATATACTTGGCACGTTAGTTAAACCAAATGGCATGACCATCCACTCAAATAGACCATCCCGAGGCTTAAAGGTTGTTTTCCATTCATCTCTCGGTCACATTCGTATTTAATGATAGTCACTCTTTAGATCTATCTTTGAAAAGATGCATGCACCATGCAACTCATCAAGCATGTCATCCAACTGTGGGATTGGGTATCGGTACTTAACAATAAACATATTAATGGTACGACTATCAATGTACATCTTCCATGATCCATCTTTCTTTGGTAGTAGCACGGTTGGGACGGCACATAGGCTCATGCTCTCTCGGACATATATGTGATCTACCAAGTCATCAACTTGCTTTTTCAGCTCAGCCGCCTGTTTAGGATTGATTCTATAGGTGCGTCGATTTGGCAGGCCTACTCCAGGTTAAAGATCGATGCAATGCTCAATTCCTCTCAAGGGAGGTAATCCTTTCGGCATCTCAGTAGGGAAGAGGTCAACAAATTCCTAAAGTAGCTACTACTCTTTGGTAGGTAAGTTCTTGACCTCTCTAACTTTTAAGAGTCTCCTAACTAAGAGGAATACATAATCCTCAACCTTAACCTCTCACGCAAACTGAGCTTAGGAAATCACCAAGGACTTCCATTGTAGAGATCTAGCAATTTTTTCCTAGGCTTCTTGCACTTCCTTAGGACTCGTACGTGTCAATATAACTTTCTTCCCATCCTTTTGAAACATGTGGGTATTTTTATACCTATCGCATAGCACTCTCTAGTCAAATAGCCACTGTCAGTTGAGTAATATGTGAGATGCACACATGGGGAGGACATCACACATTACCTCGTCCCTATACCTATCACCAATAGTAATTGGCACTTTAACTTACTTGGAAACGTGTAATCCTCCTTTCTCGTTCAGCTAGTGAATCTTATAAGGCTTGAAGTATGGAAGAGTTGGTAATTTCATGGCTTTAACTACCCTTTGTACGATGACGTTGGTACAGCTCCCTCCATCAATGATCATGGCACATAGCTTGCCATTTACCCAGTAATTCATATGAAAGAGGTTCTCTCTTTGCTCATTTTCATTAGCCACAAAAGTATTGAGAGATCGTCAAACAACAAAGCAATACTTAGCTTTGTCTTTAGGGGGTATCTTAGCCTCTTGATCTTCCTCAAATTCTTCCAGCATCTAATCAGTTGCTAGTTGTTCCTCTCCTTTACTCACATTTTCTACTTCACATTGGGGCTTATCTCTCTTTATAGTCATGACTCGACAGTTCGGACATTGACTAGCCATGTGTCCATAGCCAAGACATTTAAAACATTTAATTTCTCAAGTTTGCCTCCTTGAACTCTGACCCTGGTCTCTTTGGATCTCAGGTTCCTCGGTCTTGCTCTTACCTTAGCCTTCGTCTAATTGGCTCGGCACATGACTTCGGCGTTCCATCTCGGAACTATTTAACGCCCTTGCATTCCTTAGTCTACTTAGCAGGCTAATCTTATTTGATACCATGGTTCAATTACTCAATATTCAACTAGCCTAGTTTCGTCATTACCTTTCAACTCTCTAGGCTATACAGATGGTTTCATCTAAAGTTGTGAGGCTTTGCAATTCTACGATGTGACTAATCTCAACTCGGAGTCTTGAGATGAAATGTGCTATAGTTCGGGTCTCAGGCTTGTCAACATCATATCGTATCATGAGCAATTGAAACTCTCAGACATAATCATCTACAGATCAATTACCTTGCCTTAAGTCTTGAAGTCGTCAAAAAGTGTCCTGTTCGTAGTGTTCAAGAATGAACCTATTCTATAGAACTCTCTTTATCTTGTTCCATGTTTGGACCTCGCGTCAGGTCCTCAACCAAACATTCTGTAGCTTTTTCTACTACATTGTCACATACTTAAAAAATTCTAACACGACCACTCTAATGTGAACAGCATCTTCATAATCATAAAAGTTAAATATCTTTTCGATCTTCTCTTCCTAATCTAGGTAGTCATCAACACTAATGGACCTATTGAAGTTCAAGATCTATACCTTAAGATATTCGGCACCTCTAGGCACTCTAAACTCTCGCTCATTAATCCCAGCATACTGGTCTTCTTCTTCTTTGTACTCTTCCACTTCATCCAACTCTAACCTTCTCTTCGCGACTTATCAGTATGTTGCGGTGGTGCGTAGTTCATTGGAAAGGCTTTTAGAGCTCGCTTGTTCATCTGCCTCTTTGGCCTATCTGTCATTTCTCGGCCCTGCTCAGTAACTCTTTCACATGGTCCATTCTCTAAGAACCTATTTACTAAGATAGCTAAATTAGCCATAATAGTAGCAAGATCTTGTATTTACTCATCAATAGTATGTGATGTTTGTTGGGAAACTCGACTACGACCTTGAGCATCACTTTCGACATTGTGAATCTCTCCCTGTACACTAGGTTTCAACATTCCTAACACAAAATTTTAGTAACTACACTTCACACGGATGGCTACAATCATGCACAGTATCTCAAACAGTAAACTTATTATTACTACACATCTCTCAATCTCTACCTTAAGTTCTGATACTTGAATATAAGTGTACTTAGGAGCTCAGTTATCATTAGGACATATCGAGGTAGATTTGACCCGAAATGGGTCCTTTGAGATATTGAAGAAAATTAGAGAAAAATGATCCGCAACTGAACAAGAGGAGCTGATGTAAAGCTGCTCGAAGGATGTAACTTATCAACGAACACAATACGACTTGATACCACATTTGATATGATGCACAAGTTGATGTCAAGGTCTACTCGCCACTAATCCTGAGCTACTCGATAAGATTAGATAAGAGTGTATGAAATATGGACTTGGAGAGGGTTGTCTCATAAGAATAGAATATTCAGTATTAAAATGTTAGTTATCTATGGCTTATAAAAGAAAAGAACTATTTATAGTAAGTCTCTAGGGAAACATTATAAATAATAAAATGATAAGAAAGTATATACAAAAAGGGGATTCCTAGTACATACCAAAAAGGGTAAAAAGGACAAAAGACTAAAAATGGAAAAGTAGTACAATGTTAAACAAGGTGAACAGGTAGTAGTATAACATTGATCTTATACGAATATTCTCTGAGCATAGTAAGTGAAAGGGTTAAATAAAGGGTTGAGATGAGAGAGATGGCAGTATGCCGAAAGAAAATTATTCGACCATTTAAGTGAGTCTCTGGTCACTCGGTAGGAACTTTATGGTAGTGTTTGGTCGGATTACTCGACACAAGGTCCTCAACAAGGAAATGGTTGGCATCATCACTACCAAGTGTACAAATCAACGTATGACAATTAAGAGAGCTTAAGGAGTTTGGCCACATTCCTTCAGCATAAACTTTCTCATCATTAGTAGGTTACTAAAAGAAAATTCGTCGAGTGAGGGACTAGAGTCCTCAAAGCCGTGCACAAGTAATGAAACCATTGGTCGACAGTTCATTACTTTTTCTTTTTGATTTAGGTTTTCTTGTTTTCACCTTAGATCCAATAAGAATTTTCAATTGTTAGAAACCTCTTTCTTTTTTCTCTCTTTTTTTTTATTTTTCTCTTTTTGCTCCATTTTTTTCTTTTTTTTTTTTCCTTTAAGAAGGAAGGGAGAGAGGAAAATTTTTATTTTAAAAATAAAGTGATTGAAAAAAAAGAAAAGAAAATAGCATGGAGGGATTCACTTAATTGAAGGACCTATTTTGGGCTCTCCACAAAAATTTATTGACACTTAGAGAGGGAAGAATTTGAATTCCAATTTAACTAATGGGTTAAAAGGAAAGACACAATTAGCCAACAAGATGTGTTGGGATCACAGAGTGTAAGCAAATTAAGACTTCATGTTGTAGGGACCAATTAGAAGCTAGGGGAGGTCATATGATATTCTTGCAAGGGGCAATTCTAATGCTTAAAGAAGAATCTTAGCCTAAAAATAGAAAAATGGTGAGTAAATAAATGCTCTTACCTAGAAAAGCTAAAGGTCGAAAAAATTTTGCTCTCTCCTTTTTAATTTTTATTTTATTTTGGAAAGTAAAGATCTGAAATTTTTTTTTTTTGAAAATGGAGTTACAATCGACCTAAATGGATATATGACAATCTTGTGCCATGAGTTGAAAAGGAATATAAAGAAAGCTATTTACAATCTAGTGGAAGGTCCTTTTAATTTTTGTCTTTGATCTTTTCCTCTTTTCTTTTTCTTTTTCTTTTTTTTTTTTTATGTTCTTGCATGAATATTTTAGCAAAGAGAAATGAGTGAAAACTGGAAACAAAAACCAAGTGATTAAAATTAGGAAGGGGAATTTGCTTTAAATTTCATCCCTACTAGATTTATCTAAATAATTACCATTAGAGGATTTATTGACAAGGAACAAAAGAAAAAAAACTTTAAATGAGAATATGTTCTTTCATTGATTTGACATTATGGAGGATACAAGAAATGAATAAAGCAAAGGGGCTTAACATTATCTTATGGAATTTTGACATTTATTTTAGGTTTTTTTTTTTATTACATTCAAAGAAAACTTCCCAATCTAATTCTCGTAAGCGACCTCTAAGATCTTCCAACATTTCTTGGGTTCCTCTAAGGATTTATTCAACCAAGGATTCCAAGGCTCGATCATAAGCTTTAGATGTTAGGACCTTAAAGGAGACCTAATAGGATTACTTAAAATTTTCATATCACATATGCACTAATGACACGAAAACCACCTTATAAGTTAGAGATTGCAAGACTCTAATTAATTAAACATTAGGGTTTTTGATTTTTAATTTATTAACTTATGATAAAATATAAATAACTATAAATATCTAATATTCCAAATCCCTCAAAATTATAGAGAATCAATATCCCCTATCAAATGATAAGATAAGGTAAGTCAATTTTATAAATTACAAGAAATACTAAATTATATAAAACCCTAATATATAAATACCTTTACATAAGATGTTTTTGTACCAGCTATACACTTCTCAATGAACATTATCTTATGTATCTTCAATGTGCACTCTACACTCGAAACTTATTCCAGTTTCAGCTTAAACAAACCTGCAAAATAAACTGTTGAGGAGTAAACTACATGGGCCTAGTGAGATATCTCTCCTACTATTCAAGTAAGTAAGTTGTCAAACAATTAATTAACAAATATATGGATGCCTGAATAAGCAGTATACCAAACAATATATGTAGTTAACTAGCTGCTGCATACAACTTTCGATTTAATGCCTTTTGAGGTAAGGGTTGGAGATTCATATACACTAAACACAACCTCTAGCACTTGGGTTTTTAACCATATATTGAAATTCCATATTTAAAAAAATATAGTTTCATTTCCAAAAATCTAATAACTCACAAATTCTTAAGTCTAGTGGTGAGGTGGCCCTTGTAGTCTACTCTCATGCCCTACAGTAAAGGTTTTTAGAGTCGAACCTCAACCACTTATAGTTAACGTCTTCGGTGCCAAGTAAGCCCATAAGTCAAGGGTAGGGTCCTATTATACAAGTACTCTTACATTATACTAATCATAAATAATCAAATCACATGGGATCCCTATTGATAGTCGAATTCCATTCACTCAGCTACTGATATGCCGAGTAACTACATTCTCAACTAACGTCGGGTAACATAGATTCATATCTAATTTGAATTTAAGGAAAGTAGCACGAATAGTTATCACCTGGTATAGTTATATTACATAACGGCCTACTATTCCTACATTTCAAGAATGTACCTAATCGAGAGGTCTCTTCACATCCCGATAATCAAACCAATAACTACTATTTCAGACACTCAACATTCGCCTATAAATACAAAAAAAAAAAAAATAATGCAAGAGATATCTAATAATTCACTATCACTTACTTAGTCTCTTCTAACATTCCTTAACTAACTTAAGTATCGGAGTCATCATATCAGACTAGGCCCAATACCTTATAGCTTTCTCTTTCTTTGTTAGATCAAAGTCTTAATCCAAAATAACCTAACAACAATCCACATCCCTATAGGGCCCTTGATTACCATCCATGTGAGGTGACTATTGAAACAATAAATGTAATGCTAGTGAATATGCATGATCCATTTATTTAATTAAGACATGTGGGATAAAGTCAAATTAGTAGGTGATCACCCAACATCGACAAGTCATCCAATTATGTAGCAATAAATTAAGCAATCGGTTATTTAGTTATTATGTTTCATAATATTTTACATAACACACAACCAATATTCAAACACATGCATAACTCAAAGCCCAAGCATCAAGTTATCAATATTAAAAAATTTAGGTGTACTAACTATAAGTATAAAACAAGTATAGAGTTATCGAAAATACTCACTTAATCATAAGGATAATCAGGGTTGATAGGGAGATTGGTATTCTTGTTGGGATTATCTGATAATTAAAGAACATAAAAGATAATAAGTATCCAAGTGAGGAATTTATTCTATCGAAATATTTATTTAATACTATACCTAAATTACCTAATTATCTCATATAATTTTCCAGTTTAGGTTTTTTCTTTAATCACATATAACTTTTTCATTTTAAATTCAAATTTTATGAACTTATAGCTAATCTTTATTGTTTTCGGACATATTTTCACATAGTGAGATCCATTTTGGATGTTGGAACTCACAATTTTTATTATGGGCTTAGAGTGTTACAAATTTATCTATTTTAGACCCAAATACTTTTATTTATTATTTTAGGCTTATCTTAAAGATTTTATTTATTAGGTTATTCTTTAAATTTAGTAGTAGCTTAAATAATTTTTAAATTTTATAAATATTTTTATTTGTGGCCCAAATTGTCATAATTTCTTCATTTTACGACATTAAGCCTAAAACATTGATTATCCTAATTCTTATTATATTTGTAATTGCTAATTAATTTATTGTTATTATTTTTATAATTTTGCGATTTAATCAAAGAGATTTTGGAAAAGCTGATGTGGTAGCTTTCTAGTGGTTCACGATGTGATTTTCCTAATTTTCCTTTTTTTTTATATTTTGACTAATTTATAATATTAATATATTTATATATATAATACCATAAACAATTAAATATTAAAAAATAACTTCTATTCCTCATTTGAAGGCCACATCTAGCACATATACATAGATGTATATATTTATACTTATTAATCTATTTTTTAAGAAAATAAAGTACTAATGTATATATACCTGTATTTTTCGGTATACGTACATATGTATATACTTATTCTATATTATGTATATTTATTTAAACCTCAGAAAAATAGAAAAATATATATTTATATGCATATACCTATACTTCCATATTTTACTACTTATCTACATATGTATTTATATTATTTCACAATATTTTTACTAAATATGTACATTAAAGTAAGTATACTTAATATTACATATATTTACATGTACTATATATATATATATGTTTAAATGAATTGTATATATATTTATATACATTAAGTATAACATATATATATACATATAGATAGATATCCTTAACTGTATACATATATACATACATATTTAAGAAGAGGAAAATTTGTACATACAATCATATACATGTACATATAAATTCTATTACAAAAATATTAAGGGTACATATAATCCCCTATTTTATATATCTCCTAATACATAAAGTACTAACAAGTACATATCAACATAGAAAAAGAAAAAATACACATAACTTATTTTACAAAAGAAAAACTAAAATAACATAAAAGTAATCTTGGTCTTGAAGCTTTTTAAGATGGTCTCCCTCTTCCCTTTTGAAACCTTAACTCCTTTGAAATAATAGAATAATAAATTATAAAATGAAGATGGTAGATGATAGTGAAAAGGAGAAGAAAATGAAAAAGAAATGGATGGTTAAGAAAAAGAAGGGGTGTTGGCCTAAAGGAAAAGAGGGAAAACTTGGTGTTTTAGTTAGGAATTTGAAAGGAAAAAGAAGATGAAAGTGTATTATAGAGGGAAGACTTGGTCAGCGGTAAAAGGAAAGAAGGAAAAGAAAAGAAGAGAAAAGATAACAAGATAAGATGAGTTGACTTTACTTTCTTTTTATCTTAACTCAATTTTCATCATATGGGATAATAATAAGAACTCTTGTCAGCCAAAACATGGAAAAGGAAAAGAAGAAAAGAAAAAAAAGAAAGAAGAAAAACTACAAATTTTCTTTTTAACTTTTCTTGAAGCTTATCTAACTTTTAGGTAATATTTAGGATGAAATATGATGTAACTATGGAAAAAAAGATAAGATATAAAAGTAATGTATACTACATAGTACATAAACATAAAGTATATAGTAAAATTAAATCAAAATAATTAAATTAATATAAAACTAATACATACACACACATACGTACATATACATGTATATATACACATATGTGACACCATAATTAATCATAAGATAATATTTACAATCTTATTAATTTATTTAATTGATTTATTATTCTTTATATTTATTAGAATTTATAAGTTTAGTTTTATTATAAATACGGATCCTTTTTCAAAAAATAATATGAAAAAGGGCCCCATGCAAAAAATATTACTAATCTAGTGTAGTGAAGGTGCATGTGAAGCATGCACCTTCACTTTTTGTTATATTTAACACTGAAGTTCAAAATACATAGAAGGCGTACTATTGTATGTGCCTTTAGTGTAATTCTGAATAAATTCATGTGCCTTCAATATACTAAAGGCACACACAATGTTTTCACCTTCCCCTGCACAAATATAAAATAAGAAATTCACACAGTGTAACCTCATTTTCACTATTCTTACAATCTGAAACTTAAAAAACGTAAAGAAAACATAAGGTTGAAATATCCATCTATTTTTTTACGTTGGTAAATGTTCAAAATAAGTAATAATCCATATATTACATTGTATTTTTTTTTTTTTTGTAATAATCCATTCTTTACATGGTTTTTATTTTTCTTTTATTGAGAAAAAAATGGTGATATCTTACGTATATCGAGTAGTCACGCATGAACCATAGGTTCTCCAATTTATTTATATTTCATGGAAATTTGTTATATTTTGTCTAAATTAAGGCATTGCTTTTTGTTCGATAGATAAGTTGTATAAATGTGGGTATGGAAAATATTAGTATACATTTTGAAATTGTTATATATTTTTAGGCACTTGCAATATATTCAGTAGAATTAATGAGTTGAAGTTAGGTAGTGTCTTACATAGTTTAACGAGATGACTATACATTTTGTTAAGTTGTGACTTAGTGTGTCGTTAAAGTGTTTTATGTAATCTAAATCTTCGGTTCATGGTAACATTACTAAGATGGAAATGGAAGATTACGTAAAAGGTATTGTGTATATAAATAGAAACCTTATGATGGGTTATCGAGACCAGAGTATGAAAAGAAACCTATTAAGAATCTGAAGATTATGAATGATTCAAACTTCTCTCATTTCTTTTGGAGAATTTGTGGATGTGTGGGAGTTGAAATTGTGCATAAGTATCCTTTTTTTTTTTTATGATTTTGGAGTTACTTATAAGTTGATGGCCATTAGAGACAATGAGGATATTGAGAATTTCATTAAGATGGTCAAGTCTTTTAAGGAACAAAGTATTTAGGAAGTATACATAAGGTACAATAGGGAATTGAGTGCTTAGGTATAATGGGGAATTAAGTGCTTAGGCTGAGCATGAACTACAACAATTAGACAATTTGACCCTTTTGATACCCTATGTGCAGTCTACAATGACCAGTGTGGAGTAGGCAAATGTGAATGTGTTAAATGAACTGTACATAGAGTTTACTAACTATAGGTATGTCGATATCATAAAGGAGTAGCTTGACGAAGCATTAGGTCTTATTACCAAGCAAGAAGAGTCTTATGATCCGTTTATAGAGAGAATGCACATGGACATAAATGGCATTGATGAGGGATAGGAAGAGGCGAATAGAGATGATAATGGGGATCATGTTGAACTCGAGGATGACAATGGTAAGGGTCATGAGGATTTGGGAGAACCATAAGTGAGACCAAATGTTGTTGCTTATAATATGTTGGTCCAGCTCCCTTGTAAAGATGGCCCAAGTAAGCCTTGTCATCCTATACAATAACCAATTTACAATAATGAGTTTGAGGACCTTCTACAACTAAATGAGTTGATAGATAGGCTTGCGAGAGATCATATTCCATTCTACAATAGCTAATATGACGATAGCATATACGTAACATTCAAGTAAGATGTTAACGAAATGTGTAGCAACATTAGTACATTCGATGACTTGAGTATCGGCGATTTAACACCAAGAAGGATCTCATAGACGCGATGAAGTCGTTCCATATAAGGAACCACTGCAATTTCTATGTCAAGGTATCAAAGCCAACTATAGACACCTGTTTTTTGCACCATACCTACCCTTCGTCTCCCCCACCCTCCGGCCCTCGTAGTTCTAATTTTTGTTTTTTTTTTCTTTTAATAGGGTCTTAATTCAAAATAAAAAAATAAAAAGATAATGAATAAATAAAAAATTGAAAAATGATAAAAATATAAAAAAATGGAGAAAAAGAAAAATTATAAAGATTTTTGAAGAAAATAGATTTTTAGAAAGAAAAAATGGTTTAAGGTTAATCGGTTTTAGCTCAGTTTAAATAGCTTATTTTAGAAAGTCATATGGTTTAAGTACAATTTAATTGTACTAAATATTAAGGCGTAGGCCAATAACTAACGACCTAACGGATAAACATTTAAGCTATAACGACCTTAGGAGGGGTCTAGTAATATTGCCTAGAATTTCCATATCACATGTGCACCCATGATAAGAAAATCGCCTTACAAATCAGAGATTGCAAGACTCTAAATAGTTATTCACCGGGGTATTCAATTTTAGTTTATTGACTCATTATATAATATAAATAATTATGGATAACCATTTTTTCCACAGTTCCTCAGAATCGTAGATAATCGATATCCTTTACCAAAATAGTGAAATAAGATAGACAATTCCAAAAAAATTCTAAACTTACTAAAGATACTAAACTTAATTAAAATATTAGTCATTTTTTAGAGCATTCTAAAGTAACTACATAAGCTTTTCATCATACTAATTCAATGGTAATACTCTACACTCAATTCCTATCCCTATCCCATCTATTGATCAACCTGCAAGGAAAAGAACTATTGGGGTATAAGCTTACGCTTAATGAGATAATTACCCTCATCAATACCGCATGATAGAAATTTATTAGATGCACGATCATATGAATGCCAAACAACGCATGCAGTGACTTAGGAATTGCATACGACTTAGAATTACGCCCCCTATAGTCAGGATTTGGAAATAATTAACCAACCCAAACCAAAATCCGAGTTCTAGACCTTGGGTTTTATTTCATTTGTACTATTGTGCTTAAGCCAAAACAAAACTATATATATATATATATATATATACCTTCTTTACCGAAAACAAATCATATTTTTAAAATCCTAAGTCTAGCGGTGTGGTGGCCTCTACAATTCACAAACACATACCCTAAGCAGAAGCCACAAGACTTGACCCCTCACCAATGGTTGGCATCTCCTAGCACCTAGTAAGCTCATCAGCTTAGGATAGAGACTCAATATATATGATGACATAGCTAGTGCCCAATCCTGCAGGAGGCTTGTCCTCTTGTAAGTCCCTTCCATCTTTTACGTAAAGCAGCAGTCGGTGTTATCCGTATGCAATATGGGGAATGCATGATTCATTTTAATTTCTTAATCGAATAGGTGGTTTACTTGATTTTCATGGTGATCAGATGATTTCATTCCATACAATTGCACGTATAAATTATTACAAATAATTCCCATTATTATATATAATTACAAGCCACTGCATTCATCCACAAATTCATACACATGCATTTCCCATATCCCACAAGCATTCAAATTTATATATATATATATATATGTTTATCTGCATCTATTCTACAAGCAAAATCAAGTAAAGAGTCATCGGGAATTTACTCACTCAATCATACGGATCAATCAAAATAATTCAGGATAGGTCATCTCCCAAAAGCCGGGTCCCCTAGACATCGCAAATATGATACTATAAGGATTTGAAATAAAACCTAGAAAACTAAGCTAAAACTCTTTAAGTTATACTTTTGACTTGGTTTCATAATTTTTTCCCGGTTTTACTTAAAAGTTCCATCGCGTATAACTTTCTGGTTTTAAATTTGATTTTTATGATCTTATAGTCAATCTTCATCGTTTTTTAGTGTACTTTAATGTGGTGAGGTTATATTTTCATGATGAGGCATGCAAAATTGCCCATAGGTTAGAACAATAGTGATCCTCATTATTTGGAGTGCTTTTGGGCTTTGTTTGGTTAACAGGTTTTTTGGTAACTTGGGAAATTCTTTGGGCTTGGGCTTGGGCTTAGGACTTTATTCTAAACTTAAAATACTCCTTAAGGTCAGATTTCTAACTTTTGTTTACACTTTTAGTGCCAACAACAACTCCTTGGGCTTTTATGTGGGCTTAAGTTGTTAAATAGGTTTGTTTTTAGTTCAAACTAAAGTTAGTGACTTTATTGGGCTTATGGAGTCTTAGGTGGACTTCTTAGGGGCTTCAAAACAACCTTTTTTAATATTTTAAAGTGCTGGTCAGAATTTTAATGAAGGCCCAACTTAGAGTTCTAGGCTAGTTTTGAGAGTTTTAGGCTCGATTTTGAGTTTTAGGTTTTATATACTTGCTTTAGTTGATCTTTTTACTTTGTTCACTTAGTTTTATCATATTTTTAAGTGGCTTTTAGTTATGTTCCAGATCTGGTTGTGATGAATCTAAGGGGTTCTCACTTGGTTTTTCAACTTGTTTTATCATTTCCTTAAGTTTAAGGGTTAGATCATGAACCTAGGTTACTTAACTTAACTTTTCTTCCATGAGATGATTACTTAGCTTATACTTTACATGAAAATAGTAGATCTCATACTTATCACAACTTCTATATCATAGTTCATATCTCACAGGGTTAGTTTCTTTATAAAAACTTCATGTAATGGATTTTTCCTTTACCTAAGGCTAGGTTTGAGTATCTTTAACTTAATAGAAATGGAAATAATATCTAAATGGCTCACATGTACTCCACATCCAGCATGATGTCTCCTCATTCATGTACACATTTCATAATTTTCTTAACTTAAAATCTTCTATTCTAAGTGTTAAACATATATCTTTACTTACACCAACTTAGCATGCTCATATTTCAACTTTCATGTAAAGAGGTTCACAAGCTTACTTCTTAAGGTGGTCTAGCTATTTTATCATCTTATGATCATGCTAATATATTCGTAAAAACATGGTCTCCTAACATATAACACTAAACCACTAACACGTAACACTAAACCACTAACATAAAGAAACAACTTACTCGTCCTAAAAGCATAGAAATGGTGGTTGTGCAACTAAGTATCCTCTTAGCCTATTGTCTTCCTTCCTTTTCTTGTAAGTTCTTTCGAAAGCTAGAGTTTAGATCTTTGAAGTGGGGTTTTGAGGATATTTTAAAGTTCCTAAAAGTGGGTTTTGAAGTTGACAAATAGAGGGCACAAAATAAAGCTTGGTGCCATAAGTATGGAACTAAAAATAGTGGCGACAATGTTAGGATTTTTGTGAGGTTGAATTTCTTCTTTTAGTTTGTGCTTAAAGTGAGAGAAAAGGAAGTGAAAATGAGAGTGAAAGAGGGAGAGAGTGGCAGATTTTTGAATGAGAGAAGAAGTGTGTGCAAGAGCTTTAATTGATTGTCTTGTAGCTTACACAAAAGTCAACAATTGCAACTATTGATGATGTAAGCATTAAGGAGTGAATAGTGGTATGTAAGAGAAAGTGATTAATGGTTGAAAGACAAGAGCATGGGCCCCCTCTTCTCCTTATTCAAATCTACCATTTAGTGTCCTTTGGGGTCATGGAATTATCTTGTCTCATTTAATGAAGTTAAGCATGTGAAATTTTGTGAAAAATTGTCCATATGTAGTATAAGTGAAAGGGTGATAAGGAAAATGTCTTATCACTTGATTTAGATAAGTTATCAATTGATAAATGATTCCAACTTTCAATTGATAAGTCATTTAAGGTGATTGGTTGGTCTATTTATTTATATGTAAGGCTTAGACATGAAGATAAGGGCATGGTCATATAGGAAATTGTTTTAGGATTTTTATCTTGTATTGTTTTGTACTTTATGATTTGATTCCTATAAAATTGTGAAATTTTCTAAAGTTGAATGAAATTATTCAAATTAAATTATCGATTAGTCACTTAGGGTCAAAAATCCCCTAATTGTTTTAGGGTTTAGAGTCTTAGGTGAGTTTAGAGCTCGTAGTTCTTCAAGCTCAGGTTTTCTCGATAATTGGTTTTTGAATTGGAAAAATTTAATTTGTTTCTAAATGTAAACTTAAGTTCTCAGTTTCATTGATCATTGGGAACGTTTAGACAATACTTTTAATTGAATCATGGGCCTACTAAAAGTAAGGTTTATATTTATCAATTGATAAATTATTTAGGATGATTGGTTGGTTTATCTATTCATATGCACAAGTCTTATGCATGAAGATAAGTAGATTGTCTTATATGAAATTCTTTTAGAGTTTGTTTCTTAAATTGATTTATACATTATGATTTAATTCTTATAAAATTATGAAAATTTCTAGAGTTGAATAAAACTATTCAAATTAAATTATCAATTAACCACTTAGGGTTATAAGTCCTTAATTGTTTTAAGATTTAAGGTTTTGAGTGACTTAGAGTCTGTAGTTCTCATAGTCGAGTTTTTATTTATAATAGACTTTTAAATTGGAAAATTAAATTCATTTTTTAAATGCAAACTTGAATTCTTAGCTTAGTTTATCTTTGGCAATATTTAGAAAGTGTTCTTAGTTGAATCACAAGTCTGCTAAAAGTAGGGTTTACAACTTATCCATATGTAACATGGCATAGAAGTGAAAATAAGGGAATTGTCTTATATGAAATTCTTTTATGGCTTAATTCTCAAATTAATTTATAGGTTATGATTTGCTTTTTAAGAAATTTAAAAATTTTCTAAAGTTGAATAAAATTTATTCAAATTATATTTTTAATTATTTATTTAGGATTGTAAGTCCTTGATCGTCCTAGGTTTTAGGGTTCAAGTGAGTTTATGTATGTTTTAGAGTTTAAGTGAGATTATGTATATTTTAGGGTTTTTTACCAACTCGAGAATAATTCACTTACACTTACGAGCTTAAGGATCAATTGGCTTAATTATTTAGGAATATCACTTTATTATGCAACATATATATATTTCATATGATAGATTAAGAAAAGAGAAGGGAATTGCTTAATAATATGTTTATATATATATATATATACATACATATTGTGGGGCTACTTATGTACACAAGTAAAATAATTTTTGTAAATTTATTAATTTATTCCTTTTACTAGCTTAGTTTTGTTGTTTATTATTACTTAAAATAATCCTTGATTCGTTTGTTATTAGTTTTATATGATTTCATAAAATTATTGATAATTTTATTGATTTATGGCTTTTCAAGCATTAAGATAATTTTATAAAGTTTTAAAAATTTTTATGATTTGATATTTACGGTTTCTATTAAGTTTAGGTTTATATTTTTTTTCTTTTTTTTTTTTTTAGTACACGTATGTAGGGATTAAGGTTTTCTTGCATGATAAGGGTTTCCAAATTGTATCATTGGGTCTTTCAAGTTCCTTTTAAGTTTCAAGTTCAAAATTTTAGTCGGTTTTCATTTTATGTAGTTTTGTCAACTTAGGGAAATTTCTACGATACTCAAGTTCGACACTATGTTTAGAAGGTTAAATTTATAGAGTCTACATGAGCATTGGCATTAGGTTAGCTTAAGGTCACGGGTTTGAATCTCATTAGGAACACATGTGTTTTTTATTTTTTCTTTCATTTGTGAAAATTGGTTAAGTGTAGGGGATTCAAATCTAATCAAATCTTTTGAATCTAATACAATAAAGATTTGTGAGATTCAAATCTAATTTGATTTTTATCAAATTGGATTTAAATCAGTATAAAAGATATAAATCTAGTTTGATTTTTATCAAATCAAATTGAGGTTCATATAAAAGATTCAATTTAAAATATTTGTTTTCGAGCTTTATATATTAATTGTGTGGCTTAAAATAAAACAACTACACACTCAAAAAAACTGAAGTTCACTTTCATCCAATCCCCTCTTGCAGCAAACATAACCACTTTTTTGTCTTCAATTTCAACTCTATTTCACTAATACGAGAATTGTAGCTCTTTCTCATAGTCACACGGACTCAAGTTAAGCCAACACATAACTTCCTCCCTCTCTTGCGCACCATTTCACTGAGCAGACACACAAATAGCCCACACGATCACCATTGTAGCCCCCCATCTATGCTGCTATACACACAATTAGCACATATGCACTGTTGTCTACGCCGTTGCCACTCACCGATCATTGCACATGCATCTACAGTGGAACCGACTGAGCATTACAAACACAATAGCATACTTTCATCTCTTATCCATGCTATTGCACAATATACAACTTTACAGCTGCTATGCTCCATAATAGCTATGATCATGACCTAAGCCCATCTACAGTTGCCCATCCTTGCATAGCTCTCCACTGCACATCCTTTGTGATGCAATAACTATTGGCCACTATCACAACACGGCCCCCTTCATCTTCACTGATCACTGCCTCACACAACAGCGACTTAACACTAGCCTTACATTCACTCATGTTGATCATACATATGATCAGCTCACTCACTGATCAAGCAGCAATAGTGACCAAACTTCATCAACTCAACAACAACTTTACTAATAGCGGCCACTACTCCATCCACAACCTGCATACTCTCACAAGACAAATAGCTTTCACTATCGAACACATGCGACCACTATTCACGGCATCTTGATAGTATTGTCCTCTTCCCATACCACACTCGTGACACATCAAGACATAATACTCACAAGCCATTATTGCAATTACCATGGGCACTACAGTACACTCACAATGCCGACTTAGGACAACATCAACAGTCCATACCATAGTCATTGTCCTTCATCAAACAAGCAACTTAGGTTTGATTCTTCTTTTTTATTTATTTATTATGATTGATCTATTTAGTGGTTATTTCTTAAATATAATATAAAATAATACTATAAATTAAATCTTAGTTTAAGACTTTTCTTTTTGGCATTGCTTTTTTTTTTCTCATTTAGAAAAATTATTTTTTTAGAAATAAAATTAATAAAAAACATTTTTAAAAAATTAGGACATTTTAGAAAGTTTTTATAAAATAAAAATACTTGAGGATTAGAGCCTTTTTAGATTTTTTTTAATAAATTAAATCGATTAAATACATAAACTCAGTTGGTTTATCAAAATTAAAATAAATCAACATGCTAAAGTTTTCGAAAAGAACTACAAACGTCTGATTATGACCAGTAGGTATGTAGGCGCTTTCAAGGCGATATTAAAATTAGTAGAAACTTAAGTTTTTTTTTTTTTCTTTTGGTTTCCATTTTTCTTAAAAAATATTTAAAAAAGACAATTTTGATGAATAAACCTAATTTTAGAAAAATGATAGTAGTACATGTTTAGGTTTAATAAGTTGGCCCTTGAATTTGGAGTCTTCTTGTTTTTATCAAATTGAAATCAAAGACTGGTAACTAAATTACAATCAATCTACCCAATTGATTATGATTTCTTATTTTTTTTCCAACTTTGGTCAGGTGGCGACTCCAAAAGTTGTTTTTTTTTTTTAAGAACCAGAATTTTCCAATTTCTCTAGTCTAGGATTAAGGTTTAGTATTAATTAGAAAGTGAGAAATGAAATTAATTGAAAATAAAAAGAAAATAAAAAAATTTAGGCTCAACACCAACTATATACATTGTCAAGTATAAGAAGAAGGATGAAGGTTGCAAGTGGAGGTTACAAACATGTTTGAAGAAGGTGGAGCGTCTTTTCAAAATCACAATTCTAGATGGACTATACACTTGTGTGAATCCCATGATGAACCATGACAACCCTTAAATTGATAGCAACATCATGGCAAGGCTATTCATAAATAGTGCATGGAATAACCCTAAAGTGAAAATACTTAATCTTACAACAAATGTGCAAAATGTGTATAGATACACTATAAGTAATAAGAGGGTTTTCGAGGCCAAGAGAAAGGCAGTTGAGATGGTATATGCTAACTAAGAGAAGTTGTACAATGAGTTGCTAAGACTATTGAATGTAATGAAAGTAAACAATTTGAGGACATAAGTAGATTAAGGGTGGAGTAGTTCATCAAGGATAAGTGAATCTCAATTTAAGTGAGTTTTCTAGACATTCAAGCTATGTGTGAAAGCCTTTAAATACTATTTGCCTCTAGTTTGTGTCAATGACACTTTCATATATGTCAAGGATGGCCATAAGTTGATGTTGCATGTAGCATAGATGAGGACAATTCAATAGTTCCCTTATCCTTTGCTCTAGTTGATATAGAATCAATAGAAATTTAAGGGTGGTTCTTATGAAAACATAAAGTCTACGTGGTTGGCTATAATAAGGAAACTTTATGTCTTATCTCTAATAGAGCATCTAGCATCAGGAATTAAATGGGTGGTAGCCTTTGTTTGCAATTTGAAGATACTGGCTATGGCACATTGCTAGTAACTTCAACACAGTCTACAAAAACTAATTGTGCCAAAAAATTTTTTGGTTTGCAAGTGTTCAGGTACAAGAAAGGAAATTCAAAGGCTTCATGGAGTAGTTGGGATGAGTTAAGGAAGATGCTCCCAAGTGGTTTGAGATTGTGGATTTGGATAGGTGGATGCTTGCATGTGATGGATATTACTGTTTTGGATATATGACATCGAACATTGTTGAGAGTTATGAATTAGTTTTGAAATCAGTGTGTAGATTACTTGTTACTACATTAGTTTAGAAAATATTTTACAACTATGTTGCTTATTGAGAGGAGAGACATAAGGATGCCAAAGAGGCAATTGAAGCTGGCAAGATTTTCACTAACTATGCTCTTAAGATGTACAAAACATAAAGAGAGCGAGCTAATACACATAAAGTCATATCATTTAGCCTTTACAACAATCTATTTAAGATTTTGACTAGTAGTTAAATGACTAAGACTGGCCTAAAGGGAGGAGGAAGGACATATACGGTTGACTTTAGAGGTCACATATGTACGTGTCAAAAGTGACAAATACATAGAATCCCTTACTCCCACACATGTGTAATGGTAGCGAGTATGAAGGTAGACAGCGAATTGGTAATAGAACCATGGTGTAAGTAGGCAAATAAGATAAAGTGTTACTGTTCTCATTTCTACTTGATTGGTGACTAGTTGAATTGGCCACAAGTTAGGTTCCCTTATCTCCAACCAAACATTGACTTAATATGCAAGAAGGGTAAACTTAGGTGGAAGCAATATCACATGGAAATGGATGTTAGAAAGTAATCCGAAAAAACCATATGTAGTGCATATGGGCAAAGACATAATAGGAGGAGGTATCTAGAGATTAATAGGGCTAGTAAATATTACATTTCCGTATAAGCATTATGTTACACTTCATACATAAGAATAAATGCATATATGTTATTCTGTTTACTAACCATGTTCATTTGCGTTTATAGGATAGATGGAGCCAAGACTTATCGATTCACACATACTTAGAAGGTAGGCTAGCTACCGTTCACAGGCTATTTGGGAGGGTAGGGTTACTAACAACATTCTCATGTGCTACTAATATTTCATACAAGTTGTATTATTTGCTAACTATATCACTCATTTGTATAGGAGGTTACTTATGCGCTACGAGTACGATACAGTAAGTTATCCTTACGTAAGGACGAGCAAGATATCCTTATACATTCTAGGGTAGACCCTTACATACAGGAGGCCAGTTTCTAGGGAGTTGCATAGCTTCCATTTATCATAATGGACTGACACTCGATCATAGCTCTAGTGGAGAGATGGAAGATGGAGATACATACATTCCACTAACCTACCAAAGAGGTGACCATTACATTATAGGATATAGAGGACCAACTTGGGCTTTTAGTAAAGGGGTTTACAATGGTGAGTCAGATCGAGGTGAATGATGACAAAAGCTAGGCTAATGTAGGGGAGAGGTTGTTAGGTATCAAGCTTGCTCTAATGAAGGGAGCTCATATGTCTCTTACATGCCTATGAGAGCACTTCTGAGTACTTCCTAGTAAGGCAGACAATGAAATGGTGCAACGGTATGTACATGCATACATACTCAACTTGATGGAGGGATTTATCTTTGTGAATAAATCCTTTAGTCTCGTACACCTCATGTTCCTACCATTATTGGAGGACTTCTCTATTGCTAAGCAGTTCAACTGAGGGGCCACTTGCTTGGCATGCTTATACTGGCAACCATGCTTTGACTCCTCTTTCAATATACATGAGCTTAGCAGGGCCATAATTCTTCTATAAGTCTAGGCTTAGGATAGATTCCCATACGTAGCACCGCTTAATTGATATGATTTCACTATTGATGGGGATAGGCAATTAGTGGTTAGATGGAGCGTAGTGCAAGATACCACTTGGCATCCCATGTTTGTATTAGACGTGTTCCACACAACATTCAACTTACAAATGGCACAATAAATATGATATGATAACTCTTTTTCTATTTACTTTTGTTGTCACATCTAAGTACTAACCTTCGTTGACTTCCATTTCTTTTTTCTTTTTTTTTCCCTTAAGCTATCTAGGAGTTGTATATAGAAGAGTTCCTACTACATTTCTACATTACTGGGCAATACATTTAGATTACCTAGGTGCCACTCATATGTTTCTACATTATTGAGTGGTATTTCCCTAACCATATCATCCGACAATTTGGTGGATACTAGTACCCTCCATAAGATATAGGCACCTCCGAGTAGCTCCACTAGCTATACCTTCATAGTAAGATGGATATTGATTGGATTAAAATGTATGTTGCATACATCTAGGCATAGGGTCAAAGGAACGAATTCTTAATACATATCTAAGGTCTTGGTGGAGTCAACTCGAGCTACCGGCCATATTATAGAAAAATCGCTCGTTGTTACATTACATACTAAGTAGTTGTCATCGATCGACTAGTAAGTACCTATGCAATTGTCTAATTATTTCTATACTCATGTGTGCTCGCTATTACCTATTCTAACATTTACATGTCTATTTCTTTTAAGTGGACTTGCTTAGGGATGTACAGTTGGCAATTGACTATCCTATAGTGATAGGTATTATAGATGGATCACTATAGTTCATCAAGCAATATAGTGCCCTCATCCTCTACACACATTACGAAGGAGTACAACAGCTACCCACTATAGACCATGGCGGGGAGTAAGGACTACCTGTAGACGAGGATATGCCTACTCCTCGTGCATTACCTAGGGGTAAAGCCTAAGTTCAAGGAGGTAGGCATGGCTAAGGAGCCCATGATGATGATGTGCACCATCACATAAGCAACGTTTTATAGACCTTGGCGAAATCAATGTAGGATGTGGTACATACCTCGGATTCGGAGTTGCTTGTACCTCGAGAGCTAAATATAACTTTAGGGCTAGAGTTAACTCTTACATGACTCTCAAGTTGCAATGTCAACTAGATCTCACAACTCTACTGGTACCTCAAAAGCAGCGTTTGATCTACACGTAGTCCTCCATGGGTAAGGACATCTCTTAACTATAGCCAACCCCTCCAATTGACCCAGTCCCTCTTAGGGATCTTGATGATTCAATGCTTCAGCCTACGTAGTCTCTACATAGTTAGAGGCATTCACTTCTATCCTGTTCCATCAGAACCTTCATACAGTGTAGGTGACAATAGATAGGTTTTGTAATTTTTTTATATGATTATATCTATATTAAGAAATCACATTTTTTGTATATATACTTATTATTCAAATCTCAGTTTAGCTTTCATCAAACGTCACAGTTTATGGCATGCTTTTTTTGTCATGGTGTTATAATTTTCGATTATTTTTTACTATAGTCAACTTCTATGGTAAATGGATTACCATTCCATATGCTGAGTTTTGTTGTTGTGTCTACTGACATTGGGAGTTAATGTTAGAGAACGATAATGAGATTGTATACATTGAGGTTTTTTATCGACTGTTAGTTTATGTACAAAACAATGTATATTGTGTTAAATTTATCATTTGGCTTGTAATGTGTAGGTGGAAACAAATGAAGGTACATTTAGTCCCTTTAAATTGTATTGAAGGCCCATCCATTACTTATGCCTTTAGTACATATGAAATCTACTAAAGTACATATGCCTTCAGTGTTAAAAAATAACAACGCTATACTAGATTGGTAATATTTTTTGCATGGGGTCCTTTTTCATATTATCTTTCAGAAAAGGACCTGTATTCATCTAAAACCCTTTAGAAATTATCTTTATTCATTTGCTAGCGATTTTACGTGATTACTTGTATCTATTGATAATTGTATCTAATTAAGGCTTTATCACCGTTAGAGTAAATTTATATGTTTTATAAGCTTAAGGTTTTGGTTTTAGGGTTTTTATTAGGCATGAGATTCAGCTCTTATATTTATGTGTACATAAGGTTCAAGGTTTTTGTATGTGATTAGGGTTTCAATTAATATATGAGTTTTTCATATTCATTTTAGGTTTCGAATTTAAAATTTCAATCAATTTTAAATTTATTAGTTTTGTTGACTTAAGAAAATTATCTACAGCACTCAAGTTCGACTTTATACTCAAAAGGCTAAATTTGTGTGGTTCACATTAGAAATCTAAGCTTCTCTCTCAAATAGGTGACCTTAGCTTCTAATAACTATTCATAAATCTTAGGGAGGTCCTATGGCCTATTGATTCTCTTATTATTGATTTCTTAATCTCTTGCCATTTGATTTGGGCATGTAGAATTGATGGATAAGAACAATTTAATGAAAGGATGCATGTAGAACACACGAATTCTAGAACCATTGGGTTAACACATTACCTCTTTAAGTTGCAACCCTACCAATGATTTAGTGTTTATAAAGTACCCTTAACTCTTATAAAAGAATGTGTGTATTTTTTATAAACATTTTAAAAGGGTATACTTTTTTAAGGAGCAACTACAACAGCTTGTTATACTTTTAGGAGGTTGAATCATTAGTAAGGTTAGAGCTTTTTTAGAATGGTGTATTAACTTAAGGTTAAGGGAGATGTATGCAATAAGGGTAGGTTCTAAAGGTCTTTAAGCTTTGTGACTTTACACGTTTTCGAAAAAATGATTTATCGGTCACATTAAAGCTTAAGTGAGATAGTCTAATCAACCTTAAGCGGTGGT
Organism: Lumnitzera littorea; assembly: GCA_024138015.1. NCBI lineage: Eukaryota > Viridiplantae > Streptophyta > Magnoliopsida > Myrtales > Combretaceae > Lumnitzera > Lumnitzera littorea. Next base: position 77,284,575 of record JAMXBB010000006.1, on the reverse strand, counting down.
TATACTATAGCACTTAGAGCTCACACAATGACTCCCCATCTTGGGATCCCCATCTTAGGATTCCTAAGATGGGCTAGGTTCAGCCATATTTGGCACATATTTTATGTAAAAACCTAAATTCATGCCCCCTAATGTACTTGTAAGGTTAGTAATAAAATATACAAATATATATATATATATATATATATACACACAAAAGTATTTACAAAAAGGAAGTCGTATAGGTTATTATAAAATAAATAAACATACAAAACATGACATAGAAAGGATATCTTGAAGGAAAAAATTCTAATCTTGGAAGGTTTAGGTAGCTAGCCCTTTTGATGGTCCTTAATGGAGTCGCCATCATATTAAGCCTAAATTCCTAATTTTTATTTTTCTTAACTTGATTAATATTAAACCTTACCCATTTAATATTAACTATTGATTAAAGATCAAGGAAAATTCTGGTTTTCTTTTTACTTTTGAAAAATGTGGAGTTACCACCTAACCAGGGATGAGAAGAAGGGTTAAGTTAGAAATAAATTGGTGGATTGATTCTAACCTAACAATTGGTTTATGAAGAAAACAATTTTGAAAATGGTTCTTGAAATCCAGATATGTTAAGTTTATGGACTAACCTATTAAACTTTAAATGGGTACCACCTCAACCTTCCAAATTTACATTTACCTTTCAAGACATCCTTTCATCTAAAAATAAACCTCCCTTCCTTACTTTTATTTTCTTTTACTTTTCACTTTTTTATTTCTTTTATAAGTAAAGAAAGGTATTGTATTTTTTTTTTTTTTTATGAAAAAGAAAGTTAAAAAGTAAAATTTATTTATTAAAGGTGGGTGGGTGTTAGTGAGGGAAATAAAATTTTAACTTATTTTAAGTTGCTTAATAGTTTCCTATAAGTGCCCAAGTACCTACTATTCGAGATCAAACTTCTATAATACATTTATAAAACTTTAAGTGCCTAAGTTTCTTTTAATTTTGAAAATGGCAACATTACGTTTTTTAATCTCTTGATTTTATTTATGAAAATTATAGGATGGGTCCTAATTTTAGTGTTTTATTTTTAAAAAATTCTAAAAGGCCTTAGTTAAAAAAAAAGGTTTATTAATTTTTATTTTTGAAAACAAATTTTTCTAAGTGATACAATATTTATTTTCTTTTTTTTTTATATTAGAAAACTCTAACTTTAGAAAAATGTTCATTTCTTGCATTTTTATTTTAAAGCAAGATATTTTTTAAAATATCCTAAAAATTTTTGTGGAAGCAAAACCCCATTTTTTCTACTTTTCTTTTCTCTCTTGTATTTCTTATATTTTCTTTTCTTAAAATTAATATATAATAAATAAAAAAAATAAAGAAAATGAAGAAGGGTCAAACTAACTTAGACACATGGGTTTATTTAGGCTAAGTTGGGTTAAATGTAGGTTCGAGTCTAGGTAATACGTGTAACATAGAGAGATCCAAGTAGTTGGAAGTGGCGATTCAAGCACTTTAAGGTAAATTTTCAAGTAGGAAACATACTTTCATGTCTTTCACATTAGGAAATAAGGGGTTAGTGAACAAAGCACCATATTTGTTGGTGTTAGGAGTTAAGTAGATGGTGGTAGAGGTAGTTGAACTAAGTAGTAGTTGTTGGGAGTAAATGAAGGTTTTGCTAAGGGGTTTATGAGGGTAGTGGTCCTAGTAGTTTGCTTAGGTTTGAATGAGGGTGGCTGTAAACCTTAGGAAAAACAGTAGTTGAACCTTAACTCGAGTCCGAGTGTTCTAAACTGTACAATAAGTCGATAAGGTTAATAATAATAAAAGAATATGAAGTTTAATAAATCAAATATAACACCAATAATAAAACCTTCGGAATTTATCAAAATCCTAAATCGCTTACTAAAACCCTAAAACTAGTTTATGCATCATTAATCGAAACCGAACTCAAAATTGCTTGAGACCCTAAAATCATAAACGTAAACCTATAAAATAGTTAAATGTTACACAATAGTAATTAAATTATAGTCGAATGTAATTTTCAACTAAATCACCTGTTTATACGAAATTGTAATGAAATTATCATAATAACTTGTAAAAATTATAATTGTAACGGGTACCAATTAAATTGATAAAATTTCAAAAAATTTTGAAAACTAATCTACGAGGAGATTTGTTATAATTTATATGATTTGAAAAATTACACATATTTGTTAATAACTTTCATTTTCCTTCTCTTCTATTTTCAATTTATCTCAATTTCTCTCTTCATGTCCAATTCAATTCCTTCCCCTACACAAAACGTAAGAAAAAACAAAAGTTAAGATAAAAAAAAAAAAAGAAACAGCTACATGAACAAGTAAATGACCATGTGTTGATTTTATTTTGTCTTATTTACATTAATAAAGTTGACTTAGCTTAAAATTGAAACTAACTTCACGTAAGCAAAAAGAAAACTCTATAAATATGGGAAAAAGAAAGAAAAATCTGCACAAATACACACACAACGTTTGCAAACCGTGAGAAAAAAAAGAAAGGAAGAAAAGAGAGAAGAAGGAAGAAAAAGAAGAAGGAAAGAAGAAGAAAAGAAAAGAAAGAAATTAAAAGAAATAGGTAAGTATTTTATTTGTAGATGTATATTATATATAGTATACATATGTATAAAGATAGTATTTGTAGAGTATTTTCTTATAAATATAATATTGTATATGTACACTAATACATAAATTAAGTAGTGTATGTATGTATAAGATTAGATATGTATACATATATGTACATAGGTATATTATACATGAGTAGATGTGTTATGTATATTTATCGGAATACATATAATGAGTATTATGTATTTTATACTATAGTACTTATGTATATTTTATACCGAAATTATATATATGTTGGTATTCTTGTATAATTACTTTAGTATATATATACATATATAATCGTATAGTATAGTACATATATACCTATATTAACATATTTCCATCAGTAGTAATATGAGACACATAAATATATATATATAATATAGGGTATAAGTATTATAGTATACGGTATATTATGTATGAAATGTATAGTATATCTATATTTTATGATAAATGATAAATACTATATAAGCATATGTATACCGAACATATATATATGTATTTATAGGTATGTAGGCCGAATATATATATGTATGTATTTATATGAATGTATGCCGAATATATATATTTATATATGTATAAGAGTATGTTTTAAATAAATACATATACTGTAAACCCTACTTTTAGTAGGCCTAAGACTTGATTAGGAGTACCTCCTAAACGTTCCTAAAGATCAACTAAACCAAAAACTTAAGTTTATATTTAGAAACGAATTAAATTTTTACAATTCAAAAGCTAATCGTCAATAAAACCTGAGCTTGAAGAACTGCGAGCTCTAAAGCTACTTAAAACCCTAAACCTTAAAACCATTAAGGAATTTTAACCCTAAATAATTAATCGATAATTTAATTTGAATAATTTCATTCAACTTTAGAAAATTTCACAATTCTACAAAAATCAAATCATAAATCACAAAACAATGTAAGATAAAAATCCTAAAACAATGTTCTATAAGGCTATGCCCTTATCTTCATGCATAAGCCTTACATATAAATAAGTAGACCAACCAATCACCTTAGATAACTTATCAATTGAGAGTTGGAATCATTTATCAATTGATAACTTATCAAAATCTAGTGATAAGACAATTTCCTTGTCACCTCTTCACTTATACTACATATGGACAAATTTTCACAAGAAATCATGAGCTTAACTTTAATAAAGGTGACAAGACCACTCCATGACATTAAAAGACTTCCCATGGCAGATCTAAAAAGGGGAGAAAGGGGGGGGCCATGTATTTGTCATTCACCCATCAATCACTTCTCCTTACACATCACTATTCACCCCTTAATGCTTACATCATCAAGAGTTGCAATTGTTGACTTTTTGTAAGCTTTAAGACAATACTTTCAAGACATTTAAACACTCCTTCTCTCTTCATTCCAACCGGCCACACTTTTCCCCATTTCTCTCACTTTCAATTTCACTTTCACTTCATCTTTCTCTCTTTAGAAACAAACATAAAAAGGGGAAACAACTTTACCCCACAAAATCCATTTTCTTCCATTTTGAAGCTTCAACTCACGGCATTTTTTTCTTTGTTCATGTGCCATTTTCTTTCATCATTTAAGATCATCTAAGACCATTAGAATCTTCCATAAACCCCTTTCCAAAAGACCAAAGGATTCGGGTTTTAAAAGGTAAGCAAAAAGGGAGGAAGCAAAGTTAAAGGCTTAAGAGGAACCTTAGTGCACAACCACCAAACTTTGCGTTAAGGACGAGTAAGTGATTCTTGTGATGTGTGGATTAATATCTATGTTAGAAGACTTGGATTTCTTGAAGATATGAGTAAGGTTTGAGTCGTTATAGCACAAAAAAATTCGTTTTAATAAACAAACCTTAAAACCATTACATGAAGTTGAAATATGAGCATGTAAAGTTGGTGTTTTGTATGGACATTTGTTTAATGCTTTGAATGGAAGATTTTAAGCTAAGGAAATCTTGAAATGAGAACTTTAATGAAGGGTAAGCATGCTGGACGTGAAGGTTCCATGATCATTTGAATGTTGATTTTATTTCCATTAAGTTAAACATGCTCAAATCTATACTTAAGTTAAGGAAAAATCCATCACATGAAGTTTTATGAAGAAATCAACTTTGTATGACATGAGCTATGATATGGAGGTTTTATGAAGTATAAGATCTTTTATTTCTTTATGTGGAGCATGAGTTAAAGGATCATTTGATGGAAGGAAACTTAAGTTAAGATTTATACACAAGTAGTTAAGTGCATAATCTACCACCTGAACTTAAGGAAATGATGGAACAAGTTGAAAAACCAAGTAAGGACCCCTTAGGACCAACATGAACAGATCTGGAACGTAGGTAAATGAGGCCTAAAAATATGATAAAAGTGAAAAGATTAACCAAAGCAAGTATGATTAGCATATAAAGCCTAAAACTCAAAACCGGGCCTAAAACTCTTAAAACAAGCTTAGAACTCTAAGATGGGCCTTCAACAAAAATTTGACCAGTAACTTAAAGTACCAAGAGAAGTTGTTTTGAAGCCCATAAGAAATCCACTTAAGGCCCCATAAGCCTACCAAAGTCATTAACTTTAGTTTGAACAAAAAACAAGCCCATTTGATAACTTAAGCCCACTAAAAGGCCCAAGAAGTGGTTGTTAGCCTTAAGAATATAAATCAAAGTTGTAAATCTGATCTCAGGGAGTATTTTAAGCTTAGGATAAAATCTAAAGACCAAGCCCAAAGAATTTCTCCAGTTCTCAAAAAGCCCATTTACCAAACAAGGCCCAAAAACATTCCAACACATGAGGAACGCTACTGTTCTGACCCATGGACAGAATTGTATACCTTATTTCGAAAATCTAACCTTACCACATTAAAGTACACTCGAAAACGATGAAGATTGACTATAAGATCATAAAAATCGGATTTAAAACGAAAAAGTTATACGCGATTGAACTTTAGGTAAAAACCGGGAAAAATTTCAAAAACTAGTCAAGAGTATAACTTAAGGAAAACTTACATAGTTTCTTAAGTTTGTTTCAATTCCTTATAAAAATTATTTCAATGACCAGGGGACACTGTTTATGGAGAGGACTTGCCTCCGGATTATTTTGACTGACCCATATGGCAGAGTGAGTAAATTCCCGATGACTCTTTACTTGATTGTGCTTGTAGAAATAAATACACCTAAACTTATATATATGAATTTGGATGCTTGTGGGATATGGGAGATGCATGTGTATGAATTTGTGGATGAATGTGATGACTTGTTAATTATATATAATAATGGGAATTGTTTGTATGAATATATACATCTGAATTGTATGGAATGAAACTGGTTGATCACCCTAAAAAAAAATCAAGTTAATTGCTTATATGATTAAGAACTCAAAGTGAATCATGCATACCCCATATTGCATACGGATAACATTGACTACCGCTTCACGTAGAAGATGGGAAGGGACTCACAGGAATACGAGTTTCCTGCAGGATTGGGCACTAGCTACGCCAGCATATATATTGAGTTTCTGTCTTAAGCTGATGGGCTTACTAGACGCCGGGAGACGCCAACCGTCGACGAGGGGCCGAGTCTTATGGCTTCTGCTTAGGGCGTGTGTTTGTGGACTGCGGGGACCACCACACCGCTAGACTTGGGATTTTAAAAGATACGATTTGATTTTGGTAAAGGAAGTATATATATATATGTATGTAGAGTTTTGTTTTGGTATGAGCACGATAGTGCAAATGAAATAAAACCCAAGGTCTAGAACCCGGATTTTGGTTTAGGTTGGTTAATTATCTCTAAACCCCGACTTCAGGGGGCGTAATTCTAAGTCGTATGCGGTTCCTAGGTCACTGCATGCGTTGTTCGGCATACTGGTTGTTCATGCATTCATATGATTGTGCATATAATAAATTTCTGCTATGTGGTACTGATGAGGGCATTTATCTCACTAAGCGTAAGCTTACTCCCCTATAGATTTTTGTTGGTGTAGGAGAACCTCTTGGTCAATCCGGGCCGAGGCATGCCCGTGGTAAGTCTCGAGTAGAGACGGGTTAGAGCGATTAGAGAGCGAAGAGGATATTTTGTAATAGATTATAAATATTTAGATACTTTTATGTATTTATGCACAACTTAGATTTTATGCAGTTCCGTTATGAACTGCATTTGTTTGTAATATTATTTT
>JAMXBB010000006.1:77152804-77252996 GCA_024138015.1 Lumnitzera littorea | reverse complement strand
CATGGATATATTATAGTTATTTATTGAAATACATAATACTAATTATATGTATTCCTAAAAAAAATACATAATACATATTCTTACGTATGATATACCTATGTATATACATGTATACATACCTAGCCTTATACATACATATACTATTCAATTTATGTATTTGTGCACATATACATGTATTAGTAATGTTATATTTATAAGAAAATACTATAGAAATACTATATTTATACATGTATATACTTTATATCATACATCTATAAAAAAAATATAAATTACTTACCTATTTCTTTTCATTTTTTTCTTCTTCTTTTTCTTCTTCTTTTCCTTCTTCTTTTTCTTCTTTCTTTTTCTTCCTTCTTTTCTTACAGTTTTAAGCTTCCAGGTTTCGGTTTTGTTCAAAAAAAATTTCCAGATGTTTTTTGGTTGCTTCAATATCACGTCTAGGAATTCCCTTTCGGCTGGAAGAATTATATATATATATATTTGATTTAGTAATTATGGAGAAAGGACAATCTAATCCCTTTGTAGGCTGCTGATTTTCAGATTTTTGCTTTGGTTTCCAAACGTAGCAGGTGGAGAAAAAGAAAGGAAAGGAAGAAAAGAGATAAAATGAAAAAGAATGAGAAGGAAAATAAAAATTAATGATAAATATATGTAATTTTTCGAATCATGTAAATTATAACAATTCTCATCATAAATTAATTTTTAAATTTGTGTGAAATTTTATTAATTTAATTGGTACCCATTACAATTATAATTTTTATATGTTATTGTAGCGATTTTGTTAAAATTTCGTGCGTATAGGCGATTTAGTCGAAAATTGTATTTGACTATAACTATATCACTATTGAGTAATATTTAACTATTTTATAGGTTTATGTTTATAATTTTAGGGTTTCGAGCAATTTCGAGTTCAATTTTGATTAATGGTGCGTAAACTAGTTTTAGGGTTTTAGTATGCGATTTAGGGTTTCGATCAATTCCTAGGGTTTTGTTATTGTTGTTATATTTGATTTATTAAACTTCGAAATCTTTTATTATTACTAGCCTTATCGACTTTATTGTACAATTTAGAACACTCGGACTTGAGTTAAGGTTTAACTGCTGTTTTCCTAGGGTTTACATTCTAAAACCTTAATCTAAAGTTGAAAACCTAAATCCAACTATTGTACTCTAATTAACTAGTAAAACTATTCATTAATCGAAGACTAGTTACTTAATTTCCCTAAAACCCTAATCTACCCTCTAAAACATACTCAAATAGTAATAATTGTCTCAGTTTCTTAAACTAATTAGACAGGATTATGTAATGGGCCTAACCAACTTAATTTGACACATTAAGCCCTAAAATGTACCTAATTTGTGCCAAGTGTACTAGTAATTAAGACTAAGAAACTTAAATACACCATAATCTGCTAATTGGGTTTTATATCATAATTAACAACAAATTAAGAACAATTAATCATATGAAACCAAAGTAATTATATGAAAATATCTCTGCAAGAATGCTAAATGTTATACCTAGGGAGACGTTATGAACCCCATAAACTTTTAGATCCAAACTAGAAGTCAGATACAAGAGTTAATAGGTAATCTGTAAAACTACTCAAGATATAATAATAAATCATATAATAATAAAATCCATAAACAAAATGATTGAACCCTAAATCATAAGTCAAAAACACTAAATAATAAGTTGAAAAACCCTAAAGAAAGTAAAACCCTTAAACCTTAATCGTACTTAAAAACCCCAAAAACCCTTATATGCAAGAAACCTCAAAATGATTGGAAAATACCAATAGATTGAGTAAAACCTTAATTGGAAGTATAAAGCCCTAATTCAATTAATAAACCATACTTGTTTCCCTAAATTATTCACTGATTGTAAATAATTTCTCCAATCACTCGAAAACCTTAAATCACAAGCCTCGTACATAATCCAAGAGACCTATTCAATCCCAAATACTAAAGTGTCGAGCCTTGTTTCAATTTTGTTTTAATTTAACTTATATTATGACTAGCCTACTTAATATAGATTACTTAATATTAAACTAAGGAAATATTTTTCTAAAAAAAAATTTAAAAATTAGAGTCGCCAACCAATTAAATTAGTAAAAAATGTTATTTAGGTGGGAAAACCCTAATTTGACTACTAATCTATGGATTTTCTATGAAAATGATTTTTAGAAAATTAAACCAAACAAAACTAAGTCGAAGGCTAACTTATTAAGACTAAGCCACATGTAAAAGATAAAGAAAAATTGATGGGTTTTATTTTTATAATTTTGTAAAAAATACTAAAAATATACCTAAATATACAAAATATAACCAAAATGATTTTTTTAATGAATTTTTCAAAAAAATGGGTATTTTTTTTAGTTTTTATATGATTACCTTGAAGGTGTTTAGATATCTGTTAGTCGGGATCAAACCAACGTAATTCTTTTTTATAAAATATTTAATGGGTGGAATTTTTTTTATTTCAAAAATCGAGCTAGATTTACATTTATTTAACCATTTATTATATTTTAAAAAAAAACCTAAGAAATCTAATTTCACAAATCTAAGAAAACCCTAACTAACTAAATCTTTTAAAAAACTCCGATTATGAATTTTATTTATTAAAAGAAAATCACAACGTATCAAAAGATATCTTTTCTAAATCCTACATGCAAAATCTACTAGGATACGATCTAGATATGTATCTTCATACGTATCACTTCTAAATCTCAATTGCAAGATATGTTAAGATATAACCTAGATACATATCTTTTCTAAATCTAAACTGCAAGATACAACCTAGATACATATCTTCTAAATCCCAGCTGCAAGATACGTCTTTTATAAATCCTAAATATAAAATATGTTGAAGATACGATTTAGACACGTATCTTATCGAAAGGTATAGATCTTTAGAGAAAAGATATGCGATTTTTTTTAAAAAAAAAATATGATTTTGGCTGAAAATGCAATTCAACTAACTAATGTAATTTTACTAAAAAATACAATTTATCAAAAATCTAAATTATCTAAAAAATAGTCAATGATATGGCAACTAAAAAAAAAAACCTACACTAAAGATAACAAACAATTAAATTAATAAAAGAAATAAAAAATTTAAATAAAATAATAATTTTTATTACCTAAACTGTTTCAGTTGTGCAAGATCGATGTGTTCGTGGGTTGGATTATGTATGTACGTGTGTTTCAATGCAGTAGACTTCAGTGTGCATGTGTATTATGCTTCAATGATTATAGCATGCTGATTGTACAGCTTGTTCAAGGGACGTATATGTGTGTACAATTGATGAGGACGTGCATGTGTGAGGGGGTGTAAATTTTGTTCTTAACGGTAAATGAGGATGTACGAAGTTCATGGAGTAGCGTGCTATGTTGTGCTTTGGTTAAGGGAATGTCAGCTTTTATTTAGCTTTGTAGACATATAGCGTATCTTTGATTAGGGGGTTTTGATGTGGATTAAGTGCAGCACGTTGCAATGTGGTAGCATTGTAGATGCTCAATGAATGTGCAGTTGGTCAAGGTTGCTGGTTAGTGGTGTATTAAGTTAATTCGTATGAGTGAGGCGAAGGACGTGCGAATTGCTGTTCGAGTTATATCCAATGTGTAGTCAAGTGCGTAGGCATTGGGGTCAACATGTGACTTGTGTGGTTGGGAGGAAACATATAGCAATGTTTTGTCAGGGTACGTGGAATGTAGTATAAAGGGGTTGTCAATGGTCAAGCTAATTCGATTGGGGGAGCGGAGGTAGGGAAACCCTACTTAATTTGGGCTTTCTATTTTTCAGGCCCAATTCAATCCAATTTGATGTAACCTAATAATCTACTTAATAAACCCTAAGTCTATTCTAGCCTAATATAAATTAGATAAAAAACTTACTTTATATCGGACGGGACTAAAATTATTTTAATAAAGCCTAATCCTTTAATGATTTGATCACTCACCATTATTCAATTTGATCTTAAAAGATCTTACTCGACTTGACTCGGTACGATTGACTCGATACGACTAGACTCGACTTGACTTGATGATGCATCTTCGAGGTTGGATACATAGAGAGGCACCACAACAAAGCGGACCAGAAAGATATAAAGCAAAAGTTAGCAAAATCCAAGTAGCTATCAAATGGATATGACACACCACTTGATCCTACTCGACCAATAACTCATCGGTTATGACAACCAGTCCGAATTGAAGGGACACTTGCCAGTACTCCTTGATAAAGGGAATAGATAAGACTTGAATGATAACAAGTTAACTAAGGTTGCTCAAAGTGAATAATTTCTCCATTAAAAGTTGGATGTTTGTGTACAAGGAAAGTAGGGGTTTATATACTTGCCCATTAAGGTTATTTTTCATGTATGAAAAGACAAAAAGGTATTTTATAATTACGTTGCATGAATCATGCTAAAAGGGGGTAAAAAGGACAAAGAATATTTAATATGAAAAAGAAAGAATAATTCTAGAAAGTTGTGTCAAAATGCACGTGTCACTTAATGGCTATACGTCAGGAATATGATACAACATAGGTAGAAATAGGAGGTGCTGGTAGTTAAGGGTCGACCTGATTTGGATTAGGTTAGGAGCTAATCAGTTTGGTTAGGAAGTTAACTGAATTGGGGTTAGGTGTTAGTGGTCGATTGGAGAGTTTGGCTCAGCTAGCCTTTCTTGGGTTACCTTCTAGATTAGGACTTCGTAGTTGGGTAGAAGCAAGTTGGATCCATATAAGGATTTAGCAGATAGGTCAGATTAGGATAGGAGTCCTTGTCTCGGCTATGGCTTAAAGTTAGCATTTTCTATGCGAGCCCTTAAAGTCCTCTAGCTTGGCTTCTTGTGATCGGTCCAAGAGATTGATTCTTATCATCTGCTTAGGAGTTGGAAAGATTTGTCCTCAAATCTACAAGGGTTTCTATTCATTCTTTTAGGGCACTCGCAAGGTCTTCTTCTATTGGTTGATGGAGAATTAAATCAAATACATTGAAGGTAGAGGAGACACCATAGTCATCAGGTAACCCAATTTAGTAGGCATTATGGTTGATCTTCTTCAAGATCTTGAATGGGCCATTAGCTCAAGGAGATAGTTTGCTTTGTCTTAAGTGTAGGAATCGCTCTCGGTTGAGATGAACCCATACTAAGTCTCTTAGCTAGAAAGAAACAGTTCAGTGGCCTCGATTACTAAGCTCTTGTTGTCTCTTATTGAATTTGGTGATCTTCTTTATTATAGACTAGTGCAGTTCATGTAATTCTCGAGCTTGATCAACTCCAGGTTGACTCTCTTCGGTAGTTGTTGGGGTACTGATAATGTTTAGGGGGATGGTTAGGTTAAGGTGATAAATGACTTCGAATGGGGTTTTCCTTCTAGTGCTGTGGACAATTCGGTTATATGCGAACTCTACGACTAGTAGGCACAAATCCTAATCCCTCAAGTTCTTCCCTATAACAGCTATAAGCAGATTGCTTGGGGTCCTATTCACCACTTCAGTCTGGCCATTAGTTTGGAGGTGGCTGCTGGAGCTAAACACTAGTTTAGTCCTAAGTCTCCTCTAAAGAGTCTTCTAGAAATAGCTTAAAAATTTCATGTCCCGATGTGAGACAATAGTCTTTAATACTCCATGTAGTTGAATAACCTCTTGCAAAAACAAATCAATAATATACAAAGCATCATTAGTTCGATGGTATGGATGTAAGTGTGCCATCTTACTGAAATGGTCCACTACAACAAAAATAGAATCCTTCCCTCTGGATATTCGAGGCAACCCTAAGACAAAGTCTATGCTAAGGTTAGCCTATGGTAAGGTAAGCGTTGGTAGAGGCATATACTCTCCATGAGACTCTCTTCCCCTTAATACGCCTATATACTTCATAATGACTAACTACCTTATGGACATCCTTGGCTAGACTTAGCTAATAAAAATTCACTTTCAACAGATTGGCTTTCTTGACCTCCCTAAAGTGGCCTAAAAGTCTACCATTGTGAGCTTCTTGGATCAACAGTTTACGTATGGAGCAGTTTGGAATACATGGCCTACAGTCCTTAAATAGATAGCCATCCTTGAGATAATATCCATTGATAGTAATTCCATCCTTATACTGTTCTATGATAGGGCTGAAATGAGAATCATGAGCATACTGCTCAGTAATTAGTGAGAATCCTAATAATTTTGTCTATAAAATGGTTAGCAGGGTTTGCTGTCGTAATAGAGTAATGGCGACCAAATTTGTACTTCCCTTCCTGTCCTAGATGACTTATGAGAAACTCTCCATGAACTCCAACCACTTGGCTTACCTCTTTGAAAGCTTGTTCTGACTCCCTAGATTTTTCAAAGACTCGTGGTTTATATAAATAATAAACTCTCATGGTAGCAAATAATGTTGCCAAACAATAAGGGCTCGGAAAAGGGAGTACATCTCCTTTTCATATATGGAATAGTTTAGGGATGGGCCACTCAGTTTCTCACTATGGTAAGCGACGAGCCATCATTCTTGCATCAAGACAACACCATTTCCAACTCCCAATGTGTCGCACTCTAGTTCGAAGGGCTTGTCAAAATCTAGTAGTGAAAGGAAAATTGTCGAGGTGAGCTTCTCCTTAATTTGCTTGAAGCTTCGCTTAGTTCGATCGTTCCACCTAAACCCTTCATTCTTTTTTGTTAATTGCATAAATGGGGTGGTTATTGTGCTGATGTCCTTAATAAATCACCTATAGAAAGAAGCTAAGCCATGGAAACTTTGGACTTCAGTGACATTCTTTGGCATCGGGCATTCTAAAACAACTCGGATCTTCTCCTCATCTACTCAGATTCCTTCATTTGATACTATAAATCCTAGGAACATCACCTCCTTCTGGCAAAACATACATTTCTTTACATTTCCATATAACTTCTCAGCTCACAAAATGCTAAATACTTTATAAGATGTTGAACATGGTTGTTTATGTCGACACTATACACCAATATGTCATTGAGGTATACGACCACACATCTTCCAAGAAGAAAGCACATCACATGATTCATTAACCTCATGAATGCACTTGATGCATTAGTAAGTCCAAATGGCATAACCAACCATTCATAGAGTCTGTACTTAGTCTTGAAGGCAGTCTTCCATTCATCAGTTAGCCTTATGCGAATTTAGTAGTAGCCACTCCGCAGATCTATCTTTGAAAATATCTTTGCACCATGAAGCTCATCTAACATGTCATTGAGCCTTGGTATCGAGTATCTATACTTAACAGTAATTTGATTGATTGTTCAGTTGTCGATGCACATATGCCATGAACCATCCTTTTTTAGAATGAGCAAAGTTACTACAACACAAGGGCTCATGCTCTCTTTCACATATCCTTGCTTAATGAGTTTGTCTACCTGTCTTTTCAACTTGGTAGTGTACTTAGGATTCATCCTATATGCAGGTCAGTTCAATAGGGCGACACCTAGTTGCAGATCAATACAGTGTTATATGCCTTGGATTGGTGGCAGTCCTTTAGGCAGTTCCTCTGAAAATAAGTCAAAAAACTCACTTAGTAAGCTTCGAATTTCTTCTGGAACATTCTATGACTCCTTCATCTCCATCAGTCTCTTAACCAACAGGAATATCGGTTCATCAACTTTCTCAGCAGATCGGAGCTTTCTACGAGTCATCACCAAGGCTTTCTTCTTCCTAGCCCAAGTGAGATGATTATGGGTCTCATTTACTTGGGATGGGGTTAAGGGTTGCAACATTATCTTCCTTCCATCCTTAACGAAGGCATAGGTGTTCTTGTACCCATTGTGCGTAATACGTTAGTCGAACAACCAAGGTCATCCAAGCAACAAATGTGAAGCTCCCATAGGGATGACATCGCACACTACTTCATCCTCGTATACATTTTCAATACTGAATAGTATAGTCGCTTGCTCAGTTACATGCAAAGCACTCTTATCATGAAGCCAATGCAGCTTATAAGGTTGGAGATGCTTTGAGGTCAGTAAACCCAACCTCTATACAAAGGACTGTGCAACGATATTGTACAACTTCCTCTATCCATGATGATTGTGCATAGTTGGCCTTTTACGGTACACTTGGTATGGAATAGATTCTCTCTTTGATCCTCCTCAGAGTTTGGCAAGGAACTTAGGACTCGTCTCAGGACTTGGGTCATTACTTCTCTTTGGTTGACATAGGCATAGGTCTCTTCTTCCTCCATGGCTTCTGCCTTTCGAACATCCTTCTCATCCTTAGGCTTACTCTCGTCTGTGATATCTACTACATCTCCTCGGAGTACCATGACATGCCAGTTCGGACATTCAATAGCCATGTGTTCAAAGCCTAAACATTTAAAACACTTCACTTCGCTAGACTTTCATCTAGAGGTCTATCCTATGTCATACATTATCGGGGGTAGCCTAACCTCAGCTTGACTTGACTGTCTTGTTTGGCCATGTTGACCTACTCGGCTATCGTCAATTCGGTCATCCCTTTCCTCGACTTGGTACGGTTTCCTTGGCTTAGCTTGAATAAGTCAGTATGGTACTGGTGCTTGGGAGAATGTTGGCCTAGGTCAACTCAAAACATTTTTCCTCTACTTTTCAACCCTTTACGTGATCTTGATCACCTCTTCTAAGGTATAAGACCTTTGTACTTCCACAATATTGCAAATCTCATACTTGAGTTCATAAATGAACCTTGATACCGTAGGGCCTCTAGTTCTTTTACGTCGGCTTGGATCATCAACATTTGGAATTCTTTAACATAGTCATCAATAGGTCAGCCTCCCTGGTGAAGCTCTTATAACTTTGCAAATGCATCTTGTAGATAAGTCTTAGGCACAAACCTATCTCTTAACAACCTTTTCATTTCTTCCCAAGTTCTAACACCTCATCTTCCTTGTCTTTCCCTCGTTACATTCAAATTCTTTTACTACATGCTGGCATACCTAGTAAAGTCCAGTGTAGCAAGTTAGAACTTGACCACATCCTCATAACCATAACATTCAAATACTTTTTCAACCTTCTCTTCCCACTCTGATTATTCATCTGCATCTCCACTTCCACCAAAGGGTGGGATTTGCACCTTGACATTGTTTAGCCCTTAAGGAACTTGACGTCCTCGTCCTTGTTCTCGGTAATAACCAACTTCTTTTTCATCACCAAACCCTTCAACATCTAGCTCCTCATCATCCTCTATAATCTCCTTTAACTCTAGTCATCATCTAGCAGCTCTTCCATCTCAAGGAGGTTGAATTAGGTGATCAATTCAATTGACTCAGCTATAGTGTCTCTCAAGGGGGTCATCCTAGGGGTTTTGTTGCTGTATGCCTTGGAGTTGTTGCCTATTAACTTACATTCTTATGGCTAGACTCTCAACAAGTTTTGTGAGTTTGCTAAGTTTGTCATCAACGAACCTTGGGGAGTTACTACCATTAAAACCACGACCAAGTTGAGCACCACTACCTTGGTCACCAATAACTCCTTAAATACTTAAATCTGACATAGTACGGTACTTCTCAAATGGATTAAGAATTAGCTAACAACTTCAACACTTGATAGTCACTCAAATAAGATAGGAACAAACTTGCTCTATTTTCACAATGAAAAACACAGTAAAACTAAGTAACAATAAAACCACTCTTGGTGTCATACCAACACATTGCAGTAGCTACGGCATAACAACCATTAATAGTAAAGCGAATAAAAACTTCATTGCAACTTCACACACTCCCTCGCGGAATCATACTCTGATACTAATGAAGTTGATGCGTCTCTAGGGTCGGACATATGGAGAGGCACCACAATGAAGTAGACCGAAAAGAAACAAAGAAAAAAGTTAGCAAAGTCTAGGTAATTACCAATGACACACCACTCGATCTTACTAGGCCAATAACCTGCCGAATATGACATACCGGTTTGAATTAAAGGGTCACTTGCCACTACTCTTTACTATAGGGAATAAATAAGAATTGAATGATAATGAGAACACTAAGGTTACTCAAAGTGAATAATTTCTCTATTGAAAGTTGGATGTTTGCATACAAGGAAAGTGGGGGTTTATACACTTACCTACTAAGATTATTTTACATGTATGAAAGGACAAAAGGGTATTTTACAATTACGTTATATGAATCATGCCAAAAAGGGGTAAAAAGGACAAAGAATATTCAGTACAGAAAAAAAAAAGAATAATTTTGGAACGTTATGTCAGAAGACATGTATTACTTGATGGTTGTATGTCAGGAGTATGATACAACCTAAGCAAAAACAGGAGGTACTGGTAGTCAGGGGCCGACCTGATCTGGATCAAGTTGGGAGCCAATCAGTTTGGTTAAGAAGTTAGTTGAATTAGAGTTAGGCACCAGTAGTCGATTGGAGAGCTTAGCTCGGCTAGCCTTTCTTGGGTTACCTTCTCGATTAAGACTTTGTAGTTAGGTAAGAGGATGTTGGATACACATGAGGATCTAGCAAATAGGTCGGCAGTAGGTTGAATCGGGATAGGAGTTCTCATCTCAGCTATGGCTTAGAATTAGTAATTTTTGTGCGAGCCCTTAAAGTTCTTTAGCTTGGCTTCTTATGATCAATCTAAGAGGTTGATAACTATCACTTGATTTGATACTTTATATTATTTTTTATTTTTCTTCTTTTTATTAATTTTATTTTTTTATTTTTGGCTTAAAATAATGAAACAAAAATAGCAAAAATGAGGTGTCTACAATTACTCCTCTTTGTAGCAAAGTTAGATTAAAACCTTACTACAAAGACAAAAGAGATACCCTTTTTTGCCAGATCCGACTTTAAACTAAACGAGGATTACTGACTTGAATGGTTAGCTTTGTCTCATTTTGAAGAAGTATATTGACTTGAATGGTCGATTTAAAGAATAAATTGCCCATCCTGAAAGGATAGGATAGGAATGGAAAACCCATAAACCTGTCTTGAAAGGATAGGGTAAAGAAACTAAAGTACCTATCTTAGAAGGATAAGGTAATGGAATTGGGTACCTATAAGGTTAAAGATTTAAGGGGCCTATCTTAAAAGGATTAGGCAAAAGTTTTAAGGTGGCCTATCTTGGAAGGATAAGGCAAAAGTTTTAAGGTGACCTATCTTGGAAGTATAGAGCAAAAGTTTTAAGGTAGCCTATCTTAGAAGGATAGAGCAAAAACCATTAGGGGTCAAATTAACTTGTTCTTTTTTGGTGGATAATCTAAAGAGAATATATCTCTTCAAGATTTAAAAAAAAAAAATTGTTTTGGTAGATGATCCAAAGAGGATAGATCTCTTCGAGATTTCTAAAAAAATTACTTTGGTGAATGATTCGAAGAGGATAGATCTCTTTAAGATTTTAAAAAAACTTTATTTTGGTGAATAATCTAAAGAGGTTAGATCTTTTCGAGATTTCAAGAAAATCTTGCTTTGGTGGACAACCAAAGAGGATAGATCACTTTGAGATTTTAAAAAACTTGTTTTGATTTGGTGGATGATCCGAAGAGGATGAATCTCTTCGAGATTTCAAAAAATCTATTTTGATTTGGTAAATGATTCGAAGAGGATAGATCTTTTCAAGATTTCAAAAAAACTTGTTTTGGTGAACAATTCGAAGAGGATAGATCTCTTCAAGATTTCAAAAAACCTTTTTAATTCTCCTAAATATCTTTTTCAAGGACTTTTAGGATCATTTTACGTGAGAATGGAGAATTTTGCAAATAGCAACCAATTAGCATACTTATGTTGATTCTCGATATTCACTCATTCAATTAGCAGAATATTACTAAAGGATTATGCTTGCTTTTTCTTTCTTTTTCCCTCTTTTTTTTTTCTTTACATTTTTTCTCTTTTTTTTTTTCAATAAAATCTTCTTCATGATTGAAAACTTTTGTTGATGAGTCTCATAACCGTACCATGCCTATGCCTTGATTTTGCTTTTCTCGTTAGTAAGTTTTAATTTTCGCTCTTTATGATTCCTAAAAAATAAATCTCTTTTTGAAAGAAATAAGATTAAATCATTAAGAAGTTTTGATTTCAATTTGTTTGGTGACTCAAATTCTTTGGTAAGTGTTTGAGGTTAAGAAACATAGTGTATAAGGATTTATTGGTGAAGTGTTTATTGATCGATGACCATCTAAACCCAAGAACATTCATGGATATCAACTTTACTTATAAAAGATGAAAGATTAACCACAAACAATTCTCAAGAAAAATTGAAATCTTTATTGAACTCCGTTCTCATGGATAATATAACTTGATTGCATCTAAATTCATAGGTCCCCTTAATTCCGAGCCATCCATTTTTGTAAACACTAATGCACCTCTAGATAATAGCCTTTTCACCACATAAGGGCCTTCATAATTTCAAGCAAATTTGCCCCTAGGGTCTTTTGCATTCAGCAATATTTTCTTTAATGCCTTGTTTCTTTCCTTAAAGTGCTTCGAGCATACTTTCTTGTTAAAGGCTCAGATCATCAATTGTTGATAGCACTGACCATTACATATCGTAACAAGTCCCCTTTCATCTAAGAGATTCAAATGCTCCATTCGTTTCTTCACCCACTTAGCTTTATTGAGCTGAGTTTCTGCTAACACTCGAAACGATGGTATTTTTACTTCTATTAGCAGTATTGCTTTAGTTTCATATGCCAATGAATAAGGTGTTGTACTTATAGAGGTTCTAACTAAGGTTCTATAAGCAATGAGAGCAAAGGAAAGCATCTCATGCCAATCTCTATAAGTGATAGCCATCTTCTCAATGATTCTCTTGATGTTCTCATTAGCAGCTTCAACTGCCCCATTCATCTGAGGTCAATACAGAGTTGAGTTTTTATGATTGATCTCAAAATTGGTTGCACACTTCATCCATCAACTTGTTGTTTAAATTTATCTCGTTGTTTGTAATAATAGACTTGGGTGCCTTGTATCTTACAATAATATCTCTTTTCAAGAACCTAACCACCACTCCTTTGGTTACTGTAGCTTATGATGCTACTTTTACCCACTTGGTAAAATAGTCAATCACAACTAAAATGAATTTATGCTTGTTTGAAGCCATTGGTGAAATTGGACTGATCATATCTACTCTCCATATTGAGAAAGGCCAAGGAGCCAACAACGCATGCAATTCTTAAGGAAGAGTGTTGATTTTATTAGCATGCACCTGATATGGGTGACAATGCCTTACATGCTTGATACAATCTAATTCCTTCGTCATCCAAAAATATCCCATTCTCATGACCTTCCTGGCTAACATGTATCCATTTATATGAGGACTACAAACTCCTTTATACACTTTTTTCATTAATTTCTTAGCTTCTTCTTCATCTAAACACCTTAGCAACGTTGTATCTGGTGATCTTTTGTACAACGTGGCTCCACTTAATAGGAAATAAGCAGCCAATCTCCTTAAAGCTTTTCTATCTTTTCTATTAGCCTCATTAGGGAGCTCCCCCATTTGAAGTAACATTTTGATATTATGATAGCAAGGTTTCTTTGATTCCTTCTCTTCAACTATTAGACAAAAAGTTGGTCTTTCCTCTACCTCAATCTTCAAGGGTTGCATTTTTATCTCATCCGTGGCTTTTACCATAGACACCAACATGGCTAATGCGTCAGTAAATTGATTTTGGGTTCTTAGAATATAAGTGAATGAAATTTCTTGGAACCTTTCAATCAACTTGCTTAAATGCTCATGATAAGGTATTAACTTTTCATCTTTTGTCTTATATTCTCCTAGGATTTAGAGAATTATAAGAGAAGAATCTCCATGCACTTTAAGCCTCTATATTCCCATGTCTAGTGCCATTTTCAGCCCCAAAATATAGGTTTCATATTCTACTATATTGTTCATATATGGAAACACTAACCTTACTACCATAGGGAGATGATTACCATTAGGTGAGACTAGTATTGCTCCTATTTCACATCCAAACACATTGGTTGCTTCATCAAAATACATTCTCCATCCTAATTTCTTATCACTCAATTCATTCGTCACTATCACATTTTCATTAGGAAATCGAGTTTCCAAACCATCCTCTTAATCTTCTAGTAGGTATTTTGCCAATTAATCAACTACTGTCTGCCCTTTAATTAAACTTTGACTTATGTATTTGATATCAAACTCAAAGAGTAGCATTTGCCACTTTGAGATTCTCCTGATCAATGCCGACTTTTCTACTAAATACCTCAACGGGTCATGTTTTGTCGACAACTCTACTAGTAATAGAGAGTATATTGCTTGAGTATGTACATCACCCATACCAAGGCACAACACATTCTTTCTACCTCTAAGTATTTCTGTTTGTCTTGTGTAAATTTCTTGCTTAAGTAGTATTAGGATGTTCTTTTTTGCCTGTTTCATTTTTCTACCCCAGCATATATCCCATCGATTTAGGAAGGATCATCAAGTAGAGAATCAATGGTCGTCCTGGTGTAAAAGTCACTAGTACTAGCGGATTCATGAGATACTCCTTGATTTTAGCAAATGCTTGCTCACACTCTTCATCCTATTCTATCATTACATTCTTCCTCAAGAGTTTGAATAATGGCTTGCATTTATTGGTTAGTTGTGATACAAACCGAGCAATGTAATTCAACCTTTTATAGACTTCAATGCAAGTAGGTTTACGATTTCATTGACATTATTTAGATCTATTTTAATCCCTCTTTTACTAACTACAAAACCCAACAATTTGCTTAAGGTTACTCCAAAGGTGCACTTTTTTGCATGTAGTTTCAATTAGAACTTTCTCAACCGCTCAAACAATTTTCGCAAAACACCAACATGATTTTCGCCCTCCTTGGATTTAATGATCATATCATCTACATAAACTTTGATTTCCTAATGCATCATGTCATGGAACAAGGAAACCATAGTATGCTAATAAGTTGCCCTAGCATTCTTTAACCCGAAAGGCACCATATGATAACAAAATTTTCTCGAAGTAGTAACGAAGGTGGTTTTGATTTTATCTTCTTTTGCCATCTTGATCTGATTATATCTTGACAAACCATCCATAAATGAGAAAAGATAATTTTTGACCATGTTATCCACTAATACGTCAATGTGCGACAAAGGAAAGTTATCCTTAGGTGTCACCTGGTTTAAATCACGAAAGTTTACACATACCCTAACTTTCCCATTCTTCTTCAATATTGACACCACATTGGCTACCCATTCAAGGCAATCTGACACTTCTATGAATATAACTTCTAGTAATTTCTTCACTTCTTCTTTTATTTTAAGGAGTATATCCGGTCTAAACCGCTTAAGCTTTTTCCTTTTTGGTTTAATATCTTCTCTTGTCGGCAACTTGTGAACTAAGATAGACGAATCTAAACCAAGCATGTCCTTATAGGACCAAGCAAATATGTTAAGGTATTTTGATAACAATTACGACAACTCCTTTTCTTGATTATCCACTAAATTACCACCGATTTTCAAGTTCTGCGGATTCTCTTGCATCCCTAAATTGATCACAACTATTGGTTCATCAATAATCACCTTACCTTGTTCAAATCAACGCCAACTCTCTTGTATTTCATTCAAAGTCTCAATATCATCTCCAACCTCTAACCCAGCAGGGTTGAAGGTGATATTGGTACTTTCATTATTTATAGGTGCGAGATATCCATTATGTTTATTGTTTTTATTAGATCTAAAGAGTAAAGGAAAAAGATAGAAGGATAATGAATAAATAACAAAGAATAATTGATAGAAAGAAAGGAACTAATTTTATTGAATGAATTTCAAATTGTCTAAAAGAAAAAGGGCCTAACTAATCAGACTAACTATTGAAATTGAATGCTCCTAATTGATCTAATATTGCTTTTTCAAAGAGACTTATTAATAGGAACGAAAAAATAGTTGCACAAGGTAATTGGGATGCTAATATCTTCCTTCTTGATGTTGCATTGCTGAGCCAAAAGTTTGGATAAATTGGCCACTTCAGGTTCTTGAACATATGCTAGTATTGGGAATGTCTAACAGATGTTTGGAAAATCCACATGAGCATGGTATAGCTAATCTCCTTTCTTGCCTTTGGTTTTGGCCTTCATTTCTTGGATCTCTTCTTCAACAGGCTCATATCCAAGCCTAAACATTCTAATCTACCATTTAGGTTGTCCCGAGCAACCCTATGACCTCATAAAAAATCTGTAACCTTGGTTCCTCTAATTCTTCACTATTGACATATGGAATAGCTATCTCTTTATAAATCTCGTAGTCCTGCTCCTTAAGAATAGTAACTAGCTGCCCTTTGGCTATGAATTTTACCTTCTAATGTAGACTAGATGGTATTGCTCTTGTTGAGTGAATCCATGGCCTTTCTAATAGAAGATTAAAAGTTTGTAGTATATCTAGAACTTGAAATAGAATAGTGAACATCTGTGGACTAATCTCGACTTGTAGCCTAATTTCTCTAAGTATCTCCCTCTTTAACCTAACAAAAGCCCTTACTGAAATCGAATTAGGCTTTATCTCAATCGAATCTACTTCAAGCAAATTTGGTGTTGTTAATGGATATACATTCAATGAAGACTTAGAATCTATCAATACTTGAGCAACCACTTTCCCTGTACACTTGACTATTATGAAAAGGGGCTTCATGTATTAGTCTCCTTCTTTACCTAGTTCATTCGGTGAGAATGAAATTTAATCTACTACAAATATTGAATTCACCACCAATCCCAGCTTCTCAATAGAAATCCCTTCAGGTACTTTGACGTCCTTCAGAGTTTTGATTAAAGCTTCTCGATGAGTATCTTATGACAACAATAAGCCCATTAGGGAGATCTAGGCCGATACCTTGGCTAATTGATCCATAATCTTGTACTCATTAGCTTTCATTATCTTCTTGGCAACATTTTGATCTTTATCATCTATATCTTTAAAGATCTTTTGAGAAGCCTCATTCATAGTAGTCTTCCTCTTAGCCTCTTCATTTTGGTCATAGACTCGTCCAGAGCAAGTAAGCCTACTAACCATAGGTAATGAAGACCTGGCTATCTCATTCACTGTTTGGTAATCCAAAGGGGTTGCCTTGTAATTCTCTAAGGCTATTAAGACATTGAAAGCTTTTTTCTTAGGCTTACTCAATTCTTCAACCTTCTCCATCTTCCTATAGTACTAAAAAACCAATGGCTTAAGCCTATCTCTAATCATTCTAACCATCTCAACTGTCTTCTTGGCTTCTACAACAAGTTTGTCTTATTCCTCGAATTTAGGACCCCATCCGGTGGGTGGTTCATTTGCATATACTACGGGTGAATTGGCGTAATCAACCAAATACTCAAACTTTCCTAAAGACTCTCCCAGGGTGTCGACCATCGGATCTCTAACTTCATACCTTTCTCTAAGCTCCTTCAATGTAGTCCTCTTTCGTGGTTTTAAAGTTGTCATAGCCATAATGTCAGCTTTCCTTATTTTCCCCTCCTTCAGCAATTGATATATTGTCGGTCTAGTTCGGGTTCTATCTCTAAGATTCATATTCTACAAGTGTCCGGCCTACTTCAGATTCCAAGCTACCTCTTCAATAGTGATGGGAAGACTATCTAAATCGATCTCTAGTTCAAACTCTTTGGCAATGATCATGTTAATTGAGTATCCATAATCCGATAGAGGATTGTTACCTACATTAGGAGTAGAAGTTTGAATGAAATCCAATTGAACCAATTTTGCATCAATAAGATCTTGGATCTTATGTTTAAGTCTCCAACACTGGTTCATAGAATGCCTCACTTGCCTTAAATGATAATCGCAATAGAGCTCAGGGTTGTAGTCCCTCGATCTTTGTCCTTCCTTCAGTATTTTGAATGACAATAGATTCTCCTTCCTTAATCGGGTAAGAACTTGACTAAGAGGAATAGGAATATAGGTAAACTATCTCCTTTGCGGGCGGTTATTTTGACTTAGATTCGGTGGGGCATTAGATCTTCCTATCATGGCTACCAAGGTTGTCGATCTAATAAGGTTGCTAGTGTTGACAACATTTACAATAGCTTCTTTGGCCTTATTGGAAAATCTCACAGGAGGCATCTTCTTCTCAGCTGCTTCAAGATTGGGAAGCCTTCTAGTAACAATAGTTTCTTGATTGGGCACCCTAAGACTATAGTCTCTAAAAATTCAAAGGCAGAGTATCCTACCAAATGTTGGTAGTACGGGCTCCCAAGAGTATCGATGAAGGCAAAAGTTAAGTCCTTCTTTGTTTAAGGTAGAGTTACCTTGGCTACCTTGCCCTTCCATCTCTAGGCATACTCCTTAAAGCTTTCATTGGCATTCTTTCGTAGATTATTTAAATCCTATATGGATGGGGCCACCTTGATATTGAACTTGTACTGATTGTAGAAGGCCTAGGCTAACTTATCCCATGTGTCAATCTCGTTCAAGTCCAGTTAGGCATACTAAGTTAAGGTAGGCTCAGTCAAGCTATCTTGAAAGGTTTAGACCATTACCCTATCATACTTTGTGTATTTTCCTATTTTTCAAATGTACAACATAATGTAGAGCTTTGGCCAATCGGTCCCATTGTACTTGTTGAATTCCGACACCTTAAATCTTTCCAAGAAATCATTGTCTTCATACGTTGCTAAATTAATCATCCCCATCTACTTAAACCCATTAACCATTTCTAGAGTTTTCATCTTCTCAGTTAACTTCTGCAAAAACTTCCTCTCCATCTCTAAGTGTTTTTCCTCCATATCTTAGCATTGGGAACCAATTTTGCAGCTTCTAATTTAGGGTGAAGGGACGCTTCTACATTCGGATTTGGATTGAGTTGAGATGCTTACTTGTCATTGACAATTCCAATAGCTCGAGTGAGAGCTTAGATTTGTTCGACCATCTTGTTCATGTTTTCTTCTAAGGTTACAACTCTCAAGTAATGTTTAGCTTGACTGACATTTCTAATGCCTTGAGTTGACATTCTTGCTTTGGAATGAGTGAATATTGAGCTTCTAGCTACTTGCTTGGGCACTATCTTCAAAATCTTGAATGAAAACCCAAGTTTTAAACATCTTTGTGAACCAATTTTTTTTTTTTTTGCTTTTCTTTTTTTGTTATTTTTTTTGTTTTAAGTTGTTTTTCTTTTTTGTTTTGTTCATTTTTTTATTTAAAAGGCAATAAAAAAATGAGCAAAAGATTGCGCAATCAATAAAGGTTTTCATTTAACGAAGATGAAAATTTATTAATGATCCTAAAATCCAACCTATACAACAGACTAAGAGAAAAAGAAATAAACTCTTAACTAATCTTTCTAAAAAGAAGAAAATCAAATCTTATATCTGTAAAAGTCTATGGATCTAGCTAAGACAGGCTTCATCGACTTCTCTGATAAGCTTTCAGACCATAACATCTCTTTCTTGAATCTTACTCCTTTAGAATGGATTCTCTTCCTATAATCTCCCATTCTCCATCTTTAATTCTTCAATGATTCTCTTGCATTCTTGGAAGTGTGCTTTAACTCTAAATCATATTGTATCTTAATAGGCCTACTCGATAGGTGAAAGGTACTCTAGCTCTTGCTCATGTTTGAATACGTCTAGAGCTTCATACCGTATCTTTCCAATCTTCTCCAACTGATCATAGATGAATTGCTTGGTAACTCGGTATTCTCCGACTTTGCCCCTCAAAGTTCCTACATTGACTATCTTCTTGACTTCTCTTCATTCCCATAACTTCACAAGTTCTACTAATCGTTGAATCAAAGTAGCCATGGGTAAATAAGGATCTTGATAACTTAATGTGACATCATCCAAGGAGTCTCTGTATGCTATCTCTTGAAAGGGACCTAGCTGTTTAGTGACACAAGCTGGCAAATATCCTATATAGCTAGTAATACCGATAAGAGGGACCCCTGCATAATCAACATACCCTATGATGGCTTGAGTACAGTTACTCTACCTAGTTGTCTACATAAAATCCACTGGTTGCGTCTTACTTATGATTGATACCCATCCTTTAAATTGAGATTTATCCGGTACATTAAGGTGATGGGCAAAATTGTCAATCAGGTTAATATTTTCAATCAAAGACTCTTTGAGAAGACTCCCTCCATACCCCTATATGTGACTAAGAAACCACACGATAAGGATTATAGGGTTAACTGTGAAGTGTCCATGCCCCTGTTTGCTTAAGCAAGTGAGTATCCTGAATTGTTTTACCAATAACGCCAGTATATAGGATTTACTGGCTAAGAATTAGGTTACTAGCTTGGCTACCCTATAATGGACTTGACCATATTTGACGGGAAACAGCACTGTCCCAAATACTGCGACAATAAAAGCATTCACCCTCTTCTCAGCCTATGATTCATATCCCTTACAAAAGATTTAACGATATCTCTAATAAGCATATGGGCTTGAAAAGTCTTAAGATACTGAGACAATTCTTACCCTTTGAAAATAAAAACGATGTTAGGGCTACCTTTTTTACTTTTAGCAAGGTCATAAAGGCTTTGTCGAGTTGGACTTTAAGATCTGGGATAGTTATACTTGCTTCGAGAGGCAGAGCACTAAGAAACTGCAAGTATTCTTCTAAAGTGGGCATCAACACATGTGGGGTGAACTTAAAAGCGATAGATTTTAGATCCTAATAATGGATAAGGGCTTAAATTAAAGGCTAGTAGAGCTAAACCTGCATGAGGGATATGATTGGCCTGATCTTCTTACGAATGTGATCTTGCTCGGTAGGCGGAAGTTCATTCAACCAATCTTTTAAGATGGCCTCGAGGAAGGAATACTTATCCAATTGGACCTCATGAATGGGCTTAAGATTGACACTATCTTAAATTTCCATATCTAAATTACATAAAAACATGAAATGGTGTGATTATTTACAACGGGATCGCTAAATTTACAGTAAAGCTAGATACGATATTAATAATTTTGCAACTTTTTCAAAAAAAAAATTTAGAACTTACGTAACCTTTTACTCACTAAGAGATGATGAAAATAAAACATATATAATACAAGAAATGAAATAATCAAATAGACACAAGCATTAACAAGAAAAAAAAAATCAAATAGAAAAATGTAGTACGCTATACACGTATGTAATGCAATAAGGGCCAGTGATTAATAAATTATAGGAATTATTGTAAACTCATAGTTGGAAAATACCCTTTTATATAAGTAGGTCCAAAATAGGATTTTTAAAAAATACAACTCGCGAATACTTGTATATAAGGGTTACTGGTTTTTTTCCTCTTTTTTTTCTTTTGGAAAAAAGAGAGTTGAATTGACTACAAATTAATTGAGCTTTTTCTATAATTTAAAAATAACTACCCCTTTTTCAGAAAAAATGATGCAAAAGGGTAGGGTTAATGGGTCTCAAGCTCTGTAGCTCTAAGGTTTTTTAGATAAAAACTTAGTGAGCTACATCAAAGCTTGAGTGGGCTCGCCTATCACTGCTCAATGGAGGTAAAGACTCTAGTGACTTGAGGGTTACATAAAGACAACTCATCTTAAGTTACTAAGGTGGCCTAGGTTTGACCACATCTAAAACATGTAAATGATTACCAAAAATAAAAAAATAAAAAGAACCCCCCTTAATTCCCCAATAGGGGCCCATTGGGGTAAGTTTTCTCTTAAGGCCTACATCACGAAAAACAATTAGTACACCTACAATAAAAAATAATAATAATATAAAAGCTCAATAATTAATTTTAAATTTTACATGGTTAGCTCACTAAGTGTCCCAAGTGGAGTTACCATTTTTGTCAAGCCTTATTTTGTTTTTCTTAATTTAACCTATATTAAACTTAACTTGTTTAATATAGATTACTTGAAATTAAACTAAGGAAATATTTTTCTAAAAAAAATTTAAAAATTAGAGTCACCAACCAATTAAACTAGTAAAAAATGAAATTAGAATTTTCGGGTGGCAAACCCTAATTTGGTTATTGATTCGTAGATTTTCTAAGAAAATGATTTTTAGAAAATTAAATCAGACAAAATTAGGTTTTGGAGTGAACCTATTAAGACTAAGTCACCATGTAAAAAATAAAGAAAAATTGATGGGATTTATATGTATAATTTTCTAAAAAATACTAAAAATATACCTAAATATACAAAATATAAGTAAAATGATTTTTTTATTACAAATTTTTCAAAAAAAAGGAATTTTTTTTTTTATCTTTTATACTGTTGTCTCGAAGGTACTTACGTACCTGCTAGTTAGGATCAAACCAACATAGTTCTTTTTTATAAAATATTTAGTGTGTGAAATTTTTTTTTATTTCAAAAATCAAGCCAGATTTACATTTATTTAACCATTCATTATATATATATTTTTTAAAAACCTAAGAAATTTAATTTCATGGATTTGAGAAAACCTTAACTAACTAAATCTTTTAAAAAACTCCAATTACAACTTTTATTTATTAAAAAAAAAATCACTATGTGTCAAAAGATATCTTTTGTAAATCTTACGTGTAATATCTACTAGGATACGCATCTTTATACGTATCTTTTCTAAATCTTAACTGCAAGATACGTTAAGATATGACTTAGTTATGTATCTTCTAATTCTTAACTGCAAGATATGTCTTTTCTAAATCCTAAATATAAATTACGTTAAAGATATGATCTAGATACATTGAAGATATGATCTAGATACGTATCTTCTCCAAAGGTACAGATCTTTGGAGAAAGGAAATGTGATTTTTTTTTCAATAAATATGATTTTGGCTAAAAATGCAATTCAACTAAATATTGTAATTTTACTTAAAAAATACAATTTATAAAAAATTCAAATTATCTAAACAATAGTTAATGATATGATAACTAAAAAAAACCTATATTAAAGAAAATAAACAATTAAATTAATAAACTAAACAAATAATTTAAATAAAATAATAATTTTTATTACCTAAACCTTTCTAATTGTACGTAATCGATGTGTTCGTGCAATAGATTACATGCGTATGTGTTTCGGTGCAATAGACTTCAATGTGCATGTGTATTATGCTTCGGTGAGTGCAATGTGCTGATTATGTAGCTTGTTTAGGGGACCTATGTGTGCGTGTGTGTAATTGATGAGGCATGCATATGTGAAGGGTTATGAATTCTATTCTTGTTGGTAAATGTAGACATGCAGTATTCGTAGAGTGGCATGCTATGCTGTGCTTTAGTTAGGGGATTGTCGGCTTTTGTTTGGCTTTGTAGACGTACGACATATCTTTGACTAAGGGGTTTTAGTGTGGATTAAGTACAGTGGGTCATGTTTTAGCAGCATTGTGGATGCTCGGTAAATGTGCAATCGATCATAGTTACTAGTTAGTGGCATGTCAGGCTGATCCATGTGAGTAAGGCAACGGATGCATGGATTGTTGTTTATGTTGTGCTAAGTATGAGGTCAAGTACGTAGGTGTTGGGGTCAGCATGTGACTTGTGTGGCTAGGGGGAGACATGCGCTAGTGTTCTATCTAGGTGTATAAAGTGTAGTGTGTAGGGGGTTGTCAAAGTCAGGCTTATTTGGTTGAAGGGGAGGGGGTGGAGGTTGTAGGGAAGGGTTGGTCGGTGTGTTTGATTGTGGTGATTAGGCTATGACGTGGTCTATAGATGAATTTTGTGTAATTAAAAACGTTTTTAACGTCATCTGCTAACTTACTTTTTATAAAACCACAATTGAATCTTTCGTATCTCAAGATATGATCCTAAACTCAAATATGGAAGATATGATATCGATTTTTTAAAGATTTGACCTAACTTCTAAAAACCCTACTTAATTTGGGCTTTCTATTTTTTGGGCCCGATTCGATCCAATTTGATGTAGCCCAATAATCTACTTAATAAACCCTAAGTCTATTTTAGCCCAATATAAATTAGATAAAAAAACCAACTTTATATTGGATTGAACCAAAATTATTTTAATATAGTCTAATCCTTTAATGACTTAATCGCTCACTGTTATCCAATTTGATCTTAAACAATCTAACTTAACTCGATTTGACTCGACTTTACTCGATACGACTCGACTTGACTAGATTTGACACTTTATATATATTTTTTATTTTTCTTATTCTTTTAATTTTTATTTATTTAGTTTTTATTTCTAGCTCAAAATAATAAAACGACAATAGCAAAAATGAGGTGTCTACATAAAGGAATCTAGCAAGCAAAGTAATATAAGTCAATGAACTTAATTAAAGTGATAAAATATGGCAAGACTCTAGTTACACCTTAATTAGGCCTAAATTGATTAATTTGAGTACAATCATGATTAATTAGCTTAATCCCCCTTCAATCCATTTACCAACTCTCATTACAGCTTAATTAGTAGTAAATCGAACTCAATTGAAAACAAAAGACAAAGGATTAATTGAGAATAAAAGTCACTTGTCCTTAAAGAGACGAAATCCCTCTTCATTTGGCAAAAAAGAAAAGAAGGTACAATAGTACCAAGAGAGGACCATGTACCTCTATCCCAAAGTGGTGACCTTTTGTCCCCCTTAATCTACTGTCGATATCTACCATTTCACCCCTCCAAAACCCTCATTTGACACTATTCTTCACATATAGAAAACCTTAAGAAAAACTCTTAAGAAACCTAAACAAAAACTAAAGCAAAAAGGCAAGAAAACAAAAGGAGCTATCAAACCCCCCTTGTGCACCTCAATGCCTTTTGGCCTTACTGCTTCTACACTCTACTAAATGACAAGCCAATACCACCAAAAGATCATACATACACCTTGTTTCTTGCCAACAAACATTTGCCCTCAAAGGAGTAAGTTTCGATTTCGCTTTTGAGTGGAACAATTAGAATTTGTACAGGCCAACCTAAGGTAAAACTTACCTAACTTGACTTTCTTGTTCACATAAGTTATACCTATGATATCTTAAGAGTTTGAAATTAGAAACACTATATAAATATGTTATAATCATGTACATATCATTTTAGAGCCTTATAATTACACATTCATTTATATACTTAGTTAGTTTTCCATTTGTATTATAGAGGTGTAAGAGATAGTTTTATGTACAAAACTCAAAAAGATGTTGATTAAACTCAATGAAACCTTAAGTACCATCCATGCCACCCCCTTCGTAATATGTATCCATCTTGTTTTCATCATGTTATGTGATATTATCAACTTAAAACAAGTAGAAATGTGATTAAAACAAGGAAACATACTAAAATAAGTATTGGATGGAAGAAGTTGAAGGAAAGCCTAGAAGAAACTTACTTGGCCACCACTTTCATGAAAGTTTCAAATCTGTAAATTTTGATTTATTACCTTAATAACATGATTATTTAGTGTTAAGTATGATTTAGGATGCAATTAACTAAGTTAAGTAGGGTAATGATGAGTTAATGCCCTAAACTAGTTAAATTGATGGTTAAGGACATAGCAATAGTGTTAGAAATCCCACTAATGAAATGAACTAGATCTGAAACACTTAGTAAAATAGGTTATTTAGTGAACTCATTAGGATATTTGGCCTATTGGAATAAGTTAGAATCAAGTTTAGGGTCCTAGAATGTAAATTAGGCCTAAACTAGCTTATTAAAGCCTTAAAAATATGATTAGGAGCCCAATAAATGAAAAGAACCAGATTTGAATTCTAATAGAACATGGATTTATCTTAAGGCCTTTAGTAGGCTCAAGCCCAAAATCATAAGTGAAGTTGGGTTTAAGGCCTTAAAATGCAAGATAAGCCCAAAGGTTCTTAAAAGAACCAAGAATAGAGCCTAATAACTTAGTGACTAGATCTAAATCCTAAATTAAAAGGCCCATAAAATAAAATATAAAGGGTCTATTAAGTCTAAAAGCACATTAAATCCATCCCTTGTAGGCCTCTTGGTAGGTAAGGGCCTTAAACTAATAAAAATGGCCCATAAGCGCAACACCAAGGCCCAAGGTGAAAATTTAAAGTGTTGGATAGAAAAGTCCACTTAAAATACTTAAAAGGAAGCCCAAAATATTAAGTATAAGGTCCATGATCAAAAGCTAACCCTAAGGCTTAAAACGAAGCCTAAACCCTAAAATGACCAAATTTACCTTTTGGGCCTGCGAACTTGTAAGGCCCAAACCAAAATATTGTTAATCCAAAAGCTCTAAAATAAACTCACTAAATGAAAAAATACTAGAAAATGATGAAAATCAACTATAAGAACTCAAAATTCTGACTTAAAATAAGAAAGTTATGACCAAGATACAAAATAAGCATAAATAAGGAAATTATAATGAGGTTAGTGAATAGATCACATTTAAGATGAGTCTTATTTATTTTAGTTACCTTGCTTAAGTGATTTAGGATACTAAGTTTGAAACTACCAAGGACTATTGGGAATACTTGACTTCAAGGCCAAGTGAGTATATTGCCCCCTATTTTACTCTACTTTGTACTTGTAGTTAGCGTACTATCTAATTTTATATGATAATTGAACTTGATGACTGTTAGGGTATGTGGGAACTTGTGTGTGTCTATTCTAGTTGATCTATGCTTGTAAAATATCTTAAGATATTTCAAATACCTTTTTTGTTTCCTTAGAACGTAGGGCATTCGAATGTTTGGAATATACTTACTTGAACACCCCATGAATTCGGAATTAGTAAATATTCGTCCTCTAATTAAATTGGACATGCATTATATCTTTTAGCATGAGTCAAAAGGGTACTAGCACCACATAAGGGAATAGGAGATCATGCTTAGATGGATCCATATTGATATTATGTATTCTGATTGTTTATCATATGATGTATTTCGTACAACATGTTCTTGCCTAAACCTTTGAGAATTACTTAGCTTCAGGGAGTTTTGCCTTCTACTTGAGGTTGAGTTAAATCTATTGTTGAGGGTGGTTATATTGTTAAAAGATTTCATATTGGATATAGATACCTAAGTCTTGAAGTACCTAAATACTTCCTAACTCGGGCAACGGTGACCTTGAAAATTGTGTTGTATATAGTTATCGACAAATTGTATATACTATTGCATTGCATATGTTTGTCTATGCATTCATACATTTGATTAATAGCTTCTTTGATGTTGTTTGTTAGTAAGGTAGGAAGGTTACTCACTAAGCTTGTCATGACCCTAAAGGGTGCTTGATAGGATTACCTAAAATTTCTATAACATGTGTGCACCCATGATATGAGAATCGCCTTGTAAGTCAGAGATTGCAAGACTCTAAATGATTAATCACTAAGGTTATTGATTTTTAAGTAAATAATTTACTGTAAAATATAAATATAAATAATTATAGGTGTCCGATATCCCACAGTTCCTTAGAACCACAAAGAATTGGTATCCCCTACCAAATAATAAGATAGGATATACCAATACAAAAAAAAATAAATAAATAAATTATCAACAAAGGTTGCTTATGTATCATCTAAAGAGTACTTAACTATTCCTAATACTAAGATGTATATCTTCATCTCACATTCAGCACTCAAGATTTATCCTAATCCTAATGTAAGTAAACCTGCAAAAGAAACTATGAAGGAGTGAGCATATAACAGCTCAATGAGTTCGTCCCTCACCACTACCGTTCAAGCAAGTTATTACACATTATTATCACACATGCAAGCAAGCTATCTACATACAAGATGAATGCAAGCGTGATGAATGCAAGCAACACATCCATAGGAGTCCAGAACTATGGAAGGTGTAGACTTAAGTCGTCTACACTTTGATTATCCCCTGTACTTACCCGCACAGGGCACCTTAGCTTACCCGCATGAGGCTACCTAGGGGCTTGACCCCCTAGGTTGTACTTAACTATTATCCTAGCCAAGAAAAGATTTCAATTCAAATAAGGGGATTCCATTCTAGGATTATCCAACCTCCAAGGCCCTTCGAGCACAACTTGCAAGTCCATCTCGCAAGCCAAAATTAACCAAATTTGCGAGTTCATCTCGCAAGTTAAAATTAACTAAGGCTTTACAAGCACAATAAAGCGAGTCCTCTCGTTATCAAGTGGAGAATCCATGCTAACTTTACCTTAATGACAAAATATCATTTCTAGCACTGCGGCTCTTATCAAAATCATACAAAATACGTTTAAGATTAAGAAAATTTTTTCCAAAAATACCCTTTTCAACATTTTACAAAGCTAGCACTCTCCATCCATACATTTACTGGGTCATAGACATGCGACGAATAGAACCAGTTATTTGGGTCAGATATTTATATTTATCAAATTAAAAAAAAAAAGTGATCATACAGATGATGGCATACAAGCATAATAGTCATTTAAATATATAAGCAACAGTAAGCAGCAAAACATTATACAAGTAACACGCATAAGCAAGTAGCAGGTCATTAGGACTCCCTTACCTGGATTATTACTCATTCTCCAAACCTTTGGGGTTTCTAGAACTTGATATTGAACACCTAAAATATAATAACACTTATAAGTATTTTGTAAAGTCAGACTCCTTAGTTAACTAAAAATCTATTATAGTTTATCTAGTTTCCCCTAATATAACCCAAGTATAATGTGTATAGGGTTTGTCATACTCAATAGGGTTAATAGTAACTATTTTCTCATATTTGTAAGTTACAAGACTTCCTTTATGTATTTTGGAACTTTTTCGTTTCAGCTCGGATCGTTATGAACTTATAGTCCATTTTGATCGTTTTCGAACGTATTTTCTTATAACGAGATCCGTTTTGGACGTTGTGACTCGTAATTTGAATTGTGACATAAAAATATGACAAAATTTATTATTTTAGTTTAAAAATTATAAAATACTAATTTTATCTTTTTCTAAATATATTTTGATTTAATAATTACTTAAACCATATAATTGATATTTTTATTATTTTAAGCATATTTTTCCTATTTTGAAATTTTTAGATTTATTGTGATTATATTATTATTATGACCTTTATTATTTTTATTATTTCTCATTTTCGTATTATTTATGCACTTCACGATTTATACATACATATATATATATATCTATATATATTTTCGGTATACTACATATACATAATATAGGTTTATGCTATATGTATGTATATACTTAGTTTATGAAAATAAACATACTCTTATGTACATATATATATATATTCATGTATTTGTATTTATACATAATAATATACTTATATAATTTCTGAATATTTAGATTTATATAAATAATCTATAAATAGCTATTCTTATATTATATATGTGGTATATATATATATTTATATAGTATT
Organism: Lumnitzera littorea; assembly: GCA_024138015.1. NCBI lineage: Eukaryota > Viridiplantae > Streptophyta > Magnoliopsida > Myrtales > Combretaceae > Lumnitzera > Lumnitzera littorea. The sequence continues at coordinate 77,223,870 of JAMXBB010000006.1, read as the reverse complement.
TGTTATAAACTATGTATACTATATATTATACATATATATATGCCATATATTATTATTTATAGAAACATACTACTATATTTATACTACACGATTACATATGTATATATACACAACATAATTATACATGGATACATCTATATATATAGCTTACGGTACTAATATGTATATATATACTATAGTTTATTTAATGAAATACATAATACTAATTATATGTATTCTTAAAAAAAATACATAATACATATTCTTTCCATATACTTATGTACATACATGTTTACATACATAGCCTAATACATGCATATACAATTTAATTTATATATTTGTGCACATATATACATGTAATAGTAGTGTTTTATTAAAAATATACTATACAAATACTATATTTATACATGTATATACTATATATTATACATCTAGACTACTAAAATAAATTATTTACCTATTGATTTTTTATTTTTCTTCTTCCTTTCCTTCTTCTTTTCTTCTTTCTTTTTCCTTTTTTCTATTCTTCACATTGTTGCTTCCAGGTTTTTCTTTTCTTTTCCTCTCGGTTTTGTTTGCCAAATGTTTCTAGATGTTTGTTTTCTTTTCCTTTTATTTCACGTGTACATTAGCTTAGATTATAAGCTAAATCTTAGATAATTATTACAATATTTTTGTGTGTTTAATTAATTAACACTTGGCACTTGGAAATCCATCACGTGGGCTATTGGTTAGAATTTTATTTTGCTGATTTTTGGTTCCGTTTTGTGTAGGATAAGGAATTGAAATGAGAAAGGGAAGAAAGAAAAGAGATAAATTGGAAATAGAAGAGAAGGAAAATGAAAATTATTAATAAATATATGTAATTTTTCGAATAATATAAATTATAACGATTTTCCTCGTAAATTAATTTTCAAATTTTTGTGAAATTTTATCAATTTAATAAATACCCGTTACAATTATAATTTTTACAAGTTATTGTGGCGATTTCGTTAAAATTTCGTACGAATAGGCGATTTAGTTGAAAATTGCAATCGACTATAATTTTATCACTATTGAGTAATATTTAATTATTTTATAGGTTTATATTTATAATTTTAGGGTTTCGATCAAATTCGGGTTCAATTTTGGTTAATGATGTATAAGTTAGTTTTAGGGTTTCAGTACACAATTTAGGGTTTCGATCAATTCCTAAGGTTTTTACTACTTATAATATATTTAGATTTATAATTTATTAAATTTTTATCTTGCTCGATTTTAATGACTTTTCAAGTCATTTCTAGTATTAGGGTTCACTTATACTATTAAATAACTAAATTTGCGAGGTTTACAAAGCTAGATGTAGCTTACCCCCCAAAAGTTTCTTTCGTAATTCTTACAAAGCTAGGGTTAGGTTAGGTTGAGTGTAAAGTGCTCCATCGAGCTAAGAAAGTAGAATAATAAGTTTAGAAAAGCAAGTAGGATAGTTAAATTAAACTTTTAAAAGTGCTTGGTAGCTTCATGATTGTTAGGATTTAGATACCTTTTCTTATTATTTGGTAGGTGATTCCAACTATATATATATATATAGAGAGAGAGAGAGAGAGAGTTAAGCAAATGTATGCAAATTGAATAAGTACCATTTGAAACTTAGTAGTTAGAGCCTTGCAATGTCTAACTTGTAAGGTATGACTTGCAAAGCGGTCTTTATATTATGAGTACATATATGATATGAAGATTTTAGGAAAAAATATTAAGCCCCCCTTCTAGGGCATTATAGGTATAAGGGTTTTTGGCCACCATCGAGGGTAGAAGGTATACGGACCAAGCTTGGCACCACCTCTTCCTTCAAGTTGCAATAGTGGTTTACTCCCAAATTCCTCTTAACCTTGTGCACTTGAAATTCCATTATTTTACACTATAATTCTTCTAATTTTTTTGTCTAATCCTTTTTGTAAGTTTTCCTCTATTTCTCTATTTTCCTAGAGTTTCTCTCACTTTAATATGCCAAAATGAGCTGATGCAGTAAAAGAAGGATATATAGCCCACATGGATTATCTCCAACTAATTTCATATATTAATTACATTTGTACAATACATTTTTCCATATTATTTTAGCATGACACCTAGCTTACCTTTATACCATCCAATGCTATGTCAAAGGAAAAAAAAAAAAAAATCAAATCAATTCAGTAGTTGTCCATGATAATGTGCTAACCTATTTATATAATTGAGTTACTAATATAAGCTTATATGTATAGACAAAACACATATACTTACCAATTATATAATTATTTCACCATCATTTGTACCTAATTATTATTTTTATAAGGTAAGTAATTTATCTATAAGGTCTTATTACGTACCGAGGCTCATATTTTAGGTTTACGACATAAATTTTCAATATCGATAAAACTATACTTTTATTGAATTGAATATTTTATATGATTTATTTAACCAAATATACTAGCTCTTCTTTTAACTTTTATGGCCTTATATTAAAGTTTTATTCAATTCCAAGAACTTTTCCCGAAACCCCTATATCATATTAGTTTTGTACAATTAGGGTTTCATAGATTTTTTCAATATTCTTTAGTTGATTTATCCATGTAATCGTATAAATTTGGACATAAACTTGGTTTGATGCAGACCTAGGCCAAGGCTAGCATACGATTCCATCATTAATTTGATGGAAATTGTATGCAAAACACAAGAAAAATTAAGGCAAAGCAAAGGATGTGAGTGGATGGAAGGTGAAAAATTTGGGATTGTAGGTAAAAGGGGATGATAAGGTGATGTCATGTGGCATCATGTCATCTACGTAGACCAATAAAGAACTACTACATGTCTTCACTTGATATGTGGCCCATTGGTTTATTGTTACGTACCTAGATGGGGTAGCAAAGATAGAATGAGCATATTGCACATAGTAGGAATCAAACTTGTAACCTTCTTCTCCTTCCATTTCCAAGTCCAAGTGATGTAGCAGATGAGCTATTGACCTATACCTTATTTATTTATGCAAGAAAATTACATATAAGGCTTTTAAGCTTAGCTAAATTATGATTTTAATTGTGTCATGGCTCGAACCAATTAAACACGAAAGATACCCAAGCCTTTTTTAGTATAATCTAAGATTTTATTCTATTGTCCTAAAGACTTGTCTTAACTTCTGTATTTTTTTCAATATTTGAACTTTTTTGTATTTTTCCATTTGCAATCTTTTTTGCTTTTCCCAGCTTTCTAATTTTTATAATTTTTTCAATTTTTAAAAAATTTTATATTTTTTTATTTTTCCTTTTTTGGATTTTCTAAATTTCTTATTTTTTTGTATTTTTCTAAAATTTATAATTTTTTTATTTTTCAAAGTTTTCTAATTGTTTTTTTTTTTTTGTACTTTTCAATTAAGACCCTTTCCTTACCTAAATTTTTATTTTTAAAATTACAAAGGGTAAAAATGAGGTGTCTACTATAAACCTCATAAATTTAGCTTTTTAGATATAGAGTTGAACATGAGTATCAAAGATATTTCCCTAAGTAAATAAAACCGCATAAATTTAAAATTGAGTTTAATTTTATTTTTTAACCTAAAATGAATATGAAAAACCCTATTATATGATTCAAAAACCTTAGTCACGTAAGAAAAAACCCTAAGCCTTATATATGCATACTCATAAAAAAAAAAAAACAATTTAAACCTGAACTTAATAAAAACCTTAAATACTAAACCCAAGTTTATAAAACCCTATAATTACCCTAATGCTAATAAAATTCTAAATCACTAAAATTATTATTAAATATGCAAAATTATGTAAAATCGATAAGAAACGAATTCAAAAGAAAAATATAAATAATTCAATTAAGCTAATTAAAATAATAAATTAATAATATTGTGAAACTAACCTTACATGTATATAATGAAGTGCTACATATATACAAGTATACACTAAATAATTATTTTCCTCAAATATGTAACATAATATATTATATATATGTATATGTACATGTCTTTCAAATTTGTTACTAGAATATAATATATTTATGTTGTAATTAAGACAACTAAGTTGGTTAGCTTATCTTTAAAATCTAACCCTTCCTTAACTAAAATACACTACCCTAACAAAACTTAGAATAGCTAACCTACAAGATTAGACAAAAGCCACTAATCTTATCTCCTTCTAACAACTTTCAAATAACACAAGCAAAGGACACCTCCCCACTCCATGATTTGAACTCCCTCAACCATAGAATACATCACAAGACCTCACCCTAAACTTTTCCTTGCTTTTGGTTGGACATGTACACATACCCACACATGCAATATTTTTTTATTTTTTTTATTTTCTCAAGCCACACAACGCACTCATTTACTCTCTCTCACTGTCATCCTAAACAAATAGACATCACTCTCTCTCTCACTTTTATTTCAAGTTCACATTTCTACTCACAAATACCTTCACAACTTCCTCTTACATTTGGTTCACACAAAAACACATATCTATTATTTGTTTCATTCATATTTCACAAAATAGTACAAATCTTTTATCCATTTTCCAACTGAAACAGACCCTCTTCGCTGCATTTTCCAAGCTTGTTTCCTACTTCAAGGAGCATATAACCAAGATTCACTAAGAAGCTAAAGCAAGAATGTAAACCCTAAAAAAAATCGGTAGTCTAAACCCTAATTTAAGTCCGAGTGTTCTAAACTATATAACGAGTCAATAAGGCTAGTAACAATAAAAGCTTATGAAATTTAATAAATTGAATATAACACTGATAATAAAAATCCTAGAACTTGATTGAAACTTTAAATCACATAATAAAACCCTAAATCTGATTTATATACAATTAACCGGAATCGAACCTGAACTTGATCGAAATCCTAAAACTATAACTTTAAGTTTATAAAATAATTAAATATCACTTAATAGTGATATAATTGAAGTCGATTGCAATTATTAACTAAATCACATAATCGCATAAAATTTTTAACAAAATCGTTAAAATAACTTGTAAAAATTATAATTGTAACAGGTACCAATTAAATTGATAAGTTTTTATAAAATTCCAAAATTAATTTATGATGATTATTTTTATGATTTTTATGTTTAGAAAAGTTACATATATTTATTTTTAATTTCTATTTTCTTCCTTTTTGTTTCTTTCTTTTTCTCTTTTCTTTCTTCTCCTAATATCCTATGGCTACCACGTTTTGGAAAAGAAAAAGAATAGATCAAAAGCTAGCAGCCCACGTGATACAATTCTGATTCCAGGTGTTGCAATTATAAAATAAAACCAATTACAAATGGATTAAGTTGTCTTGTCTACATAAATGCTAAATCTATTAGATTAGTTTTATAACTTATATAATTTAATTTCAGCTACATGTTGGGACGTCTGAAACTTTGGAATAAAAGAGAGAAAACAAAAATCCAGCAAAAATATTACACATACACACACACACACAAAACATAAACTAGAAAAAAAAAAAAAAGAGAAGAAGAAAAGAATACAAAACTAAAAGGAGCAAAAGGAAAAGAAGAAGAAGAACAAAAAGACTAAGAAGATTAACTAAATTACTAAAGGATTGAGGTAGGTTAGTATTTAGTTTTTGTACATGTATATATATACTTTATCCTATGTACATACATATATATTAGGTATTTATTATTTTTCTTTTTACGTATTACATGCATGTATGCATAGAGGTATCTCTAAAGTATGTAAATGTATGTGTATAATATAGATATACTATGTATTTCTTTGTGTATATGTATGCATGTATAAAGAAGACTACATATGGTATGTATTTAGTATTTTCATTAGGTAAGTATTGAGATATATATATATATAGATATATATGCATGTACATGAAAATATATCTATGTATGTATGTCTTATACATGTATGAATAATTAGTATTTAGTATAATATATATACACATGTATTAGCTATTTTTGTATTTATGTATTCAAGTAAATATTTTTTTTTTATGTATAAGAGGTATGTAAAGTTGACGTGCTAGTATGTATGTACATATATAAAAATAATATTTTGTATATAAAATATAAAGACATCTATATTATACTTATACATATTATACGTATATATCTAGCATAAAGTATATAATGGAATTCAAACTAATTTCATACATAAAGTATACTGTGCATTAAATAATATATAATATAAATAACATTTGCTACATAAAAGAAGTTTATAAATATATAGGAAATAGATATATATATATAAATATTGTTAACTACGTAAATTAGAAAAATTTAATTAAGTATAATAATAAATATTCATATATATGTGTATATTATAAAATGCAAGTAAATAATAAATAATAAAAATAAAAGTAATAATAATAATAATTTTAATAAGTCTAAAATCTAAAAAATAGGTAGAAATACGTAATTAAGGTAAAATAAGCTTAAAATAACAGCATTATCATTTATACGATTTAAATAATTATTAAATCATAAATATACTAAAAAAAGATGAAATTAAATTTTTATAACTTTTTAAATTAAAATAATAGGTTTTTTGGTATTTTTGTATTACTATTCAAATTATAAGTCACAACGCTCGAAAATGATTGAAATGAACTATAAGTTCATAACGATCTGAGCTAAAACGAAAAAGTTGTACGCGATTCAATAAAAAGCTTGAATTAATAATTTTATGTAATTAGGTGAAGTAAACCTTACAAATTACGATATTAGTTTAGATTTAAATTCCCAAACTTACAAATTTTTATATTCTTTATTCTCAGGTAATCTTGACTTTGACCTTGAGCTGCCTTTGGATTATTACGACCCTTAAGTCAATCATGGTTGAGTGACTTTTTCCTACTGATCCCATACTTGTTTGTGTTTGTAATTGAATATAAATTATGATCAATAATTGAATATTGTATGGGGTTAGGTTATGCTTATGTATGATAATTGTTTGTTAACGGTGAATTTACTTTAAATTACAATAATGTAATGATTATTGCATAGTAAATTCACTAGGAACTAATTATTTGTGAACTTGATTGATCATTAAATAATAAGACCTAATTTTACTTGATTAGAAAAAGTTAACTTGAAACAAACATAATCATATATCGCATAACTATTTCAAGCCGTTACATTACACAGAGGTAGCGAGGGGCCATACGAGGGTTGATTATTTGATTGTTATAGATTTCGTACGGTGCATATATATGATATGACCTTACCTTGGCTTGTGGGTTTACTAGGCATTGGAGGTGCTAACCGCCTGGCTAAGGGTCGAGTCTAGAGGCCTCCATTTAAGGGTGAGTGAGGGCTGCGTAAACCTACTCACAATCATATGTAGAACTCGTTTTTTATAAAACTAATAATGGATAAACCATTACATTTAAAAAAAAAAACAAAATGCAAAGTTTCGTTATGAGATAAGTTCTAATATGATACCTAGATTTGACTGTACCGATGTATCTCTAACCCTGGTCCCCTGTATGTATTTGTTTGGCATACTGGTTGACGTATATTCATTTGATTGAACTTAATTGTTGTATAACTCGATTGCTGTATTGTTGAGGGGATTATCTCACTAAGCTAGTTAGCTTATACCCTTGTAGTCTTTTTTTCGCAGGCTGAGTTGTTCGTAGAGTCAGGCCATCGCATGCCCGAGGTTAGTCGTTCATCAGGGGGTCGATGTGGGAGCAAGACGTGTTTAGAGTGTTCACATGATAATTTATCTAGATTATAAATCTGAATATGTGATAAATTGATATTAGTTTAAGTTAAGAAGTTTTAAAAACCTTTTATCTGTAAACTTTTATATAAATAGATTATGTTTTATATTTCTGTATCTTATTATTATTATCATGAAATGATATTGCTTATGCTTGCGTAACTCTTGGTTATTAGTTGTAACTATAGCTGTAGCCTTGTGTATAGTATAAAGGGTCATCGATTGTAAAGGAGTTTAATCTACAGTCCTTTGTATGGTATACGGCGACTGCCATGACTAGCCCTCTCGAGTCGTGCCAAAGAAACTAAGAGGCCACTAAGGAGCTCCAAAATTGCAACCTACAAGCTAAAGCCTAGAAGTAACTTCTACTTTTCTTTTGTTTTTCACTTTTTATGTATTTTTCTTTTTCTTTTTCCTTCCTTTTTCTTAGTACCTTGTAATTAGGATTTTCCCTTCTTTTTTTTTCATGTATGGTATAGGCAAATGTAGTAGGGTGATGATTATGTATTTTATTTTATTCTTTTCTAGAAATGTATCGTGACTTATATAATGTATATGTAGATGTAGGTTATAAAAACATTTAATGTAGTAGTCCCTTAGATTTATTTTGATTTTCTACGCATATAATGAGGTCTAATATGTATATATGTACAAAAATATTTATATATGGAAATAATAAGGTGAAATGTGAACTATGTATGTATATACTTTTTGAAACATATAAGTATATATATTTATTTTCTTGACATCAAGTAACAAGTCGTAGAATGTATGAAATATATATATGTGTGTGTGTATGTGTACTTTGATAACAAAATTTGTAGGAATTTTTTGTATGTATATTGTTATTTTTCTTTTTTTTAAGGACTTAAGTTAATATATACTAAAATATACATATATATGTATATATATCAAAAATAGTATAAATACATATATACATAATACGAAATAAATATGAATATATGTATATATATGCCTGCACTTATGTTTATTTTATTTTTTGGTTTTTAAGTATAAATATAAGAAAAGATAAGTATTATGCGTATTGATATATATTTCAAAAATTATATAGTTAAATATATATTATACATTTTTTCTCTTCTTAAATATATTAACAATAAATGCTAAAATATATATATATTTACATGTATAGCCGTGATATACCATGCATGAAGTAAGAATATTTTCTTTTATTTAGTTGTTTTATAACATAATATGTAGTATATTTACATTGTAAATTAGTAAAATAAATAAAACCAACTAGAAAATATGAAAATATTATAAATTTTGGAGCCCCTAAATGATGTTTAGGAAGCCCATTAATCATTTAGACAAGCTTGCTTAGAGTAGAGTAAGGTGCAAATTTTAACATAAAGGCCTAATAAGAAATCCTAAAAATTTTTAGCAAGGCCAAATAGAGATAAATTAGGTAAAAGTTAGGCCCACATAATTTTAAGTCCATTAATAAAATTTAGGTAAAGTTCGATTAACAAAATTGTTAAGAGAAGCCCATAAAAAGTAATTAAAGAGTGATTAGGCCCAAAAATCACAACATTCGCAACTCATTAAGCTCATGCCAGAAAATGCAAGTCCCAACTTTTAAAAACAGGCCTTACTATGTGAAAGTACACTCGAAAACATAAAGATTGGCTATAAGATCATAACAATCGAATTTAAAATGAAAAAGTTATACATAATTAAAGATTTAGGATAAACCCATAAGAAAACATATAAATAAATACTCAAACATAATTTATTACAATTATATATACATCTATTTCCTGCAAACAAAAACCAATAAACACGTTATAATGTACAATATAAAACATAAGTGTATGACATGAAATTATTTGGAAAGTCAAAGTTCTATGCATATATATATATGCATACTTAAAAGTTTAAACATTATAAAGGAAATATGCTTCTATATGTACAAATAATTAAATATATAAAATATGACCACCATGATACAGTAGTATGAAATAACAACAAATAATAATACTAATGATGAGAATAATAATGATGTTAGTAATGACAATAACAATATATAGGATCCTATACTTACAAGAAGTAAACTAAGTATATATACACATTCAAGCGGGATATGATCTTTAATAATACTACCATATGATTGAGTTAAAGTGTTTTAGTTAATTAAATATACGATTTCAATATTTTCCACCTAACTTTATTATTTTATCTAACTTATATTTTCATACTACTGTTTATTCCACTACATGTAGATATTATAATTAAATTATAATATAACAATATACTAATATAAAACTTATGAAAAGTGAAAAAATTCGAACTTATATAATATTTACTGAGTTGTATACTATTACGTATATGATAAAATAATATTTCCTAATAAGTACAATAGGTAAGTTAAGTAATGTGAAATAACATTAAAACTATAATTAAATTCTATAAAAAAAAAAGTGCATTTGAACATGATAAGGATCAACCATGAGAATGTAAAGATTTAAGGTCAAGCTAAAAAGTTATATGCGATTTAAAACTTAAGTAGAAATGGGAATTATAAGTTAAATAGTTAGCTCATTAAGTCATTTAGCACTATGTCTAGATATTCATTAGGTTTTTATTTATTATTTACTAGGAGACTCCAATTAAGAGAGCTAGTTGCTCATTGATACTAATGACTTGCAGTACTTACGATCAAGTGAGTATTCTCGATGACTTTATATCTATTTTGTGGTTGTAATTAGTACACCTAAATTATATATATATATATATATATATAATAAATTGATGCTTAGGGTTTAGGATATGCATGTTGTAAACCCTATGAAATTTCGATGACTCAAAAGCAAAATCAGATAAAAGAGTCCTCAAATAATCCCTAGAATCACCCAAACATAATAATAAAACCTAGGTAAAGGAATCGAACCTTAAATGTTCAACCAAAAATTTTAAATGAAGTAAGCCCTAAAAACCCAACTAAACGAGCAAGAACCTTTAGAACCTTAATACTTGAAAAACCTTAGGATAATAATGAAACCCTAAAATGATCATCTAACCTTAGTTAAGTGATCAAATATTTTGACATCACAAATAAACACTAATAGTAAGGTTAAATCGATCAATACAAGTGACTAATATCATTAAATAATTGAAACCCTAACTTTCAAGCTTGTACGCGAATCAAATTATTATAAACGGGCACCAAACCATAAGGAAACCCTAAGTACATGTGTAGGCTGCTTAGATAACTAAAGTATAGTATCAAAGTTCAACAAAACCCTAAACGTATCTTAATTACCCCTAATTAACTTAATTATGCTTAGTTACTATCAATTACCCTAATCAAACCCTAATCCTTAACCAACCTTCATTACATTTTAATTAGCTACAAGTTAAACATGATTAAGGACCAAAAGACAAACCATTAATGACCTTAAAATATCTTGTACCCTAAGGGGACAAGATCTCACTTAATTTGGCAAAAAGGCATAAGAGTACATGGTCGCCTTTTATACCTTATCCTTGATTTCCCAAAACACACATAACTTGTCCCCCCACTCTCTATACTCTCAAACACTCTCTCAAACATCAAACCCTAAAACCCCCTTCTTCCTTCCTCTTAGCCACCACCCATCCACCTTACCATCGGCCACTACAACACCACCATCACTACTACCGCCACTCCAAATCACTCACCACCAAGTCCCTTACCACATACATACATCACTCTTGTAGTTTGACATAACTTCACATCTACATACACATATTAGCTGATGGCACAACAATGATAAGAGGACCCTTCCACTCCTTGCTCCGATAAGTGTTTAGGCTAGTTTTTCCTTAGTTTTCTTGTAGAATAATGTTAAAAAATAATGTTTTCATTGATGAACCTTACTTTAGAGCAAATCCATAAGTGTTCTAAGAGGTTTTGAGGAGAACAAACAAAGGTTAGTAAAAGAAAAACAACTTTTGGTAGAAGATATAACACTAGTAGATTAAGTAATGTTGTGCAGTGTTGGTTTTAAGATTAAATCATTAAGTAGGATGATGAAACCCCCATTCCCCATCCATGTCACCACTTACATGTCCCCCATCATATATTCCTAAACATTTTTATGTGATGATTATAGTTTTAGATGATTAATTACATAGGATACTTAAGTAAGATCATCATAAAATCAAGTGTTGCATGAAAACGTAAGAGTTGACCCTAAAAACACTAAGAGGCAACCACTTTCATGAACCCACTAGATTTATAAATTATTGTTTATTAGCTTAATGACATGCTTATTTAGTGTTAAGTATGATTTAGGACTTAATTAACCAAGTTAAGTAAACTAAAGTGTAGTTAAGGCCCTAAACTAGCTTAATGATTATAGGCTTAAAAATGGTGGTAATGGTTACTAAATCTTTAATGTCCAGATATGTAAACCTAATAAAAGTAGGCTAAACTTAAATCAAATGTTGAGCTTAAGCCTAAAAAGACAAGTAGGCTTGAGCCTAAAGCCTTAAATGATGATGATTTAGACACATAAAGCTTAAAAGAACTAACTTTAGAGCCCATTTAGCTAAGTGACCAAATCAGAACTTCAAGATGAAAGGCTTAAGGAGAGTTATTTAAGAGGCTCACTAAATAAACCTAAAGGGCCAACCAAAACACCTACCATGGGCCCCTTAGTGATTTAGAGCTATAAACTTAGTGAAAAGGACTATTTAGACCCATAAGAGTATCACTAAGGCTTACTTTCAAATTTTAAGGTATTGGCAAAAAAAGCCCATTTAAAATACTTAAAAGAAGGCCCAAATTATTAAGTATAAGGCCCAAAGTCAAAAACTAAGCCTAAGACCCAAGCTAGGCCTAAATCCTAAAGTGACCCAACTCCCCATTTGGGCCTATGACCTTATAGAAACTCAAAAATAACTTCACCAAATAAAAGAACATTAAAAAACAATGAAAACGACTATATGATCACTAAAAATGGATTTAAAATGAGAAAAATATGTTCAAATTATGAAAACAACTAACTTAAGGTTAGTGAGCAATAAGCCTAGTTAGCTAATGCAAATAGAATACTCATAGACCTTAATTATCTTCTTCAAGTGATAAGGATTTTGACTTAGATGCAGTCGAGGACTACTGGGACTACTGAGTATTATGGTTAACTGAGTATACCGCCTCTTGCTTTGCTTGTTTTGTGCTTGTAGCTAGTGAACTATTTAATTATTTGACTCCTAATTAAACCGGACATGCATTGCATCTTACAACATGAAATCATAGGTGCTAACATCTTGCAATAGAATAAGGGATCATGCCTAGTTGGATATAGGTTGTATAATGTATATTGAGATTGTTATCGCATGATGTATTTCATACGACATGTTTTACCTCGATCTTTGGGAACAACTCAACTCCAAGGAGTGTTGCCTTCTACTTGAGACTATGCTATGTCTACTACTAAGGGTGATATTATTGACAAGAGACTTCAAATTGGATGCGAATAACTGGGTCTTGACCTGCTTAAATACTTCCTAACTTAGGCAATGGTAAGCATTAAAGCTGTGTTGTATATAGTTACCGACTGACTATATATATTGTTTCATTACATTTGGTTATCCATGCATTTCATACTCTTAATTAATAACTTATTTGATATTGTTTGTTAGTAAAGTAGGAAGGTTACTAACTAGGCAGTTGAGCTTACCCCCTATAGTTTGTTATTACAGTAGGATCTTTAACTGGAGCCGGGCCACGAGATGCATGAGGTCAATTGCATTAGGTTAGGGTTGTTTAGTGTGAAGAAGTCAAGAGCTCAAGTAAACCCTCTATCTATATTTAAACTCTTTATATTTTTTATTATTAAGCATCTTTAGTTTGTTAAGTAGCCTAAACTATTATTAATAACTTATCTCAATATTATATGATTGTCTTAGGGGAAAACTTTATATTCCCTCTTATCTATGTTTGTGTTGGTATTAATCGAATGATATGACTTTAATTTATATGCTAGGTTATTACTTATTACTAGTTACTAAGAGAAAGTTGTACTTTTAAAATGCCTTATGTAGTACACCGAAGGCCCCTGATCAAAGATGGTTCCTAATCATGGATCTTCCCATACTACATGGCGGTACTATCACAACTCAATCTCTCTCTGGGTTATGACACATGTGGCTAAATATTGCTTGTTTGGTATGCAAAATATTGTTAAATCTGGTAACTAATGTCATGACTTGAAGGGCAACTTAGCTGTAGCAAGTCACCAAATACCATACAAAAGATTGAAGATTGGTTTCCCTTTCAATCATCAACCTTTTATATGACATAAATGGCTACTACACAACTGGATACCTAAGTGTAACACAAGTGAAGATCAAATCACAATATATATAATGTTATAAGTTTTCATATAATATCCTTGCTATACATAAAGTACGGGACTTTAAGTCCTTAACACTGTCAGTAAAGCTATAGTGATAAAGAGAGATATCCTACATGGCTATTGAATATCATATTATAAAATAACATCAAAACACTAATTGAAGTTTGACTAAAAATATAGATTCACTCTGTCTCTCATTTTCTACACTTTTCCATAAAAATCCTAGACAAACCTAGGGCATGTCTTTATTAGGAACGGTAAACAGGTCCTCCTACATCAAAACTTTATAGGTGTGTAAGCTATAAAGTTTAATGAGTTATCCCTTAACTATATAAACAAACAAGTTATCCAGCAATTAATTACAAACATATGAATACATGATTAAGTAAAATGCCACACAAACACATATAATTCAGTAGGTATAGTATGCAACTCAAATTTAATACTCTCTAAAGTTATGGTTAGAAAATATATGTAACACCTTAGGATTTTCAGCCATATAATTACCTTCGGAACTCAGCCCCTAAATTTAAGGTGCCAACTTATGTTATTTGTTCAAATTCAAACTTCACAGTAAGGTTAGAAAAATTAGACGAAGTAATTCAAGTAAAATCAATTTTTCAAAATAAGCTATATAAAAATATTAATTTAAGAAAATATTAATTTATCGTTAAAGTCAACAAATATCGAATACGTGAAATTCAAACCTTTAGATATAACGAGATATTGAAATAAGTTATTTAATTTATAAAAATACCAAATGAAGTTGAATTATACATACATTAACATAGAACATGCATTATTTGTATTAAATACACATATATAATAAGAAATTATTATTTAAATAACTTAAATTAATATAAAAAATGGAAAATTAATAAAAAAAACTGAAAGGATGAGTCATCCCATAATGTAACAGCCAAGGTTTAATTTGGATTGATAAGTCAAAAGGTAAATAATAAGAAAATGACACCTCATGTATTGAAAAATTAAGAAAACGACATGTGTAATCCACATGTCAAATTTTTATCAATCCTAATCCATTTGGAAAATATAAATAAGGCATGTACACTTTAAAAACAACATTTTGGAAGTCTAAAAATAAAAGAAAAACACTCAAGAAAATTTCGAAAATAAATTATAAAAAAAATAAGAAAATTAGAGTAAAAACAAAGCACGAAATCTAATTAGGCCAATTCAAAGAGTTATAGGAGTCCTTTTGTGGTGGCCATTTAAGGTCTAGAAAGCACCATTAGAGAAGGTGTTTCAATAAGGTTGGGTGGCCGGAGGTAGCCAGTTCAGGTATGATAGGTGAGGAAGGACCATATCATGAAGCTTAAGATTTTATGCTACTATCAAGCTTAGGTATGTAGATATTTCTGTTTTCATGCAAGTAGACCTATGTCTTGTTAACTTAGAGTAAGTTGTATTATGAATTGTGATTATGTGCCTGATTGATTGGATACCTAATTCTGTTGAATTTGTGTTGAAAAGGTAAAATGTTTCCTTATGTATGACTGATTCATTGATTTGTAATTCTATTTAGAAAACTTAGAAACTGAACTGTTCTTTAATGTATTCACCTAAGTGAACCCTATGTGAAGGAATGTAATATAAAGTTGAGAAACGAAGTTGAAGTTGAGATATTCGAATTGTTTATGATGTGGAACTTAAGATTCATGCTTGATACTAGGCTATTATACTATTTACTACATTCATAGCATGGCACGAAAGGACTTATGGGTCATGTTTTAGAAAGCTTCAAAACTGTTGAGTTGGCTTTTAAGCATATAGAATTGCATTGCTCAACTTATTCTAGCGACGATATGTGATCGACTACGTATTGGATTTTCAAACCATAGTAGGTAGTTTTTGTTAGGGGTCTTACTCTCAAGAAGCTCCTTGTTGCCTTAGGTTCCTAGATGTACTATCCAGATGCCTAAGTATGTCGACTAACCGAATGAAGAATTATAAAAGTATAGGATATTGGTATTGATGCATGTCATGTATATGAGCATGGCACTAACTTCTTGCATAAACAGTTTGCATTAATAACTTAGATTATGAAATTGAATATCTTATGGTATTGATCTAGGTGAGTATATATTGTGCATGTTTTGTATTTTGTTTTATCCACTCTCACTTAGCTCATAAAGAGTTGAGGGGATACTTGTTTATCCTCAGGTTATGAAGAGAATTGACAGGGCAACATTAGCTGGGGGAAAAGTCTTTTGCGAGTGCTTAAGATAGAGTTAGCCACTTTTGAAGGAGTCTTGCAATATTTTGTTCTTATTTCTATAAAGGATCTATACATATGAATAAGAAAAAAAAAATATTGTATTTTAGGTTTGTTTAAGTTTGACAGATGTAATCTTTTGTATAAATAGTTGTTAAGCTGAACTCTAATACAGTACTCTTTTGTTATAAATAGAGCTTTTGTTGAGTATAAATGTGTATTCCTATGTGATGGTACATCTTATGCTATGCCAAGATGTAACATCCTTTAGGTAGTATTAGAGCATGAATTAAAGGACTATAGTACTAGATGTGTATGAGGTGTGCGGGGTAGCTAAGTATCATATGAACTTAACTTTGTTAGTAGTGACCAATATAAGAAGACTAATTGTGTCTACATTGTGTTTATTTCTATCTAGAAAATGATGCAAACACGTGCAAGTGGGGATCTTGGTTTATCAACTACTCCTAGGAGACAAATTAGGGAAGAACAACAACCTCAACCAAATCAAGCTTCGCCTATATAAGTAATGGATGTAGTACAGCAACTTGCAACTACTTTAGCTGGGGCTAGTAGATCAAATGGAGATAAGTTAGCTCAGGTGCAACGTATAGTGAAACCATTTGATGGAACAAAAACCGACCCTTTAGTTGTAGAAGAATGGATCAACTTGTTAGAAAAAGCTTTTGAAGTACACTATATTGAAGATAATAGAAAGGTAAGGATTGCTACCATTTTAGTAGATGGACAAGCGAATAATTAGTAGAAAAGTAAGAAATGAACAATTATAGAACCCATAGATTGGAATGCCTTTAGGGATGTGTTTCTGGAGCAGTACTTCCCTGAATGTATGAAGGAGAGAATGTGTGAGGAACACTATAAGTTGAGCCAAGCGAGAAGGACTATTGAAGAATATAAACGTGAGTTTAATAGGTTGTTGAAATTTTCCTTGAAAGTAGTATAGAATAATGAACTTGGTAAGATTGGTTGGTTTAGGGTAGGATTTGATCTTTATTTTCAAGTTGAGTTGAAAAGGACAAGAAAGGTGTGATATGTTGATCTGATCAATGAGACTCGTTTGATTGAGCAAGCTTGTGACTTACGAAGGGTAGTTGAAGAAATAGAAAGTAAGAAAAGGAAATTTATGGGGAGTTCTAGCAATAACCATAAAATGATAAGAGGAAAAAGGGCATATCAACTCCCTAACAAGAATTAGAGGCTGGGTGGAGTTGTGCCACCTTGCTGGAAGTGTAATGGTAGGCATTGAGCTATGCAATGTTCAAAACTACAAGGGAAATGTTTTAGGTATGGAGAAGTTAGACATATGGCTAGGCAATGTCAGAATTCGAACCTTAGAAGTATATACTACTATAAGTGTCGTCAGATAGGACATAATGCCACTCAATGTACTGGAGATCAGCAACCAAGACCAGACCAAACTCAATCCTATAAGCTAAGACCTGCCAATAGAAATAACTGAGCAGGAGATGTTGGAGCCAAACCTAGAGTTCAAGGAAGGGTGTATGCAATCTAGGATGAGGAAGGTAAGGATGACAACATAGTTATAGGTATGAGTCCCGAACCTTATGATTTCTAAGATTTCTTTATATGATCATGTGATGTATGTTTACTTAAACTTTGTACCCTAGAGTAATGATATAACTTTGATTGTTATCTTTAGGATTGGTTTGCTTAGAAGATAACTATGCTTATACATTGTTCGATACAGGAGCAATACATTCATATGTATCTAAGGACTATGTTGGTAGGAGTAAACATAGAGATTCTAAAGTATGATCTGATAGTGATAACTCCTTCTGGAGGAGAGCAAGTTGTGCAACAAAAATTGAGGAGAGCTAATATGTGTATAGATCTATATAAATTGCCTGTAGAATGAGTAGTATTAGATATGAAAGAATTTGATGTTATATTGGGAATGGATTGGCTAATTGAGCATTGAGCGAATGTGGACTGTATAGGAAAGATGGTGGTATTTATGAATCTTGATGGAGAAGAATTTCACTTTAAAGGAAGTTCTAGAAAGGCAAATAGGATTTCTAGCTTCGGTAGTAGATACCTAAGTTCAAGAAGTGAGATTGGAAGATATACCAGTAGTGTCTGAATATCTTGAGGTTTTTCTTAAGGACTTGCCTAGACTACCACTAGATAGGGAGATCGACTTTACCATAGATCTTATACCGAGTACTGTACCTATCTCTAAGGTACCCTATTGAATGGCTCCTATGAAATTGGTGGAATTGAAGAAGCAACTACAGGAGCTATTGGACAAGGGATTCATAAGGCTAAGTACATCTCGGTAGGGCATACCTATGTTATTTATTAAGAAGAAAGATGGAAGTCTTTGGTTGTGTATAGATTATTGAGAATTGAACAAAGTGATGATAAAGAACAAATACCTACTTCTTAGGATTAATGACTTATTTGATCAGCTGAAAGGATCCATAGTATTCTGGAAAATAGATTTACAATTCAATTACCATTAGTTGAAAATTAAGGAAGAAGATGTACATAAGAGTGCCTTTAGGACTTGGTATGGGCATTATGAATTTTTAGTAATGCCATTTGGGTTAACAAATGTTCCTGTTACATTCATGGATTTGATGAACCATATCTTTAAAAAGTACCTAGATGAGTTCGCTGTAGTGTTCATCAATGATATTTTAATATATTTAAGGAGTAAGGAGGAACGTGTGGATCACTTGAGGATTGTGCTCTAAACTCTTAAAGACAACAAATTTTATGTGAAGCTAAAGAAGTGTGAGTTTTGGTTAGATCAAGTAAGATTTCTTAGGCATATAGTATTTGGTATAGGAATAGCAGTTGACCTTGCAAAAGTGAAAGCAATAGCAGAATGGACAAGGCCAACCACTATAACAGAAGTGAGGAGTTTCTTAGGAATGGCTGGTTATTATAAGAGATTTGTGTAGAACTTCTCTAAAATAGCTATGCTAATGACCCAATTAACACGAAAAGGTGTTAAATTTGAATGGAATGATAGGTGTGAAGAGAGTTTTTAGGAACTTAAAAGAAGATTGGTAACCGCTCTAGTATTAACGATACCAAATGGGTCTAGAGAGTATGCGATCTATTGTGATGCTTCTAGAAGTTGATTAGGGTACGTACTAATGTAAAATGATAAGGTGATTGTCTATGCTTCAAGATAACTCAAACCACATGAGTGGCATGACCTAACTTATGATTTGGAACTCGCAACTGTAATATTTGCTTTAAAAATATGGAGGCATTACCTATACGGTGAGAAATGTAAGGTATATACCGATCACAAAAGTTTAAAGTACATCTTTACCTAAAAGGAGTTGAATTTGAGGCAAAGGTGATGGTTGGAATTACTAAAGGGTTATGACCTTACAATTCATTATCACCTTAGGAAAGCTAATGCAATGGTTGATACATTAAGTAGGAAGAAGTTTGGTAGTGTTGCTGTACTCATTACGAATCAATAGGAATTGATCGAAGAAATGGAGAAATTGAGCTTGCAAGTTGTAATAAGAGAAGAAAGCAATATTTTGGCTAATTTAAAGGTGGAACTTTGCATTACTTGAAAGCATCAAGTAAGCTCAGAAGGGAGATATAGAGCTACAAAGGATCAGAAATGATATTGGACAACACCCTAACTTTAGAATTGATGATGCAGGAATGTTAAGATTTAAAGAATGACTTTGTATGCCAAAGGATCCGAAAGTTAAAGAGGTGATATTGAATGAAGCTCATATTGTGAGATATTCCCTACACCCCAAGAATAATAAGATGTACAAGGACCTGAAGTAGAAGTTTTGGTGGACAGGGATGAAAGGAGATGTGGCATGATATATATCACATTGTATGACCTACTAGAAGGTAAAAGTTGAACATTAAAGACTAGAAGGATTGTTACAACCTTTACCTACACTCGAGTGGAAATGGGAGCATATAATAGTGAATTTTGTGAGTGGTTTACCAAGGACAAGGAGACAACATGATATGACATGGGTTATAGTAGATAGGCTCACAAAATCAAAGCATTTCTTAGCTACAAGGCAAATGTCAACATTCTCTAAACTAGTAGAAGTGTACGTTAAGGAGATAGTTCGTTTGCATGGTGTTTTGGTATTGATAATATTTAACCATGATTCTCCTTTTATGTCTCAATTTTGGCAATCCTTACAAGTAGAAATGGGAACCAAGTTGAACTTTAGTACTGCTTATCATCCCCAAAGTGATGGATAATTGGAACGACTAATCTAAACTTTAGAAGATATGTTGAGGGTACGTGTGATGGATTTTAGAGGTAGTTAAGATGACCATTTGCCACTGGTAGAATTCGCTTACAATAATAGCTATCATAGTACCATTCAAATGGCTCCCTATAAAGCATTGTATGAGCGTAAATGTAGATCCCTTATGTATTAGGATGAAGTAGGGAACAAACAAGTCATTGGACCATCAATGTTATAAGATCTTAAAGAGAAGATACACATAATAAGGGAATGAATACAAGTTGCCTAAAGTAGTCAGAAAAGTTATGCGGATCTTAGAAGAAAGCCATTAGAATTCTAAGTAGGCGATTGGGTATTTTTGAAGATATCACTAATGAAGGGTGTAAGGCGATTCGGTATTAAAGGAAAGTTAAGTTCTTGGTATGTTAAACCATATCAAATTAAGAAAAGAATTGGGAGAGTTGCCTATGAACTTGAATTACCTAATGAGATGGCAAGAATTCATAACGTATTTCATGTCTCAACTTTAAGGAAATTTGTAGATGATCTTACAAGGATATTGGATGTACCTCTAGTGGAATAAAAAGAAAACCCTACGTATGTAGAGCATCCAATTCATATTTTGGATACTAAGGTTCAAAGATTGAGGAACCTAGACATTAAGTATGTGAAAGTCTTGTGGAGTCAACACACTACGAAAGAAGCGACATAGGAATCTGTTGAGTTGATGAGAGCCCAATACCCTAAACTGTTCACATAAGGTTAGTAATGTTGTCATCGATTATTCTTTTCCTAGAGTAAAGTTAGAAACTAATATTTTCTTGACTCATAGTTAAGTTTTGAGGATAAAACTTTTTATATGAGGGGTAGGATGTAATACCTTAGGATTTTAAGCCCATATGATTACCTTAGGATCCGAGCCTCTAAATTTAAGGCATCGGGCTATTTTATTTGTTTAAATTCAAATTTCACAGTAAGGTTAAAAAAATTAGATGAAGTAATTCAAGTATAGTCAATTTCTCAAAATAAGTTATATAAAAATATTAATTTAAGAAAACGTCAATTTATCGCTAAAATCAATAAATATTGAAAACATGAAATTCGAGCACTTAGATATAACCAGATATTAGAGATAAGTTATTTAACTTATAAAAATAATAAATGAAGTTTAATTATAAATGTATTAACATAGAACATCCATTATTTGTATTAAATATGCATATATAATAAGAAATTATTATTTAGATAAGGTAAATTAATATAAAAAATGGAAAATTAATAAAAAAATTGAAAGGATGAGTCATCCCATGATGTAGTAGCCAAGGATTAATTTGGATTGATGAGTCAAAAGGCAAATAATAAGAAAATGACACCTCATGCATTGAAAAATTAAGAAAATGACATGTATAATCCACATGTCAAATTTTTATTAATCTTAATCCATTTGGAAAATATAAATAGGGCATGCATACTTCAAAGAAAACATTTTGGAAGTCTAAAAAACAAAACACTCAAGAAAATTTCAGAAAAAAAAAATTAAGAGTAAAAGTAAAGCATGGAGTCTAATCAAGTTAATTCAAAGAGTTATAAGAGTCCTGTTGTGGTGGCCATTTGGGGTCAAGAAAAGCACTACCAAAGAAGGTGTTCTAACAAGGTTGGGTAGATGGAGGATAGCTAGAGGTGGCTAGTTCAGGTATGATAGGTAAAGAAGGACCATATCGTGAAACTTAGGATTTTACGCCACTATCAAGCTCAGGTAAGTGGATATTTCTATTTTCGTGAATGTAGACCTATGTCTACTTGATTTAGAGTCCGTTGTGTTGTGAATTATAATGATGTACTAGATTGATTAGATACCTGATTTTGTTGAATGTGTATTGAAAAAGTAAAATATTTCCTTATGGATGACTAATTCATCGATCTATAATTCTATTTGGAAAACTTGGAAACTAAACTGTTCTTTAAGGTATTCGCCTAAGTGAACCTTATGTGAAGGAATGTAATATAAAGTTGAGAAATGAAGTTGAAGTTTAAGTTGAGATATTTGAATTGTTTATGATATGGAACTTGAGATTCATGCTTGATACTAGGCTATTATACTATTTACTACATTCGTAGCATGGCATAAAAGGACCTACGGCTCAAGTTTCAGAAAGCTTCAAGACTACTGAGTTGGCCTTTGAGCATATAGAACTGCATTGCTCAACTTATTTTGGCCACGATATGTGACCAACTACGCATTGGATTTTCAAACCATAGTAGGTGTTTTTTATTGGGGGTCCTACTCTCAAGCAGTGCCTTATTGCCTTAGGTTCCTGGACGTACTATCCAAATGCCTAAGTATGTCGACTAATCGAATGAAGAATTATAAAAGTATAGGATATCGGTACCGATGCATGTCACGTGCATGAGCATGGCACTAACTTCTTATATAAACAGTTTGCATTGATAACATGTATTATGAAATTGAATATCTTATGGTGTTGATCTAGGTGAGTATGTATTATGTATGATCTAGGTTTTCTTTTATCTACTCTTACTTAGCTCATAGAGAATTGAGGGGATACTTGTTTATCCTCAGGTTATGAAGAGTTGATAGGGCAACATTAGTTGGGGGAAAAACTCTCTCGAGAGTGCTTAAGATGGAGTTAGCCTCTTTTGAAGGAGTCTTGCAATATTTTGTTCTTATTTTTATAAAGGATCTATACATATGAAAAAAAATATATATATATATATACACTATATTTTAGGTTTGTTTAAGTTTGACAAATGTAATCTTTTGTATAAACAAGTATTAAGCTAAACTCCTATATAGTACTCTTTTGTTATAAATAGAACTTTTGTTGAGTATAAACAAGTATTCTTGTGTGATGGTATATCTTGTGTTATGCCGGGATGTGACAATATACGACACCAATCAAATCTTAATACCATACCTGAACTCACATAATTATGAAAGTCCACATTTCGTATCACAAGAAAATAGTTTGTCGAGCTTAGATTTTTCCCTATTTTTATATATTTTCCTTAATTTGATCAATATTAAAATTTACCCATTTAATATTAGCCTTAAACTAAGAATTAAGGAAAACTTAGTTTTTTCATTTGAAAAAACTGTAGAGTTGCCACCTATCTAGAGTCAGAAAGAAGAGTTAAGTTATAACCAAGAGTGGATTGGTTATAACTTAGCTACCGATCTTTCGATAAAACTAATTTTTTAAAAACGGTTTTGAAAACTAGATTTTTAAGTCCGAGGCCTAACTTATTAAACCCTAATAGGTACCACTTTCAAGTTTTGAAATTTAACGTTATCTTTAAAATACTTGTCTAGCTAATTATATATTCACAATGAACTAGTTCTATTTGCATAAAAACTAACAAAAAAAAAATTGCAAAATGGAAAATAAAAAGATTTCCCTATTTTAAGTCGCCCTATATGTGCCTATATACCCCTTATTAGGGATTAGAATTTCCATAGTTCACTCACAAAATTCTAATGTGTTAGTTGATTTTAATTTGAGAAAATGGTTGGGTTTAAGTTTCTTAACTCTTTAATTTTGTTTCAAGAAAAATTCTAGAAAACAAAGTCTTAATTTGATGTGTTTATTTTTTAGAAAAATTCTAAGAACAAGTTATAATTTTGAAAAATGGTTAATTAAAATTTATTTTGGAAGAATTTTTTTCTAAGTGATAAAACTTTCTATTTTTATTTTTTCCATTATTATTATTATTATTATTGTTATTATTATTATTTACTTTTTTGGACTAAAGCAAAGAGAAAGTAAAATAAACTAAGCTCTCCTCTTCATCTTTTTTTTTTCTTTTTCTATAATTTTTTTTCTTTTTCTTCTTCTTTTTTATGATTTTTTTTAGTTGAATTTACATTTGAGATAAATAAATAAAGAAGAAGAAAAAAAAAATGATAAGAATCAAATAAAAAAAGGACTAAACTAACTAGAGCAAGATTAGGGTGTACAAATTGGGTTAGCTTGGTTGGGTTGGGTTGGATCGGGAGCTCCATAGGTTGAAAACGAGTCGCATAAGGACAAAGAGCAATCGCCAAGAGGGGTTCTTTTGGGTGGTTTTCGGGCTGATTTTTGCATGGGTAAGAGCAGTTTTGTGTCAATCTTATTAACAAAGGGGGGGAGGTGGGTGGGTGTTGGGATGGTGCTATAGTGAATGGTGGCTATTCGTGGTGGTTGGAGTAGATATAGTGGTGGTGGTGGTAGTCCTAACTCGGTGGTGGTCACTAGAGATCAAAGGGGAGTTAGGTCTTGGTTTTAAGGATGTGACGAAGTCAGCCGTGATGGCCATTCTGGTATAAAAGTGGTAGAGTTGGTGGTTTCGAATGGGGTTTGCATTGGTGACGAGGGTTTGTTGGTAACGAGTAATAGAAGCTACGTTGGAGGTCATAAGGGGATGGAATGGAAAGCTTAGGTCTTGGAGATGTTAGCCATAGTTTTAGAGGCCATGATAGTAAGTAATAGAGGCTACCATGCTTGAGCTTAGAACTAGAGAGAGATTGGGATGGTCTTTTTTCAAGCTTGGGGATGAGAGCTTGCTATCGAATGACGATGGGGAAGGCCCTTTTTATATACTTGCAAGCTTATGTAATCTTGAAAAGTGAATAACAGTAGAATTGGCCATAAATGCAAACTATAGACTTTAAGCTTTCCTTGATTTTCTCAGCCAATTTGATAACTAAAACTAATGAATATGGCCTTGTTTTTGGGTCAAATGTGAAGAAGGCCATGCAGGGAACAAGATTCCTCCATTAGTCCATGTGATTGTATGTAGAAAACACAAGAAAAATCATGGCAAAGTAAGGGGGTTGGGCTAGTGCAAGCAAGAAACTTAAGGAAAATAAATGAAAAGGAAATGATGGGAAAGAAAATGATGCTAACATAGTGCCATATAGATGGGTTGTCGTTCGCTACGTGTCAACACATGTCACCACATGACATGTGGTCTAATGGTAGTACATCGCGTAATCTTTATTTGGCTAGAAAAATAAAATGCATAAGCATGCACTTTGGGGGATTCGAACCCATGACCTTTTTCATTATTACAATGCTAAGTCCAAGTGTATTACCAATAGGCTATTGGCTTGTGCCTTATCTATATATGTAATCAAATTGCATATATAGCCTAGGTCAACTTAGGCTAGATTTTTTTTTTTTAAAGTTATGTTAAATTTTTCCTATCTTATTTTAAATTATCCACATTATTTATTTATTTATTTTATAGTTTTATCTAAATTTTTTATTTTTGTGCTTTTTATGAATTTTCTATTTTTTGTAATTTTTTCTAAATTTTCCATTTTTTTGTACTCTTTCTAAATTAGGACCTTTTACCCTATTCTAAAAAAAAAAATCTAAAATTATAGGGAGAGAAAAAATGAGGTATTTACAGCTACTCCTTTTTATGATAAAATTTGAGTAAAACTTTGTCACAAAGAAAAAAGCAACATCATTTTTTCCTTAATGATGAATTTACCTTAACAAGCATTACAACTAACTAATTGTCCTAAGCTTGATTTACTAAGGATTTAGTGAAAAGATAAAAAAGAGAGAAGGCGCTCTAAGAGTTGATTGAGATAATGAGTTTTTGAAAGGTCTAATGCCTTAGGAGCTAACTAGAAAAAAAAGTTTGAGACCTGGTTGTACCTTTTTAAGCTAACTAACCTTGATGGGATTGTCTCTAGAGGACTAGTAATCCTAAATTGGAATCAATTTGAGAAAACCTAAAAGTATTTCTCTAAGTTGACTAACCTAGGCGTGAGTGTCTCTAGGAGACTAGCAACCTTAAATAAGAATTGATTTAGGAAACTTAGAAATGTTTCTTTGACTTGACTAAACTAGGTAGGAGCATCTCTAGGGGACTAGTAACCCTAAATTGGAATAGATTTAAGAAAACTTGGAAGTGCTCCTCTAAGCTTAGGTAGGAGTGTCTCGAGGGGACTAAATGAGAATTGATTTAGAAAACATAGAAGTGCAACTTTAAGCTGACTAACCTAAGCGGGACTATCTCTAGTGGCTAGTAATCCTAAATAGGAATCAATTTGAGAAAACCTAGAAGTACTCCTCTAACCTAATTGACCTAAGCGGGAGTGTTTCTAAGGGACTAACAATCATAAATAAGAATCAATTTAGAAAACCTAGAAGTGCACCTCTAAGCTTATTAACCTAAGTGGGAGCATCTCTAAGGATTAGCAACCCTAAATTAGAATCGATATGAGAAAATCTAGAAGTGCTCCTTTAAGCTAACTAACCTAGGTGGGAGTATTTCTAAAAGACTAGCAACCTTAAATGAGAATTGATTTAGATAACTTGGTCATGCTCCTCTAAGTTAACTAACTTAGGTAAACAGGCCAAGCGCTCCTTAAGCTAGCTATGACCCTAAATGAGAACTTAGTTATGCTTCTTTGAGTTGACTAACCTAGGTGAATAGGTAAAGTGCTCCTTGAGCTAACTAAGACCTTAAAAAGGAAATTGAAGCCTAGGCGTACACCTTTGAGCTGACTAACCTAAGCGAAATTGGTAAAGTACTCCTTAAGTTGGCTAACACCCTAAATGAGAACCTACTTAGGACAATGCTTCTTGAGTTAGCTAGAGCCCTAAAAGAGATTGTGGGATAGTGCTCCTTGAGCTAGCTAAAACCCTAGAGAGAAATGTGAAACAAGATAGTGCTCCTTAAGTTGGCTAAAATCTTAGAGGAGAATGTGAGATGGTATGACGATTCTTGAGCTGGCTAGAACCTTGAGGAGAAATCGAAATAGAATAGCACTCATTGAGCTAGCTAGAACCTTAAGAAAATGTGAAATGGAATAGCATTCATTGAGCTGGCTAGAACCCTAAAGGAGAACATGTAAGTCAGGACAACGCTTTAAGAGTTGGCTAGTGATACGGCAGTAGGTCTTACACTAAAATGGGTAGTTAGGGGTTCAAGTGTATATGAAGAATAGGAAGTAAAATTGAGGGGTAAGGTGGGGGGAGGGTTACACTTGGGTTTGACGGTGAATGCATATAGATATCATATACCAAGACATGAACACAGTTAGGGATTAAGCTTGAAATAGTGTTTGATATGACTCACGAACACTAAATGTCACTTGAGTTTCAAATAAGAGGTTTGATGTGACTAGCTAACTTGTTCAAATAAAGACGTTTGCTATAATCTTAAGAACAAGATTGATAAGAACATAAGAAAGATTAATGAGTTAATCAACACTCAATAATCTAGCAAATGCAAGCTCTAGAGCTCACGAGTAGCCTTACTTGAAAGAGAAAAGTTCTAAGTATGGATATATTCTTCATTGTCCGATTATTTGTTAATTACAAATATTGCTATTTATAGCAAGTTTTAAACCCTAGTGGTAAAATTGTAAATAATATACAAGGCCTTAAATTGTAATACCCATAAGGTTTTGAGTTCATACAATTACCCTAAGATCCGAGCTCCTAAATTTAGGGCGTTAGGCTATTATCTCCGTTTAATTTTAAACTTCATAGTAAGGTTAGAAAAATTAGATAAAGTAATTCAAGTAAAGTTAATTTCTCAAAATAAATTATATAAAAATATTAATTTAAGAAAACGTTAATTTATTACTAAATTCAATAAATATCAAAAACACGAAATTCAAGAATTTTGATATAATGAGATATCAGAGATAAGTTATTTAGCTTATAAAAATAATAAATGAAGTTGAATTATATAATATATATATATATATTTGCATATGATATGCATTATATGTAGTAAGTATACGTTATGCCCCAAACTAGAGAGTTGTAATAGCCTTGTCATATAAACTAACATACGCTAAAAGCTAGCCGCCTTAGTTGCTA
Organism: Lumnitzera littorea; assembly: GCA_024138015.1. Lineage (NCBI taxonomy): Eukaryota > Viridiplantae > Streptophyta > Magnoliopsida > Myrtales > Combretaceae > Lumnitzera > Lumnitzera littorea. The sequence goes on along the minus strand of JAMXBB010000006.1, from coordinate 77,195,501 downwards.
ATGTAGGTATAGCCTATATGAGACACTTACCACTCCACTGCTTGGAAGCGCCTCATTTAGTACCTGGTAAAAATTAACTTGTGGTGTAACTTTTATAAATAAATTCTAAAAAATAATTTTTACAACTTAAATTTCAAGTAAAAAAAAATTAAGTTAAAAATTGAATGAAAGATAAAACCTTGTATTTAATAAAAATTCCAAAAACTATATTGTTACAAAAAGATATAATATCTACTAAAATTTTACTAAAATCTATAGGCTTATAGAGCATGGGATAAATTTCATTAATTGAAAACTATGGGTTACTTAAGGAGACCTTATTAGTTTTCTTAAAAGTTAGTATAATTGATAAACCGAATAGAAATCTAGTCAAGTAATCTTGAATTTCACTCCCCGACTACATTCTCTATTGGGGAAACTTGCAAAACAACCATAAGGAAATGAGCGTCAACTTGGTCTATAAGTAAGATGGAGACAATAGCATATATCTAATACTAAGCAACCAAGGTTTTTAAGCAATTAAATTAGATGCACTGCATAGTTAAGCAAATCCCGTTACACGATGTTGACTAGCCATCATGAGATTAGAAAAATTGCACATACTCTNTATATATATATATATATATATATGTATGATAAAAAAATTGTTTTTAAAATAAGGTAAATTAAAAAAAAAAAAAGAGTGATGATCGCTTGAGGTCGAGCCACATTTTGATTCCTTAAAATTTATTGGCTCTAATGTATAATAGTCAGCAAATTTGAGGATAGAATGGAATGAATCTCGACAATGAGGAGATATGCATTTAGTATAATATTATTATTATTATCGGCCAATAGTAGCATTATACCGCTTGCTAGAATTCATTTTCAATCCTTGCAGATGAAGAATTATTAATCAACTTAATATGCGTGAATATAAAGCAAACCTCCCATCGTCATCAAGCTCTATATATATAGGATAAAGGACATGTGGATTTCATTTGCAAAAAGTAGGAAAAGGATGTGGATTTCATTGATCCATTTTCTCTAACTCCAAGTGCAATATAAGTCCATCATAGGTAATGTTGAAGGAGTTTAGCAACTAGATATTAGGATAAAGGAATCTAGGAGAATAGGGTTACTCTTAAAATTACCTTAGGAAATAATAGGGGAAAGCATTGAAAGAAGTAGGTTAAGCTTAGTCCAATAGACAAACTACATATGTTGGTGTATTCTCTACAACTGCAAGTCTATAATAACTACAAGTAGCCAAACCATCAAGATGTCTATATCCTAGAGCATTCAGTGGAGGCCTTGGGATCCAAAATCACTTACTAAAAATATAAGGTGAGCCACATTTTAGTTGTGGTCTCTAATTTAAGGTAGCATTCTAGTGAATTTAATTCGTGTTCATGCTATTTATTATAGGAGTAGCATACAAATCACTTCAATTACTATAAGGAACTTTTCATAATATTGCCAATCCTATGCCATAGTAATATTTGATATTTTGATGGAAACAAAGTGTATAATCTAGTTATAGGGAAAATTATAGCAAAGTAATAATAGGTTAAATAGATACACTTAGCCACTGTGAGCTTCATAATAACTAATTTTGGAGAAATATGTGACAAACAGATATTTATGACTTTTATGGAAGATATCTCTGATGACAATTGTTCTGAAATTTAAATATATTTTATGTTTCAATACACCTGAAGCCGCATATTATTATTGGTAATATATTTTCAACACTTTGGGATATATTAAGGGTTGCTAGACAAGTTTGGAAAGTATAATTTTTAAGATATTTAGTTTAAGACTAAAGTTTATTCGGGTTAATTATGGAGTTACAATAACATACAATCAAGTTAGTAGCAAGAAAGGATATTTTCAAGCTTATAACCATACTAATTAATCTTATTTCTTAATAATTAGTAGTACTCAAAATAACTAACATGGTGATATAAAGTTTACTAAAATTGAATAAAGAATGAATAAGATACGATCAAATGAAGTTTTAAACAAAATGTGGTAATGAAAGTTTATAAGAGTTTGAGCTCGACCCTTATTTGGCTTAGGGTTCATGTGTATTTTCTTAGGTGTGATAGGTGAAAAAGGACCACATCATAAAGCTTAGGACTTTATGCTACTATCAAGCTTTGGTAAGCGGATATTTCTACTTTTGTGTAAGTAGACCTATATCTACTTAACTTGGAGTCACTTATGTAATGAACTGTAATAATGTGTTGGATTGACTGAGTACATGATTCTGTTGAATGAGTGAGATGGGAATCAGCCTCCGATTACATTCAAGCCGAGGTAGACTTGTCTGAAGTCAAGGCCGATCAATGCTTAGGAGGATGATAGGAAGAAAAATAACCACTCAGCAACCAGTTTGTCATCAACTGAGTAGCTGAGAGACCACGTTGCCAAGAGTGGGATCCACTCGGTACGATACAGAGAGACTATTGTTGACTAACTTTAGTGTTTAGCAATTGTGGGTTGACTTCTCTAGTGTTTTGACTAAGCCATATGAGAGTTCAGGGGCTCCTTCCTAAACTTGTACATCTAGTTGTCGACCCTGTCTAGTTCGGATACTACTCCTTCTAAGACATGCCGAGTGACTACTTGTTGACTCCCCCTGTAAAATGCATAGTTTTGTATTCTTATACATGTTTTTTTTTTATGGGTCCAATTCTTTAAGGTTTAAGGCCTCATGCAATATTTACAGTTTTATCATTAGGGTTTATGACTTACTATAAATAGCAACATCTATAAACATCATAGATATATGAAATTAGATAAAAGAGTATATTCTTATGTTTTAGAATCTTTCCCTTTTTAAGCAAGGCTGCTCTTGAGCTGGCATTGTCGGATTATCAAGTGTTGATTAGACTCATTAATCCCTCCTAAATTCTTATCGTTCTTAACCCCAAGATTGTGGTGAACCTTCTCATTTGAATTGGTTAGTGAGTTGCATCTAACCCTCATTTGAATCCTAAGCAATATTTAGTGTTCGTGAGTTGTATCGAACTCTATTTTGAGCTCAAATCACTGATTTTATTTGTGTCTTAGTGTGTGATATCTATTTACATTCACCATTGAAACCAACCATTTCACTTCCTATTCATCAAACCCATTCTATCCATTTTAGGTTTTCGAGATTCACTACCATTGGTCCGTATCAGAGTGAAATGTTTCCTCATATAAAGTTGATCCATTGATATGTGTTTCTATTTCGAAAACTTAGAAACTAAATTATTCTTTAGGGTGTTCATCGAAGTGAATCCTATATGAAAGAATGTAATATGAAGTTGAGAAACAAAGCTAGAATTGAGATAGTTTAATTGTTTATAATGCGAGACTTAGGATTCATGCTTGATACTAAGTTATTGTACTATATACTACATTTATGGCATGGCACGAAAGAAGCTACGGGTCGAGTTTTTAAAAGCTTAAACACTGTTGAGTTGGCTTTTGAGCATATAGAACTGCACTGCTCAACTCATTCTAGCCACGATGTGTGACTGACCATTTGTTGGATTTTCAAACCACAGTGGGTGGTTTTGTTGGGGGTCCTACTCTTAAGTAGTTCCTTATTGCCTTAGGTTCCTAGATGTAGTATCTAGATGCTCGAGTATGTCGACTAACTGGATGGAGAATTGGAAAAGTATAGGATATTAGTACCGATGCATATCATGTGCATGATCATAGCATGAATTTCCTATGTAAATAGTTTGTATTGGTAACTTGGATTATGAAATTGAATATCTTATAGTATTGATCTTCGTAAATATGTATTGTACTTGTTCTATGCTTTGTTTTATCCACTCTCACTTAGCTCACATAGGGTTAAGGGGATACTTATGTATCCTCAAGTTATGAAGAGAATTGATAAGGCAACATTAGTTGGGGGAAAAAGTTTTTTAAGAGCACTTAAGATGGATTCAGCCACTTTTGAAGAAGTTTTGTAATATATTGTTGTTATTTCTATAAAGGACCTGTACATATGAAAATATATATATATACTGTATTTTAGGTTTGGATAAGTTTGATGGATGTGCTTTTTGTATAAAAAGGTATAAAGCTGAACTCCATTATAATACTCTTTTGTTATAAATATAAATTTTGTTGAGTATAAACAAGTATTCCTATTTAATGGTACATCCTGTGCTATACTAAGATGTGTCATAAACCCTAAAGAATAGGCCCATAATTAAAATATTCACAAGAGTACAAAATTGTACGTTTAATAAAAGAAGTCGACATGCAGTCATTTAGCTTGTCTGGGAAGGAATAGGATATGAACTAGATGGGGTTGGTAGTTGGATGTTTAGGTTTAAGGAAGAGTCCTTGAAGTCTCGCAATGCTTGGCCGAGATATCTAAAAGGTCAACCCACAATAGTTTTTCCATGCCGTGCCAAGTAGATCTTTAGCCTTAAGTCCTTGGTTATATGGTCTCTTGTCTTCTCAGCAAATGATAGACTTAATGCTAAGTGGCTCCTTTTCTTCCCCTCGGTCTTTTGGTGTTAGCTCAACCTCAATAAAAAATGATCGGCCTTTGCATTAAACAATTTGGCCTTAAGTTAGAATAGGTCGACTTCAGCTTTTGGTAGGTCGGTATCGGCTTGGGACAAGTAGGCCTCAACTTGGAGATAGTCATAGGTTAATTCCCATCATTATTGTAAGGCCAAAAAGAAGTCGTCCTTGACACTAAATAATAAGCATAGGCTGAGATGCCGAACAAACTTCTCTTCCCTTTTCTCTTCACCATGGGTGTTAAGTTGCTCTAGACTTCCTCAACATTCATGGAGGTCAAGCAATAACTCTTCCCATCCTTCTAAACTGTGTAAGTATTAAGGAAGCCATCATGGATCACTTTCCAGTCATACCCCTACGGTCGGCTAAGAAGTAAATTTGCGACATTCATAAGAACCACATCAAATTCAATCTCATCCTCATATCGCCCTACCATGAATGTTATTTGAGCTCTTTTATGCACATGGACCATACCCCTGTCATTAAACCACTTCAATCCATATGGTCGGGGATGTGGGTAGGTTTGCAATTTCATCTTCTCTATTAGCTCGGTAGAAATGATGTTGGTGTAGCTTCCTCCATCAACAACTAGGGAACAGGTTTTCTCATTCACCAAGCATCGAATATGAAATAAATTTTCTCTTTGTTTGGGATTTGCCTTCAGGTCGACTCATTAGCTCATCATGGCTAAGAGTTCATCCAGATTCTTAATATAGACATCCTCTTCTAGCAACTCGTCTCTCGAATTCTTGTCGCTTTAACTCTCAATTTGAGCTTTAGGTCCTTTTCCCATTAAGATCATGACCCTTTTATTCGAACATTGAGAAGCAATATGCCCATTGCCTAAGCACTTGAAGCATTTGACTTCTCTGGCCTTAGTGTTTGGTACTCTCTCTTTCTCTACCTTCTTTGTCTTGGCTAGATTTGGTTAACTAGACTCACCTCTATCCATCTTCTTCTTTAGCCTTCTCTTGGCATACTTCTCAAGTTCAAGGCTAACTGGGTAAGGTCGGTTAGTAGGCCTCTGATGCCTTCTCCACCTTTGCCTTTCTACTCTTAATGCCAGATTGATTAGCTCATCCGATGAGTTAAATGGTTGCAATTCAACTATGTCGGCAATGTTGCCTCGAAGTCCACTTAGAAACTAACAATGGTGAATCCTATGGCTCGATAATCTCGCATCTCGTCATTAAAGTCTCAAACTCTTGCAAGTACTCCTTGATAGTGTTTCGGCCCTGTCTCAAGTGATGGAAAGCATAGATCATCTCCTACTTGAAGTAAGTCGGCACAAAGTGTTGCTTCATCAACCTCTTCATAACCCTCCAAGTCTTGATCTACTCTTCTCCTTCGGCATCTCACTTAACAACTAACTTGTCCTACCAAAGGCTCACATATTCAATAAGGGATAATGAAGCTAGCTTAACCTTTGTTTAGTCATCACACTCATAACACTCAAACAACTTCTCGACTCGACGAACCCAATTAAGGAACTCTTTAGGTTGGCTACTTCTACCGAAGGTCAGCAGTTTAAGCCTGATGTTGTCAAGTCCTTGGCTATGTGCTTAGGGTTCATCCCTTGTATTCTTAGCTAGTTCACCTTAGATTGGCTACTTCTATTAGACCTCTGCTCAGCCATATTTCTTCTTAACCTTGGCTCTCTTCTTTAGGCTCCTCAATTTGCTTCGAAGTCAACACTCTTGTCATTGCTTCTTCTCGAGATAGGTTGGTTTTCTCTTCTTCTTAGCTTGACAGCTCTTCTTTACTGTCACTCATCATTATCAAGCTCATTAAAGCCACTTCTACTGGTGGGTGATCGTTCTCTTCTTTCACCTTAGCCAATATGTCTATGGCCACTAACTAAACCAGTAAGCTCCTGAATAGAGTAAGTGAGATTTTGAATATGATATTCTAAGTTGTCAATACGTCACCTCAAACTTCCATGAGAGCTATCACTACTTTATTGACACTATCTTAAGACATTCTTGTTCGTATAGTAATTTCCAGAGAGAATTTGAACAATCATGATTTACATCAAAACACAACTACAATAACCTAAAAATGATTGCTAATCGACTTCTATAACTACCTATAACTAACAAACACTTCTACAGTGATTAGAATCAACTATTGAAAGTTCTGTTACTCAACTCAACAGTAGTGCAATACTATGTCTATTGAAAATATGAACAATACACTACACTACAGAATGACAACTAACAAATGTTTAAATAACGAAACAATCTTTGAAGAACACTAGCATGTGTATCTTCCTAAAGCTCTGATATCGAGATGATTCAGCAACAAATCTCGAACCAAAATGGGTAATTAAGGGTTCAAGTAGGTATAAAGAATATGAAGTAAAATGTTGGGGGGGAAGGGGAGGGGGGGAGGTGGGGGTGGTGTAGGGGTGTGCGGTGTTATGTGTGTTTGACAATGAATGTCTATAGATATCAAGCACCAAGACACAAATACAGTCAAGGATTGAGCTCGAAATAGGGTTTAATATGACTCATAAACACTAAATGTCACTCAGGTTTAAAATGAGAGGTTAGATTTAACTCACTAACTTGCTCAAATGAAGACATTCGCCATAATCTTAAGAACAAGATTGATAAGAGTGCTAAAAAGATTAAAGATTTAAGCAATACTCAATAATCTGGCAAATGCAAGCTCTAAGAGCTCATGAGTAACCTTACTTAAAAGAGGAAAGTTCCAAGTGTAGGTATATTCTTCACTATTCGATTATCTATTAATTACAAATGTTACTATTTATAGCAAATCCTAAACCCTAATGGTGAAATTGTAAATAATGTACAAGGCCTTAAATCCTAAAGAATGGGCTCATAATTAAAATATTCACAAGAATACAAAAATATGCAATTAATAGAAGAAGTCAATATTCAGTCATTCAACCTATCCAAGAAGGAGCAGGATCTAAATTAGACTGGGTCGGCGATTGGATGTCTAGGTTCAAGGAGGAGTCCTTGAAGTCTCATAGTGCTTGGCCAAGATACTCCAAAGGTCGGCCTACAATCATTGATTTCTAGAATTAGTTAGCACTAATCTTTCCACGCCATGCCGAGTGAATCTTTAGCCTTGAGTCCTTAGCTGTGTAGTCTCTCATCTTCTTGGTAAATGACAGACTTGATGCCGAATAGCTCCTTTTCTTTCTCTTAGTCTTCTAGTATTAGCTCGGCCTCAGCAAAAACTAATCGGCCTTATCATTGAACAATTTGGCTTTGGGTTAAAATAAGTGGGTTTTAGCTTCTAGCAGGTCAGTGTCACTTTAGGATAGGTCAACCTCAGCTTGGAGATAGTCATAGGCTGATTCCCATCACCTTAAACCCTAATGAATGAACCCATAATTAAAATATTCACAAGAATACAAAACTGTATGCTTAATAGAAGAAGTTGGAATGCAGTCATTTGTCCTCTCCTGGAAGGAACAAGATCCGAATTGGATGGGGTTGGCAATTGGATGTCTGGGTTTGAAGAGGAGTTCCTGAAGTTTCTTGGTGGTTAGCTAATATACCCAAAAGGTCAGCCTATAATTGCTGAGTACTAGAATTAGTCGACACTAGTCTCTTCGTGATATGCCAAGTGGATCTTTAGCCTTAAGTCCTTGGTCGGGTGGTTTCTCGGCTTTTTGGTAGACAATAGACTTGATGTTGAGTGGCTCCTATTCTTCCTCTTAGTCTTTGGGTATTAGCTCAGCCTTGGTAAAAGTTGTTTGACCTTGGCTTTGAACAATTTGGCCTCAAGTTAGAACAGGTTGGCTTTAGCCTTTGGTAGGTCGGTGTCGACTTGGGACAGGTTGACCGCAACTTGGAGATAGTCGTAGGTTGATTCCTATCATAAGAGGTTATAGGAGTTGAGGCAAGGAGGTTTGAGTATGGACGCCTATGTAAAAAAATTTCAAATGTTAATGATCCATTATAAAGTAGTAGAAGTCAAGGACTAAACTATCTCTAAATTTATTAGTGGATTAAGATATGAGATAGGAGGCATTTTGGAAATTAAGGAAATTAGCACACTTGACAAGGCAATCCGAGTTACTTAGAGGATAGAGTGTCATCGGATAAGTAGATTCTAAGCTCCTACTAGTTGAGTGCCACCAAGCTAACTTATCCAATGTAGACCTATGTGATCATAATTGAGCAAAACCTAACCTGTTTTAGTTACCTAAGCTGACGAGAAGGAAGTCTTGAGGAAGTTTGAGAAGGGACAAAGCTCTAACAAGAAGACAAATGAAATTGAGTGCTTTAAGTGCCAAGGATTTGGGCATATAATGGCTTTATTCCTTGATAGAAAGACAATGATAGTAAAAGGAGAAATGCTAACCACTGAAGTTAAGAGTACTAATGAAGAGGTGGAGGAACAAAAAGAATCTAGACAAGAAAACTTATCCAAAGAGGAGGAAGCTATCTATAATGAAGAAGGCAATTTCATGCCTGCAACAACGGTACTAAGATGAGTGTGCTAGTCCAACACTTGAAGATGAGCAATGCGAGAACCTGTTTCACATTAGTTGTAAGGTCAAGGGAACATTATGTACACTCATTCTTGATAGTGGTAGTTGTACCAATGTAGCCTCTACATTTATGGTCTAGTAATTGGAGCTCTCGAACACACCCCATTGTAAACCTTAAAAATTGCATTGGCTTAGTGATAAGGGAGCCTTATGAGGAACCTAGTAGGTTACAGTACGGATCCCTGTTGGGAAGTATCAAGACGAGGTCCTCTATGATGTATTATCCATGAATGCTTTGTACATCCTTCTTGGAAGGCCATGGATGTTTGACTAGCAAATGATTTATGATGGAAGGAAGAATATGTGCTCGCTTGAGCATGATAGAAGGAAGGTAAGGTTGAACTCTTTAACTTCTAAGCAAGTTAAGAATATGCAAGTTCAGTTTAGTCGAACCCTAAAGAAGGAGGTTTTGGTAATGTCTTGAGCTAAGCTATTGTAAGATATAAAGTCAGAAGCACCAACCTTCTTGATAATCAAAAGGTTAGCAACCGGCTAAGGTAAAAGGTTTGTTAGATGATTTTGCCAACCTATTCCCTAATGAATTGCCTAAAGGACTACCTTCAACCCAAGGGATTGAGTACACAATTGATTTACAGCTAAGTGTAACACTACCAAACAAGCTTGCTTATAAACTAAACCTTAAGCAAGTCATCAAGCTATAGAGGCTAATTGATGAGCTAATATAGAGAGGCTAGGTCCTAGAATCCTTGAGTCCTTGTCTCATGCTAGCCCTATTAATGCTAAAGAAGGATAGCACATAGTGGATGTATATATATAGTTGAGCTATCAATAGAATCATCATCAAGTACAGGTATCTTATTCCTTAACTTGATAACATGTTAGATGAGTTACATGGGCAAGAGTTTTTCGTAAAATTGATGTTAAGTCTAAATACCATGATATTAGAATGCGGACAGTGAACAAGTAAAAGACCACATTTAAGACCCAACATAGATTATATGAATGGCTAACAATGTCATTTGGGTTATCAAACACATAGAGTAAGTTCATGCGATTGATGAACTACGTATTCCGAGAGTTGATCAAATGATTTATGGTTGTATATTTCAATGACATTCTTATTTACACCCTTAATTTAGGGACTCATTGTAAGCATCTTTGAGCTTTTTTTTCTAAGCTCTAAGCTAAGAAGCTATATGGAAATCTTAAGAAGTTGGAGTTTTACTGACTTAATGTGGTTTTCTTAGTTTTTGTAAAGAGTGGAGGGGGTATCCAAATTGACAAAGAAAAGGTGAAAGCAATTACTAAATGGCTTATGTAGACCTATTTTGCTGACATTTGTAGTTTCTATGGACTAGTGTCATTTTAGTAGTACTTCATTAAGAACTTTAGTACCATCATAGCTCTACTTACTAAACTATCAAAGAAGAATGTCAAGTTCAAGTGGGGAGTTAAGGAGCAATAGTGCTTTCAAGAAGTGAATGGGAAGTTGACCATTGCTCTTGTACTTGCTCTACCCAACTTCAATAAGGTATTTGAGTTGGAATGTGATGCTTTTAGGATAAGCATAGGCACCATGCTGATGTAGGAAGGTCGACCTATCACCTACTTCAATGAGAAGTTCCGAAGAGCCATACTTAACTATTTTATACGTGGAATTCTACTCCTTAATTTAAGCTTTAACGGTCTAGCAACACTAACTACCGTCAAGAGAATTCATGATCTATACTGACCACAAGTTTTTAAGGTATTTGAAGAGGTAACCTAAATTATAGAAGAGATATGCAAAACAAGTCGAGTTCATAGAGGGGTTTTCTTACATCGTGGAGTATCAAAATGGCAAGAACAATGCAGTGGCCAACATCCTATCACAATGGTATAACCTCTTGACTGAACTCCAAACAAGACTTCTTGGATCTCTATAAGTAAGAGCTTATAAGCTAAAGGCCCATACATTGGCTTGATCTATGAGAAGTGCGAAGAAGGACGAGCTATAGATGACTATTACAGCGAAGTAGGATACTTGTTTCAAAAAGACAAATTGTGTATCCTGATATGATCCATGCATGAGTTATTAGTGTGAAAGCCATACGATGGTGGACTATTTAGCCATTTTGGTAAGGGGAGGACTCTTGTGTTGTTGGCATCAGGGTTCTTTTGGCTTAAGATGAAGAGAGAGGTGCATTTTGTGTTGGAGAGGTGTGCTACTTGTAAAAGGGAAAAAAGTCAAGTTGAATAAGGGCCTTATCTACCATTGCTTGTCCATACCAAACTATAGTCTTAGCTAATCATATACTTTGTGCTTAAGCTACTGAAGATGTTTGTAGGGAAAAACCCCATCATAGTGGTTTTGTACCAATTCAGTAAGATGGCATGCTTTGTGTTGTCTAATTGAATAAACAATGGTTTGGCTATTTTTGTTCTCTTTTTGCAGGAAGTGGTGAAGTTATATAGAGTACCAAAGACTGTAGTATCTAATCGGGATCCCAAGTTCTTAAGCCATTTATGAAAGACACTGGAAACGACTAGGAACCAAGTTATTATTCAATATATCTTGCTACCTACATATGGATGGTTAGATGGAGGTCATCAACTGAACTATGGGTACGTTGTGTTGAGTTGCAGTAAAGAGAAACCAGGTCAATTAGGATCTATGTCTACCCATGATTAAATTTGCTTATAATAGGACAGCTTAAAGTGTCATTGACAAGTCACCCTTCAAGATTGCTTATGGATTTAACCCTAAGCTATATGCTACTTCTAAGCTTAGGAGATAAATAAAGGATGAAAAGTTAGAGAATTCTAACCTAGTGATTTGGTATGGGTTCAACTCAACAAGGACTTATTCCTAAGTTTGAGGAAGATCAAGTTATCTCTAAGGGTAGATGGACCATTTAAGGTTACTAAGAAGATCAATCAAAGTACCTATCGAGTCGATTTGCTAGAAAGATATGGAGTCTTCGATTCTTACAACATTGCCGACCTCAGCTTGTACATCCTAGAGGATGAGCTACTTGAAGCCGAGCCAAATTTAATCCCAAATCTCAAACAACTCAGAGGGGATGATAGGAACCTAAGTCCAATTAGAAGGTCCCAAACCTAAGGACTTATAACTCTTGTATACTGAGTTTTTGTATGCCGAGCTCTCCTTACGAGTTGACTAGGAGGAGGAGGAGTTTCTTTAAGCCAACCTACCAAGCTAACCAAGCTCTTTAAGACAGATCACAATCTCTTGGGTAGAGGAACTTAATGTAGAAGCTGATAACTATCACAACTAGAAGCTCTAAGCTTGAGGTATCCAACTAACAACTTAGGTGACTAACCTTAGGCCTTATGATTCAAGCCCTTGAGCTCTTAAGCTTAGGCAACTTAGACCATAGCTTAAATAGCCTATACTAAACACTTAACCTGCTAAACTAAGCACCTAATTGGTTTAACTGTTATCATCCCCTACTCACTTGATTAGCATTGCTCGAGCTCAAAGTTTGCTTGATGATGCAACTAAGACTACGGAAATGATTCAATGATAGGTAACCTTTACTTTTTTGGCAACCATGTGCTATGGTTGCAAAATATTCCTTTTTTTAATTTTTACTTAATTACCCCCATACATTATTTGTTACTATAGGAGTCTATTTTTGTGAATTGTTAGAAACCTAGGTTTACCCTCATTGGATCATATAAATATCCTCCTTGTAATAGCTACCAAGAGGTAGAATCTTCATTAATCAAAGTAGTATCATTTTCTTCTTGTAATTGTATCTCCCTTATAAGATATAAATCAAGGATTACTCTTATCCAGTCCTTCTTGACCTTAAGCTAGTAGGGAGAGACTTTAGGGACTTGCCCGTATATCATATTAACCATAGACCTTAGCTTATGTGAGGTGTTAGTACGTAATATGCATCATCGATGCATAAGACCCAACCCAACCTTCTACATCTTCTTACCTTTCAAGCCATCTAGTAACTTAAACCCATCTCTTATGTTCGTGTGAAACCATTAGCCATGTATCCATCCATGACTAGTGATCATATTAGGTTGGGTTCGAAATGTCACTCACAAGAGAGTTAAACTTCTTCCTTGGACTTTATATTAAACAAATAGAAAGTGGTATACTTATTCATCAAGAAAAATATACCAAACAAATCTTGAAGAAGTTTGGCTTCAATAATGCTAAAGAATCATCTACCCTAATTAGCATTTCAACAAGGCATAATTTGATAGTTAATGGTAAAATAGTAAATGAGAAACCTTATCATAGTTTGATTGGATCTTTGTTATGTTTAACTACTTCTTACCCTAATATTTTATTTAGTGCATGTATCTGTGCTCAGTTCTAAAGTGCACCAATAGAAACACATCTCACTGCTCTTAAAAAAGATTTTTAATTATATTAATAATATTACAAAATTAGGAATTTTGTATCCTAAAAATCAAATTTTTGATTTAATGGAATACTCAGATACTAATTATGCGAGCTATAAGGTGGGCCGAAAAAGTACTTCTAGTACTTGTTTGTTTTAAGGGACAAACTAGTTTCTTGATCCTTCTAAGAAACAAAATTCTTTCACCCTTTTAAGAGCAAAAGTATAATATGTTTCTATTGGCAACTGTTGTACTAAGATTTTGTGGTTAACTTGCGTTATAGCATATTCACCATGTCACCTTAGTGCTCAACTCACATTGTAGCATAAGGACCAAAGAAAGGGGCTATAGTGAACACACCCGAAAACCCCATTGACTTAACTCTTAAAGATGAACCAATAGGACTAAACCTTATTGAAGTTAAACAACAACAACTTCAAGATAAACCACTTGAGCCTGTCTTAAAAAACCCATAATGAAGTATCTCAGAAAAAAAACCTACGCACAAACTCTAGATCTCTAAAAGGAGGATCAAGATGAGGTTAGACAAGAGAGTACTCAACCTCTACTCTTTGATAATCCTCTTGAACAACCCTAAGAAGTCTAGAAAGTTGTAGCTTCTTCTTCCTTAAAAGAAGTTGCTGAATTAAAGACTTCTCTCCCTTCAAAACAAGCTTAAATTTCTATTGAGAAAGATCCTTTTATGGAACCTAAAGTGATTCTTGAAACCAAGAAATAGAGAAAGAGGCTGAGGATAACTAAAGCTAAAAGAATAGAGAAGAGTCAAAAGGTTCTATCCAAGAACCCATCAACTCCTAAGCTAAGTGAAGGAATCAAAAGGAGATACAATTAGAAAGGTAAAAATATTTCAACAAAAAAAAAATAAATTCTTTCTAGATTATGATTTCTTTGATAAGAATGAATTTTGTTGGTCTAAATTTGCAGATGGATCAGGTATGAGAAACTTAAGGAAATAGTAAGAATGAGGTGTATGATGCATTGGTTGATGAGCTTTACAAAAGGTTGGACTTAAAATATCAATAACTATGGAAGTCCTTTGTAATGAATCAAAGAATTGTGATTATTAAGAAGGATATTCAAGATTGTCTAGGAATTAAGCAAGTCATTGATGATCAAGAGTTGTTGAGCATGTGTAAGGAAGAAATCTTTAAGGAATTGAGTGATGGAGTTGCTATCTATGCTACTAAGGATGTGTTTAGCACAAAGTTTAAATTGTTGATTAGAATTTTATATAAAATTTGTCATTACTTTGGAATTTCCTAAAAAGGACAAGTTTCACTTCAATAACAAAAGAGGTTGCTTTTGTAATCTTAGGGAAGCTAAGAAGAAGGAAAGTAGATATTGTAAGGTTGATTATGAGACATATCTAGTAGAGCAAAGAAACAAAACCCTATGGTAACTTGCTGATGGAGTTGTTTAAATTCAAGAAAGTTAAGTTGCATAATGAAGTTCAATCTCCTTTTTACCTTAATAGCTTAAGAGAGATAATTTTAAAGCAAATGGGAACCAATGTAAGGGATAAATTGTGGCATTTAATTAATGGTGGAATATACTTGTATCCTTCACTTTCTACAAGACAAGTTATAGTAATTGCAGAAAAAGGTAAGGGGGAGCAAAGGAAAGGGAGTAAGCAAATGAAATTAGAAAAAGAAAGAAAGGTAAAAGTATGGTTGATAAAAGAGTAAGGAAAAGGAGCAAAGTTGTGAAAAGATCAGGAGTTATTGAATTTAAGGAACCTATAGGGGACTTGTCAAAGAATGTCTCAGAGGGTAGTGAAGAAACTTTTAAATGGTCCAAACTTGGTGAAAACTCCAAGATTATTGATGAAGTTTCTATTAGACTTAAAGCTATAGTTGAGAAACAAGTGATAGAGCAACTCGATTGCTTGGAGATAGTATTTAAGGGTAGGATTCAAGAGGTTGGGCAAACCACCATAAAAAAAAAAACCCTCCTCAACACAGTTCTCCTACTAAGTTTAACCAAAATATGTCTAATCACCACCCCAATTATTAACAACCTAATTAACTTGATCAATCAACACCTTAAATAAGAACATGAACAAATTCCTCCTGTTCAATCCCTTCTAGCTGAACCAACCAATCAACCATCACCCGCAGTAGAAGAGACTCTAATTCTCTTTTGCTTAATCTCCTCCAACTAAACTAAATGATCTACCTCCTCCAATGAATGAAACTACTCTTGTCTTATACATACAGTCAACCTTAAGAGCTTTTATAGGGACAGTGTTAGTAAGATCTAACGTGGAAGACACTCAAGAATTCCTTCACTCCACTCCTCAACCTAAAGCAAGAGTTCATCAGTCTAGCGGTTCAAATTAGATACCTAGACAGCCTATCATCACTTATTCTAGAAGAGTGAAGATCCACGCCAAAAAGAAAAAAACAAGAATTAATAAATAGAGTTCTATTGTTGTTTGATTCAATCTTAGTTTGTTTCACATATTCTAGTTATGTCTTAGTTTATCAAATCTTATTTTGTTTTCTTTTAAGGACTGATGCTTCTCTAGTTTCCTCTTGGTTTTGATGTGTAAGTCTATTATAGTATAGGACATTCCACAAATGATTGTAACCTGTACTTTCTTTTAATGAAATATCAATCTCATCTTAATCTTTATCTTTGTTTCATACCCTTTAATTGTATTATTTATTAATTTTAATTGTTTATATCATATTAAGGGGGGAGTTATTTATTTCAGTGATGATAACAAAAGGGAGGACATAAGCTAAAAACATGTTCCTTAACGAATAATAAAATGAATTACATTTGTAAGCTATCAAGCAGATTGATAATAGTAAGATCAAATCACACATGAAGTGTTTTTTTTTTTTATATGTATTTCTCAAATATCATGAAGTCATAATCTAACAAATCTAGTAACGGTATAAAATTGTACATGTTTTTGGTTCCTAAAAGTGTTTTTAATCATCAAAAAGAGGGAGAATGTTAAGTTCTCTTCATAAATTTTGATGACAACCAAAGTAGTTGTTAGCTAATAAAATTTTACCAAGTATGTAGGAAAGCAGTTAAAATATCTTTAACATAAAGTAGTTCAAAGACTTTGTTAGAAGGTTCTATTTGACTCTAAGTAGCTATTCAAAACCTTTTTAAGAGAGTTCAAAATACAGTACATGTATTATGTTCAGAGAGTTGTTCAGAAGCTTCATATGAAATTTGTCAGAAGAAAGTTCAGAAGCTTATTTAGAGGCTTCATTTGCAGAGTTAAAGGAAATAAACTATAGGCACTATCAAAGACTTATTCAAAGGGTTGACTTAGAAGTTTTCAAATAATAATTTTAGAAATCTCAAAATTGAAGACCCAACTCCACTTTATTAAGTGTATTTGGATAATATACTTAATTCCATTCCACCTTAGTTGGATTTAATCCATGGGGGTCAATCATAATATAGGTAGATAAATGTTAAGTTTGGATTTTATCAATTTCAATTTGATTGTCATAATTTAATTCTTATGAATCCAAATTCAAAAAAAAAAAAAGTGTTGTAAGAACAACGAACAACAATATTATTTTAAGAGATTGTTTCAAAATCCAAGCCTTCAAGAAAGTTTATGAATTATCTACTAATAAAGATTAGTGAGTTAAGGTCGAAATTCGTAATTACAGGGAAGATATGATTGAAGACTTAGGATAAGGATCTATTTTGAAAGAGATTAAGATAAGATTAGAATTTGAAATGAAGATATGGTTTGTTTTCAAGTTTTTCGGGATTTGATTATTCAAATTTTAGACTTGATAGAGCTTAGGTGAAAATTTCTAGTTGCTAGCAGATTTTTCTAGTTTTAAGGATATCAGGTCAATTGGATTATCCTTTTGAAATTTAAGTTTCAAGTTTAAAAGAGATTTTGTTGTATTTTTTTTTTTCCTTTTTGAAAAATCAATCTCAAATTTATTCAAACTCAATGAAGAACCACCAAAGAATCTTAAGATATTTTGAGATTGAAGATTATCATGTCAACTGGATCAAGATTAAGGAATATGTTTGAAAATTAAAATTTAGATGTGGCATAGAAATATAAAAGAGTTCTAACATTATTTTGAGATAAGGTTGTGAAAGAATAGAAAAGTATCAATAGTCAATTATCCAATTCAAATTCAAGTTTAAGATATTTTAGAAAATTAAGGATTTAAGCAACGTATTTATTGTTGAAGATAAGGATCAAGTCAACAAAAAATTAGAAGCTAATAGTCTTCCAATATATAAAAGCAATTAATTCAAATCAAGTCAACACTTTTTGACGACTAATCAAAATAGCTTATCTTATGCAAAAGTTCTTACTATCTACTATCAAAAAGTTTATCAAAAACTTCATCAAAGGGTTTATTGAAGTTTAATATTTAGTGTTTTCCTTTTTATTTTTGTGAAAATTCAATCGAGAGCTATATTGTACATTTCATTTTGTTTGTAAACATCAAAAGTGTTTGAGTGTTATGTTTATTAGAGGAGATAGAGTTGTCTATAGATTTGTAGTTACCTATGAGAGAGAGGCTAGATAGGCAAGGCAGAGACTCATGAAGGCCAAGTGTTGGCAAAATTATAACTTCTCTCCTTTTGAATTTGGTTTAATGGATTAGTGGAACGATATTGATAGGGAAGACCAAATCCTTAAAGTGGAGTTGAAAGAGAGTAATAGGCATAATGCTGAAACTCTTTAAATCTTAAGCTTGATTCTCTTCTCCTTATCTCCATTTTATTTTTTAGTTGCTTATTTATTTTTATTGTCTTAGTGCATATAACTACTAAATTATCATGATTCACTTAAGTTATTAAGAGGGATTTCTATTTTATAAATCCAAAAAAGTTTAAATATTTTTAAAGAATATAAATTCACAAACCCTGCCCCCACACCTTCTCCTCTCCTCTCCCTTCCTCTTGATATCTTACATAGGATGTATAAGCATTTATTAGAAACCAATTTTCCTAACCTGAATTTAGTTAGATCATTTTGAAACAATTTGGAAGTATATATTTCATGGGGACCACAACCTCAAACCATGCCTTAATGGGAGTTAAAATAAACATTTTATGGCCATTTGAAGTTTTTACTAAATCTCAAATGTGAGAAAAAATTGAGTTCCTAATTCAATCAAATTGGACAAATTTTTAAAATATTTTGAACATTTATTTATTGGACTTCATATTAGCTTGAAGAGGGAAGTGCCTTTTCTTAGCATTTAGTAATTAATTAGGTGTTCTTATAGTGTTTTTGGAATAGAAAATAAAAAAAAAGGAAGAAATAGGAAAAAAATAAGAGAAGAGATAACATGTATCAACTTAAGATGGTGCCATGTAGCACCTACAATTAGTTACCACGTAGCATCATCCTTAGTTTGCTACATGGCACTAATGTGACACCGTATAGATGATGACAAGAGCCCACATGAGGCCACCTACAACACACCACATGAGTCATCCCTCCCCCCGACCTAACCACACTGTCTCAACATTCACAAAAGTTAAAGTTTTAAGATGTCAACTTTTACCATATTACACCTGCATTTTTTTTTCTCAATTTCAATATGTTTTTATGTATCTATGATTATGAAAAATATGGTATAAAGAGGGTACAAAAAATACTATTTGGGAATGTTGAGTTTTTATTAAAGAAAATTTTCAAAATAAAAAAAGAAAATCAAATTCAAGTAACTAAAAAATGGGTATATCTTACACTTGAGTTGAAATTAATAAAATTAAACTATATCTTTATAAGATGCCTCAAGATACTTAATCAAAACATACAATGACATCTTCTATTGCATGTATAAACCTTTATTTTCCATTAATTTGTGCAAAAACATGTTCAATTTTGGCCAAAAATGGGAAGAACCAAGATGTATTACAAAACTTACCACTATCATAAATGATTTGATCTTTTTCCAACATAGATGTTTCTTGAAGAGGAATCATGGCTTGACACTATAAATAGGAGTCCTCCATGTGCATTTAAACCACTCCTAAGCATTGCAAATTCTCTAATTGAATGCAATTGCTACTTTCTTACTTTAAGCTTTAAAATAGCTAAATTCATTCACTCTCTTCAATTTCTCTCATTATATAGAAAATCAATCTGAGATAAAATAGTGAAATAATCTATATTCTTCCTAGAGCAAAGACTAGTAGGTGGATTTGATTCAATTTTAAGGTTGGGTGAAGTAAGCTAAAGGCTGAAGTTAAGAGTACAAAGTTAGGGTTTATTTATCTCCAAGTTGAATTTTTTGGGGAAATCGAAGAAGGTAGGCTTAGGTTTTCCAAAATTGAGTTGGAGCTTTAAAAATTGACATCTTGGGAGCTCGAAGTCACTGGCTTCACCTCAAGAACCAACTAAAGCACCATCAAACTAACCTTGGCAATTAGCATATAATGTAAGTTTTCATCCTTTATGTTGTTTCCTTAGTTGTTAATCCAAAATTATATTAAAAATTGAAAGAAAATTAAAAAAAAATTTGAAAAATATGATTTGATATTTTTTTGTCACAATTTTACTTAAACAATGTATTTTTCTTTTGTGATGTTTAGTTATTTGCATAATAATTAATTTTAGAATACTTTATATCATGTTTGTTAATTTTTAGTAAATATGCTGAGGCTTTAAATAAAATGATCATTATGTTCACATGTCTTAGGCTTTAATGAAAAATAATTAGCACATTTTAACTTTAATGAATAAACAAGTTGCATGTTTAGGTTTTAATTAACTATTATCTTCATGTATAAATGAGATTTTTGCCATGAGTAAGCATGTTAAATTAAATAACATTGTTTTGTATGATGATGTGGAAAAAAAAAATTAGAAAATGGAATACTAATGAAAATTTAAAAAAAAAAAAAAAGGTTGTTGCATGGTTTGATCAATCATATTTTTCTTTTTCCTTGGTTATGTTTACATGATTTGAATTCATTGCCGTATTTTATGCATGGTTTGATCAATTTTACTATGTGATATTTTTGCCTTGTTAATGTGTTCTTTTCAAAGTAAAAGGGTTATTTAGTTTATTTTCAATAAAAATTTTTACACACTTATAAAAATTGTTTTCTTTTCATAAATAAAAGAATAAATTGGCTTTTTTCAAAGTCTAGGAGCATTCTAGGATTTTTCAAAAGTGGACTAAAAAACCAATTTTTTTTTAAATTATTAACTATTAATGAACCAAAAGTGAAAAGTGTTTTTCTTTTCAAAAAGAGAATGAACCCATAAATTGAATTCTTTATCAATTTAGAATTGCATAGGCCTAAGCTTGGCTAGTAGGTACATAGATACTTCAGGCAGCCTTAAAAATATAGAAAACTAAATTTCCTACATTCTTGATGTAAACCCCTTTTTACTTTGAAAAAGACCATGGAAGATTAAAGGTCCAATTTTTTGCTTTGTGGACTTATTTTATGGTAACAACAAAGGTTTTAATAAGTTAGCCCTTGGATCTATTAAATCTTTAGTTTCTTTTTCCTAAACACTTTTAGAAAAAACTTATAGACCAATAGGTAAAATTAAGGTCCATTTACTCGTAGGCCTTAATTTTATTCTTTTCTTAACTTGGTCAAGTAGCAACTCCATTTAAAAAAATACATTCTTCAATTCAAACTTTTCCTAATCTAGTGGGGAAACTTTTATTAAAATAGGCTAGGTTTGGTATAAGTCTAATTAAGAAAAGAAAAATCGAACTTTCAACTCGATAACACCCTCTATAAGATTTTACTTAGACTCCTATTTATAATGCTTTAAACCTAGGGTTATAGGGAAACTTTCCAAAAATAAAAAATTCTTTCATCAACAACATGTTCACTGTAAACCCCACGAATCTAGCCTTCTAAGTATAGAATCAAATGCCCAAAGTGTAGATGATTTCCTACAATCAATAGAGCTAATGAGATTTAAAACCGATTAAAATTTCAATTCAAAACCTAAAGCGAATATGAAAAACCTTGAATTATCAATTGAACCTCTAATTGCATATAAAGACCCTAAAGCCTCAAGTATATGTAACTACAAAACCTAACCTCAATTCTTATCAAAACCTTAAAATAACAATTGAAAACTTAATCGCGTATGAATATTTTAAATTCTAAATGTGTAAAAACAGTAAAGATTGTACCTAGATGTAATAAAAACCCTGAAACTATAACTTTAAGGATATAAAAGCACTAATTCACCATAATTTACCTTAAAACCCTAATTGATAATATAACCTTAGTATTATACTAAATCATTAGTAAAAAATTAAAGATAACCTTCAATCATTCACAAATATTTATAATACTAAAGTAATCCTTTGGAAACTAAGATGTTGCATCATAGATCACATTCATCTTCTAAGTATATAACTAAGTTAGTGTTACATAGAGTTAAAAGTTCAGTTGATGCTTATATAAAAGCATTAATTCACCATAATTTACCTTAAAACCCTAATTGATAATATAACCTTAGTATTATACTAAATCATTAGTAAAAAATTAAAGATAACCTTCAATCATTCACAAATATTTATAATACTAAAATAATCCTTTAGAAACTAAGATATTGCATCACAGATCACATTCATCTTCTAAGTATATAACTAGGTTAGTATTACATAGAGTTAAAAGTTCAGTTGATGCTTATATTACATATAGTAGGTATTAGTAACCTAAGTGATACTTTTCATAATAATTACATTAAGTAACCTACTAAATGATGTGTATAGAATATAAATACCTAAAGGAAGATTTCATTAGCTATTTTTATTAATCATTTCACTAAACTCCTTATTTTCTTTCGTTTTCTTAATTTTTCTCCTAATGGAAAAGTTAACAAAATGTCATTTTTACTCTAGAATCATCTCTTTCTTTCTAATGTTTTATTTTCTTTTCTTTTAGATTTTTTCTCCTTTTTCTCTTCCTTTACCATCCACTTCCTTTCCCACTAAGGACCCCACTTGTTATAATTTATCAAACATAAAATACATAACACAAAACCCCTTTTCTTCTCTCATTTCTAAACCATTACCTTCTGGTTCCCCATTCTCTCAAACTTTTCAATTTTACTTCCATATCTCAACCACTTTTCATCTACTAGATAAATTAATACCTCTCTTACATATTACGAGCAAAAGGTACGTTGTTATGTAATTTTTATCTTATTTAGTAGTTAGATGTATAGGTTAGGTTAGTTTAAGAAGTTTATGTGTTGTGTACATATATGTTGTTAAAGGCTTAAAGTTACAATTTTTATGTTTAGAAGTGTAGGAATAGCCTTAGTAAATGGAAGAAGAGCATGTGTACATGTATCTAAGTATGTGTATATAAGAGTATACTAGATAAATATATGTATAAAGACTTTTGTACATAAGAATTCATTATATGTATAACCTAAAATAAGGCACATACCAACTATACATACATATACCATGCCAAATATACCCTTAAAGGACAAAGATATGAAAATTGTGAAGCTTTCTTAAGGGGGGATTTTAGGTTTACGAAAATATGTATAAAAATACGCATGTCACCGTATGTGTATATGGTTATATGTACTAGTATATGTATAAATATATAAGTATACATACTAGTATATTAAAAGTATAGGTATGTATATAACATATGTATAAAGTGTATGCATAAGTACATAAGGAAATATATATATATTTATATGTAATGAATGATTACATAAGCCATGACATCATCAAATGAATACATAAGTCATGATATAAGCAAATGATGACATAAGTGATGACACAAGCTATTAATGACCTAAGTGATGACATAAGCATAAGCTTGTAAAATAATAAATTATAAGACTACATAAGAATATAACATATATATGTACATGTACTTAGGAGTCGAAGATCCTTTAAACCCTAATACACTTCCTAAATTGAATTAAACTTAATTAAGTACATAAATTAGTAATACTAATGTAAAATTTCCTAAGTGTAAGAATCTAATAGCTAATTAAATCATTAAGTAATAAAATAGGATATAAACATAAGCAATAAGAATAATTAAGCTTTAATAAGTTAAAATTTCAATAAGTTTAGCCCATATCGTAAAACACGAGTCTTAACGTCCAAAACGGACATCATCATGTGAACGTGTGTTCGAAAAAAATGAAAAACGACTATAAGTTTGTAAATATTGGAATTAGAATGAAAAGTTACTAAATATATAAAGGAAGTCTCATAACTTACAAATATAAAAAAATAGTTATTATTAATCCCATTGAGTATGGTAAACCCTATATATATATACTTGGGTTATATTGGGGGAAACTAGACAAACTACAATAGACTTTTAATTAACTAAGGAGTCTGACTTCTCAGAATACTTATAAGTGTTACTATTTTCTTAGGCATTCAATATCAAGTTCTAGAAACCCTAAAGCTTGGAGAACGAGCAATAATCCAGGTAAGGGAGTTCTAATGACTTGCTACTTACTTGTGCATGTTATTTGTATAATGTTTTGCTGCTTGCTGTTGCTTGTATGTTTAAATGGTTGTTTTCCTTGTATGCCATCAACTGTGTGATCACCTTTTTAAATTGATAAATATAAATGTCTAACTCAAATAACCGGTTCTATTTGTCACATGTCTATGACTCAGTAAATGTATAGATGGAGAGTGTTAGCTTTGCAAAATGGTGAACAGGGTCATTTTGGAAAAAGATTTCCTAATCTTAAACGTATGTTGTACAATTTTGATAAGGCCTCTCATGCCAGAAATGATATTTTATCGTTAAGGCAAAGCTAACATAGGATCTCTAAATGATAACGAGAGAACGTGCTTTATTGTGCTTGTAAGGCCTTAGATAATTTTGGTTACGAGAGGACTCACATGTTTGTGCCCGATGGGCCTTGGATGGTGAATAGTCCTAGTTTGGGATTCACCTATTTGGATTGGAACTCTTTTCTCAACTAGGATAATAGTTGAATGATGCCTAAAGGGGTGGTGCCCTTAAGCAATCTCATGCGGATAAGCTGAAGTGCCTTGTATGGGTAAGTATAGGGGATGATTGAAGTATAGATGACGTAATTCTACACCGTTCATAGTTCTAAACTCTTATGGATGTATTGCTTGCATTCATCATGCCTGCATTCATTTTGTATGTAGATAGCTTGCTTACATGTATGATAATAATGTATGATAACTTGCTTGAACGGCAGTGGTGAGGGACAAACTCACTAAACTGTTTTATGCTCATTCCCCCTTAGTTTCTTTTGTAGGTTTACTTACGATGGGATTGTAATAAATCTCGAGTGTCGAGTGTAAGATGAAGATATGTATATTAGTGTTAGAATTAGCTGAGATCTTCATAGGTGATACATAAACATCTTTTATAGAAAATATTTATATGTTAGAATTTAACATAATTTAATTTTTCTTGCAGTTTTCTAATGTTGGTATATCCTGTCTTATTATTTGATAGGGGATACCGATTCTTTGCGGTTTTGAGAAACTGTGGAATATTGAATATTCATAGTTATTTATATTTATATTCTATGGTAAATTAATTATAAAAAAAAAAATAGTAACCTTAGCAATTAATCATTTAGAGTCTTGCAATTTCTGATTTGCAAGGCGATTTTCATATCATGGGTGCATACATGATAGGAAAATTTTAGGTAATCCTACTAGGCCCCCTTTAAGGTCTTAACATTCATGCCTAAAAGCACGACTATAAACCTTAGGCATAGTTCTCCTTTGCAATTAAAATTTTTGAAATTCCTGGATGAGAGGATCATAGCTAGAAGTATGGGTGTGATCTTCAATCTTAATCTCTTTTGGACTTCAATTCTCTACTAAAATTTCTTCCTTCAAATGCAATAATTAGTATCTTCTTCACTAACACTTTAAAACTTCTCCAAACTCTTTTAAAATTCACCAAAGACTTTAATAACCTACAAATGAAATAATTTACAAATAATCTCAAATTACTTCCAAAAAAGCATATACAATCAATAAAATTCTATAAAATTATCCTATAATATATGTGCCAAATAAGTATTGTTAATGGGATGCTAGTAATAGCTAACTTTGGTAACTTGTCTACCTTGAAGTTCTTATGATAGAATCAGCATCTAAGTCCCCTCACCTACTCTTAAGCTAAGGGCTTAGCTAAAATGGTCTATTGGATTCATAACCATTGCTAACTCCCAAAGACATTGACCTATTATGTCAAGCTGATCTAACGTTGCATTCAAGGTATCATGAGTTCAGCTTCCTCTTCACACAAGAGTAAGGTCAGGCCGAGTTACCTAATGACTTCCAACCTATTATGCTAACTTATTCCAAAGACCTCCTTACTTTCCAAGCATAGAACTATCATTAAAGAGTTCCTGAGTTTTTCCAAAGAGTATGTTCTAAGCTAAGTAGTGCACTAAGAATTGCCGACTTTATCACAGTACATTAGAGTTCATTCTACAATAGCTTTCCTCCTAAAGACATGTGTCCTCCAATCTACAAAAGTATTACCTCACAAAGGATATTCCTCTTCCTAAAAGGATTATGGATTTATCCTCTCTTTTTGTATTATATTTATGTTTAGTATTTCCCCCTTTAAGCAAATATGTATGATGGTGTAACCTTAAATTTATTGAGTATAAAAACCCTATTATAGCAATTGATGTAAACAGATTCCTTCCTTGAGTACTGAAAATATTGGAGGTTTTCCTTTCTCCTTGGTTAAGAACCCTAACCATAGCTCATATCAACCCTAAGTAAGGTTGTATGATGAGCAATCCTTCAACCCAAACCAATGAGTCACATCCCATGAGTTATAGTCTTTGTTGAGCTAAAAGTGGTATGCCACATCTACTGAGCACTCACAGGTATGCTTAACTTACTATCTACACTTCTGTCGAAAATCTATTTCCTTTACTTCAATAGTTTTGGAAGGACCCATCCAACGCTATGGTAAGATCTCGTTAGGGGCTTGCTCATGTATTTCATTTTATAACACTATAGCTCTTACAACTGTTGTTGGCTTGTATGATACCATCTTATTATCGGAGCTCAAGGTTATGAGGAGGGTCAAGAGTTCTTTAGTAGTGTTATATGTAAGTATATCTTAGTTTGAGTTGTATTTGTGGTCGAAGCTTTTGCTGTTGTGTTAGTTGCAATTATGTGTATTAGTGTGTGCTCTACTATTTTCTATTTTCATCCTCTAAAACAATGGTAGTTGTTGTATTGTATGTTGTTGTTCTACTATATGATGGGTATAGTGGTTATGGTTGTTGAAGAGTGGTGGTAATTGTTATACTATGTATTATTGTTCTATTAATAGGAAGAATGAGATATTGGTTATAGGAGTATAGTGTTGTATTTAGTGTTGTTGATGAGATGACAAACCCTAGTGTTAATAAAATGGTTAGAAGTAGTGAAAGTGATGCTCTAGGCTTAAGCTAATGTATGGAGTAAACTCCAAGAACCATAGACAAACAAGTGGACCGACCCTCTGAACTTTTGGAAAATATGCTAGTTGTGATGCAAAGAGAAATCATAGCTTGTGTTGAAAGAGTTGGCTAAGCTAATAGACATGTTGTTGATGAAACTTTAGAGGAAATTCGAGCTGAATATCACCGTAACCAACCAAATGATGAAGTTACACATAGAAGAGTTTACCCAGCTCACAATGTTCGAGTTGGAAGAGTTGAATGAAGAGCTAATAGGAGAACGAAGGTAGTAGAAGAAGAAAAGTGTTATGGTGAAGAGTTCTATGAGGTTGATCAAAGGCTCGGATGAACACCTCGAGGTGGTAGACTTGAAGGTTGATCTAATAGATTTAAGTATTCTATTTTTCATCCCCAAGGAAGGGCATAACAACTTGCTTGCCAAAGAATCATTCTTGATGATATTGGTGAAGTTAATGACGAGTTTGATAAGGATTATTATTAATAGGAGTGTTTTGCCCAAGCTCTTAAAAATATTGATAATGTGAGAATTGAAGAAGTGGTAGTGCCAATGAGTACTTAGATTAGGGCAAGTAGAGAAATTGTTCGAATATTATCATTATTCCAAAGAGGATAAGGTTAGACTTACCACCTTAGACTCACTGGATATGCTTATATGTGGTGGAAGAAGTTGCATATGATGAGAAGATGAGATTGTATATGAGGTGTAAGAACATAGGAAGAAATGAAAAGAGTCATGCGAGGAAGGTTAATTCCTTATTCATATTATTAGGATTCTTTTGTAAAGTTGTAGGAATTAAGACAAAGGAATTGATCTATTGCTAAGTACGTGCAAGAATTTCAAATGTTGTATCAAATGTAAAATAAAAGAGCTCGAGGCTCAAACTGTTTCAAGATTTCTTACTGGCCTAAGATATGAACTTAGAGATGTTGTTGAGGTGCAATTCTTTTACACTCCATACAACGTTTTAAGTGATATAAATGGAATAGACCTTACTGAGCTCTCAACTCCCAACCTATTCAATCAGTTTGACCTTTCTAAGGGAGCAATAAGATACCTAGTGGCTTAATATCGAGCAAGAAAGAAAGGATGGACATCACATGTACAAGGGATAAGAACATAGTAAGGAGGGAAAGAGAAGGAATTTGAAAAGGGGTAGACCTTAGGAAGGAAAACTAGCGAGATCAAGTGCTTTAACTATAAAGACTTTGGACATATGGCTACCTAGTGTCTAAATCGATGAACTATGGTATTTAAAGGTGATGTTCTAACCTTTGAAGTACACAATACTGATGAAGAAGTTATTAAAGCTATGAAAGAAGTAGAAGATCAAGTAAAGGTGGAAGTTATGAGAGATATCATTTATCAAGAGGAAGGAGACATATTAAGATTAGTTGTTCACTGACCTATGAGCTTAGAGCCTAACGAAAAGAATGAACAACAAGAGAATTCATTTCAAACTACATGTAAGGTAAGAGATCAGTTGTGTACTTTGATCATTGATGATGGTAGTTGTATGAATGTTACATCCATGAGTTTAGTTGAGAAATTATAATTACCAACCTCTCCACATCCTAAATTGTACAAGCTACAATAGCTAAATGAGAAAGGACCATTACATGTTACAAAACAAGTATTTTTACTTATATCTTTTAGGAGTTATAAGCATGAGATCATGTATAATGTATTGTCGATGTATATCTTATACATTTTGCTTAGCTAACCTTAGCTATTCGATAGAAGAGTCATGCATGATGGGTATAAAAATACCTATACATTCTAAAAGGATGGTTGACCTATTACCCTTATCCCCATGACACCAAGCCAAGTCAACTTTATGTAATTAAAATTGAGCCAACGATCTAAGAAAACTTTTGCATTAGCTGATCTAAGCTTAAAAGAGTCATACAATCTGATGAGCCAACCTTTTTGTTGATATAAAGATTATTTGAATTAAGAAAGTAGACTGACTTGCTTAAAGAGGTCAAAATGCTGCTAGAAGAGTTAGCCAATCTATTTCCTAAAGAACTACCAATAGGATTAGCCTCATTACGAAGAATAGAGCTTAGCATTAACTTACAAATTGGGCCTACTTTGCCAAATCAACCAGCCTATCGAATGAATCCCAAGCAAGCTACCAAGCTACAAAGGTAAGTAAATGAGCTCACTAAAATAAAGTACGTTAGAGAAAGTTTGACTCTATATGTTGTGTCTACACTATTAGTTCTGAAGAAGGATGGAAGTTGGAGAATGAGTGTAAGCATCAGAGATGTTAACAAAATCACCATTAAGTATAGATACCCAATTCCTACATAAGATGATATGTTAGATGAATTACATATCATGAGGATCTTTTCAAAGATTAACTTCAAGTCGGGATATTTTCAGATACGTTTGCGAGAAGGAAACAAGTGGAAAACTGTTTTGAAGATGAGGCATGGATTGTACAACTTGCTTGTAATGCCGTTTGGTTTATCCAATTCTTTGAGTACATTTATGAGTTTGATGAACCATGTGTTGAGGAATTAGATAAGGAAGTTTACTGTATTCCATTTTGACAACATCTTAGTATACAGTCCTGATTTGTCAATTATTAAGTCAAGCAAATCATCTCCAAACTGTTTTCGAAGTGCTACAAGCTATGAAACTATTTGGTAACCTAAAGAAATGATGTTTCTATTAAGAGGAAGTCATGTTTCTTAGGTATGTAGTTAGTGATGGAGGCTTAAGAGTGGATGAGGAGAAATTTTAAGTTATTATGGAGTAGCCTAGCCCAACCTCTTGTATAGACGTATGAAGTTTTCATGGCCTAACATCTTTCTTATGTAGGTTTATTAAGAACTTTACTTTTGTTGTCGTACCCCATACTAAGCTCACCAAGAAAAATGTTGAATTTCAATAAGGAAGTAAGTAGGAAGAGAGCTTTGCCAAGGTAAAGAGTAGCTTTACTTACACCCCAGTTCTATCTTTTCCTAATTTCAGTAAAGTCTTCAAATTGGAGTGTGATGCATCTGGCATTAGTATAGGAGCAATTCTCATGCAAGATTACCAACCTATTACCTATTTCAATGAGAAACTTAAAGGATCTACTTTAAATTATTCTGTGTATGAGAAGAAATTATGTGTGCTTATCTAAGCTTTAAGATACAATGACATTACCTATTATCTAATGAATTTGTTGTATACATAGCTCATCAAACCTTAAGATACTTGAAGAATTAACCAAAGTTATCTAAGTGACAAGTCAAATGGGTTGAATTTCTAAAGGGATATTCATTTGTCATTAAGTATAAGGAAGGGAAATTAAATGTGGTTGCATATGCCCTATTTAGACTGTTAGGACCCTAAAGGAGGCCTAATAGAATTACTTAAAATTTCTATAACATGCGTGTACCCATGATATGAAAACCACCTTGCAAGTTAAAGATTACAAGACTCTAAATAATAAATCACTAAGATTACTAATTTTAGTAATTAATTTATTGTAATATAACATAACATAACATAACATAACATATAAATGTAAGTAACTATAGATATCTAATATCCCATAGTTGTAAACCCCGTAAATTTAGCTATTTAAGAGTAGAATTGAACCCTAATACTATAGATGACTTAAACAGTCATTAAAGCCGAGTAAAATAAAAATTTAATAAATCATAAATTTAAATATATTATAAATAGTAAAAAACCTTAGAAATTGATCAAAACCCTAAATCGCATACTAAAATCCTAAAACTGACTTATATACTATTAAT
Organism: Lumnitzera littorea; assembly: GCA_024138015.1. Lineage (NCBI taxonomy): Eukaryota > Viridiplantae > Streptophyta > Magnoliopsida > Myrtales > Combretaceae > Lumnitzera > Lumnitzera littorea. The sequence goes on along the minus strand of JAMXBB010000006.1, from coordinate 77,164,923 downwards.
TAAAATTGAACCCGAATTTGATCGAAACCTTAAAATTATAAATATAAACCTATAAAATAATTAAATATTACTCAATAGTGATAAAATTATAGTCGATTGCAATTTTCGACTAAATAGCCTATTCGCGTGAAATTATAATGAAATCGCTATAATATCTTGTAAAAATTATAGTTACATTGGATACCAATTAAATTGATAAAATTTCAAAAAAATTTAAAAATTAATTTATGATGAGATTTGTTATAATTTATATGTTTCGAAAAATTACATATGTTTATTATTAAATTTTATTTTCCTTTTCTTTCATTTTCAATTTATCTCTTTTCTCTCTTTTTCTCAATTGTGATATTTTGGAAACCAATTAGCTGCCCACGTGAGAGAAACAAATTGCCATGTGTAACTCTTAGCTTAAATTTTAAGCTACTCATCATGTGAATAAAAAAATAAATAAATAAAAAGCTGGAAAAAGAAAGAAACGAAACAAAACAACAAAATCTAGAAACTAACTTGCACACAACCAAAAAAAAAAAGATCTTGGAAGCAAACCGTAAGGAGAAAAAAAGAGAGAAAGAAGGAAGAAAAAGAAGAAGAAAAGAAGAAGGAAAAGAAGAAGAATTAGAAGAAAAAGGTAAGTAAATTATTTAGTATAGGTGTATGTATAAATTATTTAGACCATCGTAAGACAGGTTAGTTTACTTATATACATGTATAAATATAGTATTTGTATAGTATATTTTTAATAAAACACTACTATTACATGTATATATGTGCACAAATACATAAATTAAATTATATATGCATGTATTAGGCTATGTATGTATACATGTATGTACATAGGTATATTATATGGAAGAGTATTTATTATGTATTTTTTTAAAGTATACATATGATTAGTATTAAGTATTTTCATTACCTAACTATAGTATAAATATATGTATATACCGTAACTATATATGTGTATACATGTATATTTATTTTTGTATATATATATATATATATATATGTATAGTCGTATAGTATATATGTAGTGGAGTATTTTTATATGTATGTATATAAGACATATATATATATATATATATAATATAGAGTATATGCTTTGGGGTATATGGCATAATATATGTATAATATATCGTATACATATTTTATAACAAATATTATGTAAATATATATACCGACTATATAATATAAGAATAGGTATTTGTAAATCATTTATATCTAAGTATTCGGAAATTATATAAGTATATTATTATGTATAAATACAAATACATGAATATATATATATATGTACATAAGAGTATGTTTATGTTCATAAAATAAGTATATACATACATATAGCGTATAACATATATTAGATATATGTAATATATTGAAAATATATATAGATATATATATGTATGTATAAATCGTGAATACATAATTAATAAGAAAATGAGAAGTAATAAAAATAATAAAGGTCATAATAATAATAATAAGCATAATAAAGTAAAAATCTCAAAAATAAGAAAATATACTCAAAATGATAAAAATATCGAATATAAGATTTCAATAATTATTAAATCATAAACATGTTAAGAAAAAGTGAAAATTAATATTTTATAATTTTTAAACTTAAATAATAATTTTGGTGATAATTTTATATCACAATTTAAATTACGAGTCATAACATCTAAAACGGACATCACCGTGTGAACGTACGTCCAAAAACAATAAAAAATGACTATAAGTTCACAAGTATTGGAATTAGAATGAAAAAGTTACAAAATACATAAAAGAAATCTCATAACTTATAAATATAAGAAAATAGTTACTCTTAACCCTATTGAGTATGATAAACCCTATAAATATAAGACTTGGGATATATTGGGGAATTAGATAAACTATAGTAGACTTTTAATTAACTAAGGAGTCTGACTTTTCAGAATACTTATAAGTGGTACTATATTTTAGGTGTTCAATATCGAGTTCTGGAAACCCCAAAGTTTAGAGAATGAGCAATAATCTAGGTAAGGGAGTTCTAATGACCTGCTACTTGCGTGTGTGTGTTACTTGTATGATGTTTTGCTGCTTACTGTTTCTTGTATGTTGGAATAACTGTTCTGCTTGTATGCCATCATCTATGTGATCACTTTTTTTTAAGTTGATAAATATAAATATCCGACACAAATAACTGGTTCTATTCATCGCATGTCTATGACTCAATAAATGTATGGATAGAGAGTGCTAGCTTTGCAAAATGTTGAAAAGGGTATTTTTGGAAAAAGTTTTCCTAATCTTAAACGTATTTTGTACAATTTTGATAAGGGCCGCAGTGCCAGAAATGATATTTTTTCGTTAAGGCAAAGTTAGCATGGGTTCTCCACTTGATAAAGAGAGGACTCGTTTTATTATGCCTGTAAGGCTTTGGTTAATTTTGGTTTGCGAGATGGACTCCCAAGTTTGTACACGAGGGGCCATGGAGGGTGGATAGTCTTAGTTTGGAATCCCCTTATTTGAATTGAAACTCTTTTCTCGGTTAGGGTAATAGTCGAGTGCCACCTAGTGGGGTGAAGCCCTTAGGTAGCCTTATGCGGGTAAGCTGAGGTGCTCTGTGCAGGTAAGTATAAGGGATAATTGAAGTGTAGACGACGTAATTCTATACCTTCCATAGTTCTAGACTCCTATGGATGTGTTGCTTGCATTCATCACACCTACATTCATTTTGTATGTAGATAGCTTGCTTGCATGTGTGATAATAATGTGTGATAACCTGCTTGAATGATGGTCGTAAGGAACGAACTCACTGAGCTATTATATGCTCACTCCTTCATAGTTTCTTTTGCAAGTTTACTTACATTGGGATTAGGATAAGTCTCGAGTGCCGAGTGTGAGATGAAGATATGTATCTTAGTATTAGGAATAGTTGAGTACTCTTTAGATGATACATAAGCAACCTTTATTGATAATTTAATTTTTCTTGTATTTCTTTTGTAATATTGGTATTTCCTATCTTATTATTTGGTAGGGGACACCGATTCTCTACGCATCTGAGGAACTGTGGGATATCGGACATCCATAGTTATTTATATTTGTATTTTACAGTAAATTAATTACTTAAAAATCAATAACCTTAGTAATTAATCATTTAGAGTCTTGTAATCTCTGACTTGTAAGGCAATTTTCATATCGTGGGTATACACATGTTATGAAAATTTTAGGTAATCCTACTAAGCTCCCTGTAGGGTCATGACAATAGTTCCTCAAAACCACAGAGAATCAGTATCCCTTATCAAATAATAAGACAGGATATACTAACATTATAAAAAAATATATAAGAAAAATTAAATTATAGTAAGTTCTAACATATAAATATTTTCTACAAAGGATGTTTATGTATCATCTAAAGAGTACTCGGCTACATCTAATACTAGTATAAATATCTTCATCTCGCACTCAACACTCGAGACTTATCCCAATCACATCATAAGTAAACCTGTAAAGGAAACAAATGGGAAATAAGCATGTAATAGCTCAGCGAGTTCATCCCTCACCACTACCGTTTAAGCAAGTTATCACCCATTATGATCACACATACAAGCAAGCTATCCACATACAAAATGAATGCAAGCGTGATGAATGTAAGCAACACATCCATAGGAGTCCAAAACTATGAACGATGTAGAATTACGTTGTCTATACTTCGATAATCCCCTATACTTAAAGGTACCTTAGCTTATCCGCATGAGGCTACTTGGGGGCACCACCCCTTTAGGCAACACTTGACTATTACCCTAATCGAGAAAAGAGTTCCAATCCAAATAGATGGATCCCAAACTAGGACTATCCACCATCCAAGGCCCCTTGGGCATAAACATGCGAGTCCTCTTGCAACCAAAATTATCCAAGGCCTTATAGGCACAATAAAGCGAATCCTCTTGCTATCAATTGGAGATCCCATGCTGGCTTTGCCTTAACGCTAAAATATTATTTATGGCTCCATAAACCCTTATAGAGATCATATGAAAATATGTTTAGGAGTAGAAAAGCTTTTTCCAAAAACACTTTTCTCAAGATTTTTGCAAAGCTAGCACTCTTCATTCATACCTTTACCGGGTCATAGACATGCGATAAGTTTAATTGATTATTTTGGTCTGATATTTATATTTATCAATTTAAAAAGGTGATCACATAGATGATAGCAAACAAGCAAAGCAGTAATTCAGACATACAAGCAACAGCAAATAGCAAGTTATTAGAACTCCCTTACCTAGATTATTGCTCATTCTCCAAGCCTTTGGGGTTTCTAGAATTGGATATCAAAATGCCTAAAAAATAATAAAACTTATAAGTATCCTAAGAAACAGATTCCTTAGTTAACTAAAAATCTATTATAGTTTGTCCAATTCCCCCAATATAACCTAAGTATAATGTATATAGAGTTTACTATACTTAATAGGATTAATAGTAACTATTTTATTATATTTGTAAGTTATGAGACTTTTTTTATGTATTTAGTAACTTTTCATTCTAATTCCAATATTTGCAAACTTATAGTCATTTTTTATCATTTTCGAACATACGTTCATACGTTGATGTCCGTTTTGGACGTTAAGACTTGTGTTTTACAATATGGGCTAAACTTATTGAAATTTTAACTTATTAAAGCTTAATTATTCTTATTGCTTATGTTTATATCCTTTTTTAGTATTTAATGATTTAATTAGCCTTTAAATTCTTACACTTAGGGAATTTTACATTGGTATTACTAATTCATATACTTAATTAAGTTTAATTCAATTTAGGAAGTGTATTAGGGTTTAAAAGATCTTTGACTCCTAAGTACATGTATACATATATATGTTATATTCTTATGTAACCTTATAATTTATTATTTTATAAGCTTATGCTTATGTCATCGCTTAAGTCATCATTTGCTTATATCATGGCTTATGTAATCATTCATTACATATAAATATATATATATCCTTATGTACTCATACATACACTTTATACATATGTTATATACATACCTATACTTCTAACATACTAAAATGTATACTTATGTACTTATACATATACTAATACACATACCCATATACACATACAGTGACATACGTATTTATATACGTATTTTCGTATGCCTTAAATATCCTCTTAAGAAAACTTCACCAAACCCATATTTTTGCACTTTAAGAGTTTATTTAGCAAGGTATATGTATGTATAGTTAGTATATACCTTATTTTGGGTTATGTACATATTGGATTCTTATGTAAAAATGTCTTTATACATGTATTTCTCTAGCATACTCTTATGTACACATACTTCAAGACATGTATACATGCATCCTCTTCCATTTTATAAAGATTCCTACTCTTCTATACATGTATATGGAGCTTCCACTTATAACAATATATATACACATATCATACCAACTTTCTATACTAACTTAGCTTACACAACGAACTACTACATAAAATAGATAATCAAATGATAACACACCTCTTTCTCCTTGATTTATGTTAGTAGAAAGTGTGAAAATAAAGTAAGAAAATGTTTGGAATTGTGGAGACAAGAGGAATCACAGTTGGGAAGAAGAAGAAAGGGACTTGATTTTGTGTTGTTTTGTGTGTTGATATTGAAAACAAGTGGGATCTTAAGGGAAAAAGAAGTGGACAGCAAAAGAGGAAGAGAAAAGGAAGAAAAGTCTAAAAGGAAAGAAAAGAAAAGAAATCATTAGAATGGAAGAGACATTTCTAAAATGAAAGTGACATTTTGTTGACTTTTCCACATATTGACTTAGTCAACCTTTTAACTTTAGTCAACATGTGTTGACCTTGTCAACTTTCCAAAAATAAATACCATTTAGGGTACATAATAAAGTAATTAGCGAAAATTAGGAGAAAGATTTAGGAAATGAAAGGAAATAAGAAGTTTAGTGAATTGAGTAATAAAAATAGATAATGAGATCTTCCATTAGGTATTTATATCCTATATACACCTTTTGGTAAGCTACTTAGTATAATTAAGATGAAAAGTGTCATTTAGGATAGTAATGTTCACTACATGTAACCTAAGCATAAACTAAACTCTTAACTCTATGTAATACTAACCTAATTATATACTTAGAAGATGAATGTAATCTATGATGTAATATCTTAGTTTCTAAAGGATTACTTTAGTATTATAAATATTTGTGAATGATTGAAGATTATCTTTAATCTTTTACTAATGAACTAGTATAATACTAAGGTTATACTATCAATTAGGGTTATAGGGTAAATTATAGTGAATTAGTGCTTTTATATCCTTAAAGTTATAGTTTCATGGTTTTTATTACTTCCGAGTACAATCTCTAGTGTTTTTACACATTTAGGGTTTAATCTATTTATACGCAATTAAGTCTTCGATTGTTATTTTAGGGTTTTGATGAGGTTCGAGGTTAACTTTTACAGTTATATATACTTGAGGTTTTAGGGTCTTCATATACTATTAGAGGTTCAATTGATAATTTAAGGTTTTTCATATTCGCTTTAGGCTTTGAATTGAGATTTTAATCGGTTTTAAATGTTATTAGCTTTATTAACTTTAAGAAATCATCTACAATTTAGGGATTTGATTCTATACTTAAAAAGGCTAGATTCATGGGGTTTACATAGACGGCATGTGATGCTTTTTGATGTTGCGTACAGGGCTATGGCATAAGTAAGTGTACCTCATCAAGTTATAGTATAGTTAAAGCAGATTGTGAGTTTGAGTATTGATCCCATAAGGAACCATATATGGGAGTAATATCTAATTATTTAGCAATTATATCCCTAAATTATTCTAGTTACCTAACTTTTACCATATAAGATTTAATTGAATAATTAAAGATGGGAAATTAAAGATTATAATAATTGAATAATTAAAATAATAAAATATAAACTTAAATAGAAATAAGTAGAATAATAATTACAAGAACAAGAATTAAACAAAAAATGAAATTAAATTAAGGGGGAAAACATTCTCCATAATAAATCTTTAGTGTTATTTACTATTAGCTCTGAATGACTTATTTAATCTCAATTATCATATTGAATTATAAGGATTCCTATTATAAACTAGCCGAACTCACGTCTCTTGGCTAATTCTAATCTTAAACCCCTTTCTACCCCAATAGCTTTTAAATAGAGCGTTGTAGAATTATATAACACTCTTTAATCCCACTATTAAGTTTCCTTAATTCCTAAAAATTGAACTACTAAATGTTTTAGTTAGCCAGTTTTGCCTAGTTGTATCAGTTAATCATATTGCATGCTCTCACGAACTCCAAAATATACTCTAACAATAATTCAATCATCGGTATATTTGTCATGACCTTAATGGGGGCCTAGTAGGATTGCCTAAAATTTTCACACCATATGTGCACCCATGATTTGAAAATCATCTTGCAAGTCAGAGATTGCAAGATTCTAAATAATTAGTCACTAAAGTTTTTATTTATTTATTTACTTATCTTAAGATCACATATATGTGACTATAGATATCCGATAAGCCACAGTCCAACAGAACCGCAGAGAATCGGTATCCCCTACTAAATAATAAGATTGGGAAGTAAAGTTCTAAAACTCAAACTTACTAAAGTCACAAATGAACCATATAGCCTGTTCTCAGAGTCTAACTTTTATACATCTCGACGTTGGCACTCAACTCTCGGTTCTTAACCCATGCCCGATCATCTAGCAACCTGCAAGAGAAAACTATTAGGGAGTAAGCTACAAGAGCTTAGTGAGTTCATTTCCCTCAGCCACACAGTAATTAAGTTATACCACAGTTAAGTTCAACTAAATGAATGCATGAACAAGCAGTATTCCAAACAAATACATGCAGGTGATCAGGTACTGCATGTAACTCAAATTTAACACCTTCCGAAGTTAGGGTTGGAGATTTTTCGGTACAGTCAGATCCAGGTATCATATTAGAACTTATTTCATAATGAAACTCGGCGTTTCGTATTTAAAATGTAATGGTACATCCATTACTAGCTTTATCAAAACGAGTTCTACATATGATTGTGAGTAGGTTCACGTAGCCCTCACTTACCTCTAAATGAAGGCCTCTAGACTCGACCCATAGCCAGGCGGTTGGCACCCCCAACGCCTAGTCATCCCGTGGGCTAGGGTAAGGTCATATCGCACGTGTGCACCATACGAAATCAATAACAATCAATAATCAAACCGAGTATGGCCTCTTGCTACCTCCGTGTAATGTGACTGCCCGGAATTAATTATGCAGTGCATGATTTATGCATGATCTAAGTTCACTTTTCTAGTCGAATAAAAGTTAATTCATATTTAATCAGTGATCATTCCAACTCACAAACAATCAATCTATTGAATCTATTATGTAACAAACATTATATTATTGAAATTTAAAGTAGATTCATCATCAACAACAATTAACATGCACAAGCATAACCCAACCTCATATGCTTTCATTTATAATTCATAATTTATGTTCACTAATTATAAGCACAAACAAGTATGGAATCATAAGGAAAAACTTACTCGACCATGGCTAGTTCAGGGATCGTAATAGTCGGTGGGCAGCTTAGGGTCGATATCGAGATCACCTAAGAATAAGGAAAATTTGTAAGATAGGGAATTTAAAACTAACTAGAGGTATAGTGTGTAAGGTTTATTTCACTTAGTTACGTGAAATTGTCGATTCGAGCTTTTTATCGAATCACGGGTAACTTTTACGTTTTAGCTCGGATCATTATGAACTTATAGTCCATTTTGATCGTTTTTGAGTGTATTTTCTCGTAATGAGGTCCGTTTTGGATGTTGTGACTCGTAACTTAAATTGTGATACAAAAATATCACAAAAATTATTATTTAAATTTAAAAATTATAAAATATTGATTTTCGCTTTTTCGTAACATATTTATAATTTAATAATTATTTAAATCATATGTTTTTTATTTTTATTATTTTGGATATATTTTTCTATTTTTCTCATTTTCTTATTTTTCTTATGTACCTCACGATTATACNTTCGCTTTTTCGTAACATATTTATAATTTAATAATTATTTAAATCATATGTTTTTTATTTTTATTATTTTGGGTATATTTTCCTATTTTTCTCATTTTCTTATTTTTCTTATGTACCTTACGATTATACATATATATATATATATATATTCCAATACTTATTATCACGAACTGAGGACGGCCTAGTCGTGGCAGACGCCGTATACTGTACAAAGAACCCCTGATTGGTTACCCTTCCAATCAAGAATTCTTCACACAATATACAAGACTCTACAACCACTAGTTTCCAAAGATCATCCAGACTCACATGATATCATTACACAAATATATTTATATAAAATTTATGTTACAAAGCTTATATTACACAGCATTTAAGTATGTCTAAGTCTATAATAATAAGATAAAGAAAGTACATGGGAAGAGTCTAAATAAACTGTTCTCTCTCAGTAAACATAACAGCTCGCTCTTGCCCAAGTTCCCAAGCTAACCTGCGGCATTCCTCGTCCTGTCTCTACGAACAGGCTATCCTGCAACAAAAGTCTAAAGAGGTGTAAGCCTAAGCTTAGTGAGCAAAACCTTCAGCCACACCACAAACAAGTTATAAGTACATTATATTCAAGCATATGAATGAATGATCAACCAGAATGCCAAACAATACGTATAATTAACTAGTTCATATACGTAACTCAAATTTAACACCCTCCGAAGTCAAGGTTGGAGTATACACGGCACCAATCAGATCCGGGTATTATACTAGAACTTACTTTACTGCGGAACCCCACGTTCCGTACTTATATCAAATAATTCTTTTATTTTCAGAAAACCCAAGTTCTAGTATAATTGTGAGTGGGCCCCCGTAGTCCACACTCACCCCTAAACGGAGGCCTCTAGACTCGACCCTTAGCTAGGCGGTTGGCGCCTCCAACGCCTAGTATTCCCGCGGGCTAGGGTAAGGTCATTTTGTATGAGTGCACCGTACAGAACCAAATAAATAAATGATATCAACCCCCGAATGGCCTCTCTTTACCTCCGTGTGATGTAACGGCCGGAATAGTATCCATGCTATGCATGTTAATGCATGTCTCAATTTCTTTTTATAGGCCGAGTATAATTAGGTTCAAATTATGCTATGACCATCCAATTGTGCACACAATCATTTTCTATACTACCATGCAACAAACATAGCATTATCAATATTTAAGATAAGTTCACAATTCAAGACATACCAACATACACAGGCATTTTCCCAATCCCCACACAATCATCAATTAACAATAATATTTAAGTCCACTATCTGCAATCACAAAACAAGCATGGAATCATTAGGTAAATACTCACTCGGCCATAGTGATTCGTTCTAATCGTAGTAGTCGATCGGGAGGTCCTCACGCTCCTCAGAGTCACCTGATCATTACGATTTGATAAGACTGGTAAGTAACTAATTTAACTAATACTTCTAAACATTTAATTACCTAATCTACTTAGACTATTATCAACTTTTACCCGGTTAGACTTTATTATTAATCGTAAATAACTTTTTCGTTTTATTTCTGATATTTATGAATTTATAGTCGTTTTTCATCGTTTTCGGACGTATATTCATACGGTAATGTTTGTTTTGGACGTTAAGACCCCTATTTTATATTATGAACTAATTTTATAGAAATTTTTAGCTATAATACTTAAGTATTGCTATTACTTATATTTATAACCTTTATTCCTTAAATTCTTATAATTAAGAGATTTACTTTGTCATTACTAATTCATGTACTGATTTAGGTATAATCTAGTTTACAAGGTGTATTAGGATTTACTAATTTTAGTATCTAATTACCTACATTTTCTTATTTTTCTCATTTTCTAAACCTATGCTTATGTCATTGCTTACATCATCTTTCCTTTATGTCATTGCTTATGTCATATTTTCTTTATGTCCTCATATGCTTATGTCATCTTCTACCTCATCATTTGATTACATAAGCATTACATCATGCTTATGTCACATGTACATGTCTTATGTACATTTATTTCTTACTTTATACTTATATACATATGCCTTATACTTATGTACATATACCTTATACATACATATACTTATACATCTACATATACTTATACCGTATTTATACATGTATACCTACTCATATACCTATACGGTTGGATACGTATTTTTATACTAAAAATTCGTATGCCAAAGTTTTCCTTAAGAAAATCCTCTCAATTTCATCTCTTTTGTAGTTCTATGTATGTATTTAGTATAGTATATACATATATAGTTAGATATGGTCTTAAGTTAGGTTATGTACATGATACATACTTATGTTTAAAGATTCACATACTTGCATTTCTTTGGTATTTCTTTATGTATACACATCTAAGAGTACATACACATGTATTTCTTCCATTTCCTTCATGATTCTTCATTTTCTACACTTAAAGATGGAAACTTTGTTTTCTTCTCTTCAAGACTTCACTAAACACCTAACTACTTACCTAATCTACTTAATTAACTAACTATTGAATAACATAAAGTAACATAAAACAACTTAAGAACATACCTTTAATTTTGTTGAAGTTTAAGGAGACAAAAGGGAAAGGAATGAAAGTGAAAGAGGAGAGGGAGTTCACGGCATGAAAGGGAGGTTTTTGTTTTTGTTTTTGTTTTTGTTTCTTTTGTTTTGTTTCAATTATGGAAGACAACAAATGGTGGGGCCTAAGGAGCAAAATTGTGGACGGCAACAATTGCAAGAAGAGGAAAGAAAAATCAAAATGAAAAGAAAAGAAAATCATCATTAAGTTACTAAGATATTTTCCTTATCTCTTAAAACTTTTGACTTTTCAAAATGTTGACTTGGTCAACCCTTTGACTTTGGTCAACATGCATTACCTTAGTCAACATTCCTTAAGTATGTTTAATTTTGTGCACATAATGTGGTAATTAAGGGAAATTTGAGGAAAAATGAAGGAAATGAGGTATTTGATGAATTGATTTGTAAACATTGTTGATGAGATCTTACTTTAGGTCTTTATAGCCTATATATCTCATTTGATAAACTACTTTGAATAACAAATGCAAAAAGTACCAATTTAAGTGTTAAGGTTCACTAC
>JAMXBB010000006.1:77131100-77148219 GCA_024138015.1 Lumnitzera littorea | reverse complement strand
TACACATGTATATTATAATATACATATATACTTTCTAAAATAAATCTCTTACCAATTAATTTGTATTTTTCTTCCTTCTTTCTCTCTTTTCTTCCTTTCTTTTTCTCTTTTTTTTCCTCATGGTTTGCAGATTTTGTGTGTGTGTTTGTGCAGATTTTTTTTTCTTTTTTCCATATTTATATGTTGCTTTTGCTCACGTGATTGTTAGCTTAATTTTTAAGCTAAGTTAACTTTTCATTAATGTAAATAGGACAAACAAAGAACATTACGTGGCTGCTGAATTTTTATCTTAATTTGCTGACTTTTGTCTCCACGTTTTGTGCAGGGAATGAAAGGAATTGGAAATGAGGAAAGAAAATGAGATAATTTGGAAATGGAAGAGAAGGAAAATGAAAGTTATTAACAAATATGTGTAATTTTTCAAATCATATAAATTATAACAAATCTCCTTGTAAATTAGTTTTCAAAATTTTGTGAAATTTTATCAATTTAACTGGTACCTGTTACAATTATAATTTTTATAAGTTACTATGGTAATTTCGTTACAATTTCGTATGAATAGGTGATTTAGTCGAAAATTACATTCGACTATAATTTTATTGCTATTGTGTAATATTTAACTATTTTATAGGTTTATGTTTATGATTTTAAGGTTTTGAGCAATTTTGGGTTCAATTTCAATTAATGATGCCTAAACTAGTTTTAAGGCTTTAGTAGGCGATTTAGGGTTTCGATAAATTCCTAAGGTTTTTACTATTTATAATATATTTAGATTTATGATTTATTAAATTGTTATCTTACTCGGCTTTGATGACTCTTCAAGTTATCTATAGTCTTAGGGTTCAATCCTTCTCTTAAATAGCTAAATTTGCGAGGTTTATAATATTGAATTAAAGGCAACAATGAGCATAATATAATTAGATCACAAGATTCAAAATCAAAGATTGAATTTCATCAACAATAATAAAAGTCATGCTAAAACGTAGTATGAACCCTATAGTTTCACATAGTTATTCTAAGTTAGTAATTTAAGGCATATGCGAAAATAAGCCGACTGAGACAATATTTTATGTAAGAATCCTAAGAGTTAGACGATGACATGCCATGAGTCCGAAATATTAAAATATAATAAAATGATATTATTATAACTAAAATTAGATAATTTTACTAAATTATGTTATATTGTAATTTATTTATCGTAAATGCGGAAATTAGGTAATAGAAATTAACCAAACTTTAGAGATAAATTATTTAGATACTAAAATTATAAAGTGACATAAAATAACATATAAAAATAGTACATACACCTCGACTATAATTATTATAAATAATTATATACTTGAAAATGCTTTAAATACTCTAAAACCCAAATAATTAACTAAAAATTAACAAGAAAAGTGATTTAAAAAATTAGGAAAATTTTCTAAACAACTAGAATTTGGTGGGAATAGGCATAGCTGTAGACTCTGTAAATTTAACCTTCTGAACATAGTGTCGGACTTGAGTATCGTAAACATTTCTTTAAGTCGACAAAACTACATAAAATGAAAACCGACTAAAATTTTGAACTTGGAACTTAAAATGAACTTGAAAGACCCAATGATATAATTTGGAAACCCTGATCATGCAAGAAAACCCTAATCTCTATATGCGCGTACTTTTTGTAAGTATAAAGGAAATTCTACTGCTCAAAATTAGCTCTACAAATTTAAAAGCTTTCTATCATAGCTCATTTTAGATAGTTCACTATCTAGAAAAAATATGGACAGGGTTTAGAAAGCTTAAGGATAATTTTAGAAGAATTTTACAAAAATAAGGCGTTTTAGGGCTTTCGAAGAGTACATACACCAAATGAGGATCTAGGAAGGAACCAAGAAGACGACCTAATGATGGATGCTACCCCTAGATGTGTCAACAATAGTGGGATGGTCGGAGGTGGTGGCAAGGGAAAATTTAGGTGAGTACTCTAAATAGCTTTGATTTTTGATAATTTGATGAAAATAACAAATAAAGTCTAAAAAATATCAAAATTGATATTCTATCATATTTCCATATGTAGTTTTAGGGAAAATTATTATTTTGTTTAAATTGAGTCTCAAAATATATCACTGTTGATAAATTTTTAAAACTAGGCTAACTTCAATTTTGTTTTAAAAAACTTTATTAATGTTGTTTCAACTGAAAATTTTTATTGTGGAACACCTATCATGTATATTAAATTACCATGAGGAGTTTTCGTGGAAATTATTTTCCGTATTTTTATCTAATTTTTTTACTTTAAAAAAATCCTATTATAAAGGTAGTTATCAAAATGAAAATAGTGATTTTTCAAGAGATAAACTTGGATTCTAAACTGGGGTATATTTGGTATCTTGCAATGTTAAATGATATTGAGGGATGAGCTTTATGGTGTTGGGAGCATTGGATTTGAATATGGATTCAAGATTGATGAACATGTAATACATGAGTGTAGGAAGTCATGAAGCTAAGGAGTGCTAGTTGAAATGTTCCTTTGGTGATNGGCTACTTCTCCCCCCTAAGAAAGAATTGGTTCTACTTCATTATCTAGTAACTCGGCAATAAAGAAACAATAGAAAGATGGGAAAAGCTTGCTTATATTGAAGCTCTCTTAATGGATAATTATCTTGATGATAGGAAAGATATATCACTTGCTAGATATTCACATAACAATGTTGTATACAATATCGATTCTCTATATGGAGTGGTGAAATGTGCTATTAGGTCACTTGTTGTGACATACAATAAATATTGGCGAGATCTCCCTATTAAGTGGCATTTATGTAGGCAAAGATAGGACGAAAGGGTTTATTTTCCCATTGAACATGAGTTCCATATTAATCTGGAGTACCTCGACTTTAGTTTGCATCTTCCATTCTCTTCATTCTAAAAACAATTCTTTAACTATTTTTATGTAGCCCTAAGTATGTTTTCTTCGAATATGTATAAGCTCTTCATGGTGTTCGAGATAATACGTAAGGAACTAGAGGTTAGAGCCACAACACATTTGTTTAGGTTCCTTTTTACAAAAAGGAGATAGCCAGATGGCTGGTTTTATGCAGCAACTCATCATGGTCGCCAATTCATGGACGGCCTAGAGTCTAAAATCCATAAGTGGCACGATAGATATGTCTCAATAAGGTCAAATGACGATTTGGATTTCTAAAGTAAATGGATGAAACCCATCCATACTAAGGATATAGAATTGTTGCTGAACAACGCCTTCGCCACCAAGAAGATTCAAAATAGATGGTGCAATAAAATGTTTTTTAGGGATTCTAAAAGGATCATCTCCAAATATGAGAAAAGGGGGCCTATATTTTCTGACAATGAAGGTACAATTTGATTATCCTACCATGCCAAGCTAAGCTATAGGAGGAAAGCCAAGTTTCTTAACTCATGGGGGGATACTTGTTGCCTTTGAGCTTAATCAGCATGAATTTGTAAGTGTTATTAGTCTATACAAATATAGGTGCAGGGGACATAGATCCTAAGAAGTTGTTGGCTTAGGCTAAGGCCAAAAGGCAAAAATTAGATAAGCATACCACCAAAGTTGCTGCTAGTCAACCACCAATATTGAAGAAGTTACCAAAGAACAAGTCATCATGGAGCTAGCAACACAATAAAAATAAAAGAAGAAGGAAACCACTCGTCCCGATGAGGGAGAACTGGTGTAGCAAATGGAGGCCATTGGAACCACCTAACTTAAGGTGCTTCCTACAGTTAAGGATAGCACTAGGAAAGAACTGCTGAGAGAGTCTAGCCAAGTGGTTGCCACCGATACTAACTCAAAGGTTGTCCCACAGGGGGTTATAGGCGACTTAGTAAGCTAGCCAACTTTTCTGCCAAGCCCCAAGAAGAGGAGTGTAAAAGAGCACACTGATCAACCTTTCTCCAAAAGGAAAAAAGGAATAGATGAGAGCACTAAAGAGGCTTTAAGGAACAAGGCACTTAGCATCAAGTTTGCTGAGTTTGTTGCCAACCGTGTGGTAGATGAGTATTTGTGTTGTACTAGAAGCACACCACCTTAGATATCAATTCAGCTTTGGGTCATAGGACAAAGTCCATAGCCTTAATGGAGGGGATTGTTCTACCAAATGATAAGGAAATAGCTAAGAAGGACGTGGACAGAGTAGATGGCTGCAATTAAGCCCACATCGCTACCAAGTTATATGATGTAAGTTTTTCTATGACCGCAATTTGCTTTAGTTTACAATATTAGTCCTGTCATTGATCCTTTATTTCTATGCAAATTAACAGTCATGTTTTAACCGCCCTGGATGACGCCCAATGGGAGAAGAGGAAGGTATGTTCATCTTTGTGTTTGACATGTTAAAAGCTAACTGATTTACTTAGATTAGTATTTTATTGTAAAAAGTAGAGGAGGCTTACAACTCTTCTGAAGGACAAAAATGTCAGCCGAGAGCGCAAGGATAAAGGCTGAGATGGAGGCCTAAAAATTAAAGGAAGAGCTTTCAGCTAAAAAATTGGCACATCCTTTGTAGTCAATGAAGTATTGAACCTTAAAACAAAGAATGACAAGCTCTTTAAGGAAATTGAGGATTTGAAAGAGTAGGTCCATAAGAAAAGAAAAGAGTGCTGGGGATTAGGGAAGATGGTCTCGTCAATGAGTGAAGAGGAGGACAAACTAAGGGTCTAAAAAAAGAACTTGGAGATCAAAGGCTCTAAACTAGAAGCACACATTGCCAAACTGGAGGAAGCTTCAAAGAAGAAGCCTTCTATAAAAGAGGCCTTATCAATAGTAAACCCTAGTTGACAATACAAGAAATTGCTTCATAAAAAGTTCTTGCAAGGCTTCAATTGGCTAGGGTGAAAATTTTTAAAGTTCATCCTAACTGTGAGCTGTTGTGCCTCGACTTTACTGATGTTGATAATGACAATGTTAACAATAGAGATGATGAAGGAGTCGGTAAACAAGAAGAGGTTGATGGTCAGGAGCAAGGTGATAATGAACAAGCTAGCATTGAAGTCATTACAGATGTCAAGGAGCTGTCTACGAAAGAGACTTCCTATGTTTATACAAAAACCTTTAACTCCTCAAATAAAGCTCATAGTGCCAATAAAGAAGTCAATTCCTATAAGGTCCCTGAAAGCTCTATCGATCAAGAGCACAACTTTGTCCAGTTTACAAGGGAAAACATTCCTGACTCCTAAGGGCTCAACTAATTTTTATCAGTTACTTATTCTAACAAACCTTTTATGAACTTTAATTAGGGTTGGGATGCCAACAATTTGGCTGTAATTGAACCTTTTATTTCATGTCATTTGTTTTCAATTTTCTACACATTTTATTTCACGTACGGTTTAATGTTTCTATCTTTTTCGTAGACATAGCTTAAGAAAGTTCATTAGTCATATGAAACTTGAATATAAAATATTAGGGTTCATTTTCCAAACCGTACAGTTGCCCATTAGAGTTCGATCTAAGTTCATTGGCCTAATAGGTTAGAACTCTTTTCAAAGAGAGTTTAGCATTATTTGCCAATTAATATTAAGCTCGTTAACCAACATTAGTCAGAACTTTCTAAGTAGTAGTTTGTTTATCATGTAACTAGAACCATCTTTATTCATTAATTGTGGTTAGATCAAGAATGAAAATGATTGTAAGAGAGATGCTCATAAACTAAAATGAACATGTCACATTGATCATGACAAAAGCTAATGCCTTACATTGCTCGAAAGGGAAAAATAGATGCAAACAAAAGACATTGTCAACAATATAGAACAACTACAAAAAAATATAGTTTTAGGTTCTCAACATTCCAGCATGAGGTATGACCTTACCATCCAGCCTTTCTAGTTGGTAGGCCCTATCGCTTACAATTTCCCAAACCTTTACTGGGTCTTCCCAATTTGTGTCAAGTTTCCCTTGACTATCTCACATGCCTATTGCCTTAAGTTTCTTGCAAATTAAGTCTCCAAGTTAAAATACTTTATGTGTGATGTCTCTTATTTCCTTAATCATATCCAAATTGGCCGTTAAGATGACTTGATTCATCATGATATCAAACTTTTAACCTCGCAAGTTAGGCAACTCCAATTCAATTAGTAAAATGGCTTTCAATCCAAAAGCTAATATGAAGGGTACGTCCCCTATCAAAGTCCTATAGGTGGTCCTATACCACATAAAATGTTAGGCAATTCATCATCCATCTACCTTTAGCCTAATTAACTCTTCTTCTCATACTATATAAGATAGTCTTATTAATAGCTTCCACTTATCTGTTTGCTTGGGGATGAGCCATTAAAGTGTAGCTCAATCAAATGCCATGCCTCTCATAGAAATTCAAAACTTTTTCTTGTCAAATTATGGCCCATTGTCAATTATTATCATGAAAGGAAGCCTAAACTACAATATAATAAAGTTAAAAAAAAAAATGACTCTATCTTCTGTTCTATAATCTTCACTACCACCTCAATCTCCACCCATTTATTGAAATAGTCCATTGCCACTACTATTATGAATTACTGTTACGCAATAGCCCTTAAAAAAGGTCCAAGTATATCTAGTCCCCATTAAGCAAAAAGCTAAGGGTTGGTCAAACTATGCAATTCAATTGAAGGTTCATGGCTTAGAGTCTCACATTTTTTGCATTGTAGATATTGCCATGTAGTAACCTTAGCATCTTCTTTCATGGTTGGCCAATAATGGCTGAGTCTCAATACTCAAATATATAGAGTTGGAGCTTTCATATGATTACTGCAAACACCTTCATGCAATTTAAAAAGAACTTATTGAGCATCCTTCGGAAGAAGACATCAAAGGTAGGGTTGTAAGAGGTTGCATTTGTATAACCAGTCCTCAATCAATGTGCAATTTGCAACCTATTATATCAACCTTCGAGCTTCTTTCTTATCTTCAAATAGGACACCATCTTTTAGATAATTAGGAATTGAATCCATCCAACACCTCTCTCTTGGGGAAGGAGTTACTTCATAACTCTATCCAATTTCTACTAAACTCTTATTGGGGAGATTTAATAGAGACTTTATCATTTAGGTTCATAAGTACCATACTGACTAACTTTGAAAGCTTGTTAGCAACAATGTTCCTAATTCTCGGGATCTTCTCAATTATAAAGGACTAAAATTCTTCTATGAGCATTCATACTATCATTAAGCACCTACTCGTCACATCTTCCTTTACTACTTAGCTTCCTTTCACTTGATTCACAATCAACTGTGAATTAGAGAAAACTTCGACTTTCTCAACTCTAACTTCCCTCGCTAACTCCAACCCAACAATCAAGGCTTCATATTTGACCTCATTATTACTAGCTAGAAATCCAAACTTTAGTACATATTGAATTTTCACATTATGCAATCCTTGTAAGATAAGGCCTGCACTACACCCTTCTTTAGTAGAGGAACCATCTACATATAAGTTCCACGTAGGTTTCTTAGCCATATCTATGCTGTCCTCTTCTCCAATGAACTCTACGATGAAGTCTTCTAAAACCTAAGCTTTTAATGCCGTTTTAGGTTTGTATTGTACACCATAGGCACTTAGCTCCAAAGCATACTTCAACATTCTCCCTAAGGAATCTAGTCATTACAAGGCTTGCCACATAGGCTAATAACTGAGAACTATAATTTGATGGGCTTCAAAGTATGGCTTCAATTTTCTCGTCGAGGTTACTACAGCTAATACAAACTGCAAGGCATGGCTCACATAATAAATCAACCTATGCTCCTTTCCTTCTGTACAAATAAAAACAGATGAAAGAGCTTAGCCACTAACTGATAAATATAAAAACAATTCCTCCTTAAGGATAGGCGTTAAAAGTACTGGTGGTGATGCTAGAAATTCTTTTAATACCTTGAATATCGCCTCGTAATTATCAATCCATCAAAACTTCCTTAGGTTCTTCAAAATTTTGAAAAATTTCACATATCTGTCTACACTCTTAGATACAAATCAGTTCAGGGCAGTAATTCACCAATCAAATCTTGAACTTCCTTAACAGTGCTAGGGAATTTTATGTTCCTTATCACAACAATCTTCCTAAAATTCACTTCAATACCACATTGAGTGACCATATATTCCAAAAACTTGCCTAAGGTAGGCCCAAAAACACATTTTGCATGTTGAGTTTCATGTTATACTTCCTTAATGTGTCGAACATCTCTTGCAGGATGATAAGGTACTAACCTTCTATTATGCTTTTAACTATCAAATCGTCAACATAAACATCAACATTAAGGTGAATTTGGGGCTTAAACTTTTTGGTCACAAGCCTTTAATAAGTATATGCTGACATTCTTCAGCCCGAATGGCATTATGGTATAGCAATATGTCCTAAAATTTGTGACAAACAATGTGTGGACTACATCATCTTTCTCCAACTTAATTTGATTGTAGCTAGAAAAATGCATCCATGAAAGAGAATAAGGCATGCCCATCAGCTAAATCTACCATTTGATCAATCCTCAACAAAGGGAAACAGTCTTTAGGGCAAGCATTGTCTAGATATATGAAGTCTATGCACATTTGACATTTGCCGTTCAACTTCTTGACTAAAACACAATTAGATAGCTAAGTTGGATAAGGCTCCTCCCTAATGAATCCTGCCTCTAGTAACTTATGAACTTCTTCTTCTTTGGTTATTCCCCATTTAGGGGTAAAATGCCTCTTCCTTTGTTGGATTATCTTCACATTAGATCAATCTACAACTTTTAAGTCATTACCTCTCTAAGGATGCCCAGTATATTCAAGGGAGTCTATGCAAAAACGTCGGCCTTATCTTGAAAAAATTTCATTAAGTCTCAATTGATGTCTACAAATAATGGTCTCCCTATCTTTGTTTTCTTTTTCAATTTGCCCCTAAGCTAGACTTCTTCTACCTCTTCTTCAATGTTGTCAATGCCGATGGACTTCTTTTCTGCATCAATCACAATCTAAAAAGCTTCTTTGTGCCTAAGCACTCTCAAATATAAAGATTTGGCAAGTTGTTGGTCCCCTCTACATACTTTAACTTTAGTAGGAGTCAAGAATTTTGCCTTGAGATGTGCTATTGAGGGGACCATGCCAAACAAATGCTGGAGAGGTCAACCCATAATCATATTATAAGGAAACCAACACTTAACAAGCAAATGCACCTTATCTTCTACAATGTTCTCATCATTTGCAATCTAAATCAAAAGGGAAATAGCTCTAGTGACTTGTACGAGTTAATATTTGAAAGCATATAGATCGCAATTATAAGATCTCAACTGTGCCTTGATCTTTGGCTTCATTTGGTCAAACACGTGTTGGAAAATAATGTTTGTTGAACTTCTAGTATCAACTAAGATCTTTTTTACCTCGAAGTTGGCAATACTTACACTAATCACTAATACCTCATCATAAGGCCTTTGTACGCTTTTGAAATCCTTCTCTGTGAAGGAGATGAAATTATCAACCTTGACTTTCTTGCTCTGCAGATTATAAACATATTACATGGCGTTAGTTAAGCTCGAAGAACTAGACTAGCCTAAGGTAGAAGGTCTACCAACAATGGTGTTTATCACAACATTTAGAGATCTATTCTTACCTCCATCCCTCACTTCCCGCCTAAGCAAAGGAGGTCAATTTGCATTTTCTTGTACATCTCTTTATCTTTGGGTAAGCCACTCAATATTCTCAGCATCATGAGTAAGAAACTTGCTCAAATGTCCTTGTTAGTTGACATCCTCAATTGCATTCTTGAGTTGAATACACTTGTCAGTATTGTTACTTCTATCGTGATGAAAATTGCAATACTTATTTGAATTCCTATGTGATGAGTTTCCTCTCATCTGTTTTGGCCATTGCAACATCCCCTTCTGGTTGCACACTTTCATCAATATGTCAAAAATAAGGCTGTTAAGCGGGGTACAAATGGAGTAGGTTGGGATGCACGACCTCTTTCTTCTACCATTACTTCCTTCTAAAAATTGGCCGTCACGTACATCAAGTCGATCCCTCACATTCTTCTTCTTATCATTTTTTCGATCACCTCTACTTTGATCAACCTCATGTTGAGCTTTGATATTGTCTTCCTTCCAAATATAAGATATGGCCTTAACCTTAAATTCGATGAGATGTTTTCAGTTTGTTCTTTGTTAAACATTTAAAGAAATCTCTATGTAGTTTGACTCCATCAATCATTGCATTAAGAGCAACACTTATATCAAATTCTGGGATTTGAACAATCTCGGCCATAAACTAAGCCATATAGTAATAGACTTGTTAGAGTTCTACTTTATGGTATTAAGGATAGATGAGTCCTTAATAGGGAGTTTACTTATAAGGAAGTACCGTAAGAATACTTCTGCTAAATCCTCAAAACATGAAATCATATTTATTTTCAAATGCTTGAACCATGTAGTCATAGCATTCATCAAAGTGGAAGGAAATGCTTGACAAGCTACGGCATCACTTAAGTCGTATAGCTTAACTAAAGTGGGATAGTACTCAAGATGATCCTTTGGATCTTTTGCCCCATGGTATGTTTCAAATTGCGGTAACTTAACATGCCATGGTATCACTTCCTCCAAAATCTTAGGGACAAAAGGGTTCTTCCTAATTTGAAACTGCTTACTAGTTGAAGTAGGGATGTCGACATGCAATGGCCTAACATGATGCACTTACTATGGTTGCTAGGTCTAAGTGTCACTCTTACCCTACTTTTTGGATTAAGGTGAATAGATTGAATTATCAAAGTTGTCGACAGCTATTCCATGCCCCTTATCCTAATTTATCATACTTTTACGGAGAAGATTTAAAATTTCATTATTTTTCTTATTAAGCTCTTAATTTTCCTTGGCTAGGTCGACACACAATTGCTCTAACCTAGCCAAACTTCGCTCATCAAGATGCCTACTCCCCCCTTGAACATGTAGGGGACAAGTGCCAACACCTACACTTTTAGTCATGTTTGTTTTTGCCATATGGAAAGTAGGTCCAAAATAAACGATGCCAAAATGTTGTCGGTCAATTATGGTAAGTGTTTGGGTAAAGAAATAAATGAGTAAAAGAGCTAAGAGTGCTCTAGTGTGTAGAAAGTCCTTACATTATTTTCCTCTCCTTATTTATAGATGTTTGTTAGATAACTGTTGTAACAGACAACCATTGGTCATGGACCAGATGATGGCTCCTTAATTAAGGACATACCTATAGAGCAGGAGTAATGGGTAGTTATGTAACGAAGTTAGATAGAATCACAACTATCCTTACTACTTTTCAAATTCAAAGTATGTAAATGGGTAGGTTGGGCCCTTAGGCCCATTAGATAGACTAGGCCTAATTTAGCAATTCATCTAAGCAGGCTGAATCAATGAACTTAGTCAAAGTGGATTACAAGGTGCTGAGTAAGACTAATGGACAAAATTCTACTATCAACAAAAGCTAATCCTCCATCTTTGGAGAGAAGAAGGTTTGATAAGTTTAAGCAAGCTAAAGAAGCAAAGCTAAAGCCTTCTATTGAGGATCCACTCAAGCTAGCATTAATGTAGCTACTGGATTATCTGGAGTAAGCTTCTCTAGAATAAAATTCAAATTTCCCTATGACAGCATCCTCTAAATTAACCAAGCAACAAAAAGAAAAGCTTCTAAACATGTTGAGAAATCATAAGAGAGTGATCGCTTAGAAGATCTCTAACATTAAGGGAATTAACCCATCATTTTTCACTCATTAAATTTTGTTAAAAGAGGGTCACAAACCAATAATGCAACCATAGAGTTGTTTGAACCTAATCATGAAAGAAGTAATCAAACTTCAAGATGCATATATGATTTATCTTATTTATAATAATTCTTAGGTTAGTCCATTGCAAGTAATACCCAAAAAGGGAAGAATGATGATAGCACCCAACAAGTAGAATGAGTTAGTCCCAATGATAGCAATTATAGGCTAGAAATTATATATTAACTACTAGAAGCTCAATGACGCCATATGAAAGGATCACTTCCCTCTACCATTGGTCAACCAAATGTTGGAGCGCTTATCAAGTCATATATGTTATGTCTTTTAGATGGTCTATCAGGTTATTTTCAAATTCCTATTTCCCTAGAGGACTAAGAGAAAACTACTTTTACATGTCTTTATGGCAATTTTGCTTATAGGAGAATGTCATTTGGCCTCTATAATGCACCTGTGACATTTCAGCAATGCATAATGGCAATTTTTGAGAAATTTATAGAAGATATAGTAGAAGTATTTATGGATAATTTCTCGGTTTTCAGGAATTCATTTGACCATTTACTTAGGAATCTATAGAAAGTACTAACAAGATGTAAGGAAACTAATTTAGTATTAAATTGGGAAAAGTGCCACTTTATGGTGTAAGAGGGCATATTATAGGACATAAGGTGTTTTGGAGAGGTATTGAGGTAGACAATGCAAAAATTGACACTTATGCGAAATTGGCCCCTTCCATATCTATTAGAGCCATGCGTAGTTTCCTAAGTTATGTCAGGTTTTATAAGAGATTTATTAAAGATTTTTCAAAAATAGCTAAACCACTAACATGGTTGTTAGAAAAAGATGCGTCATTTATATTTTCTTTAGATTGTCTAAAAGCATTTAATACTTTAAAAGATAAATTAACACATTCCCCAGTAATAGTAGCATCAAATTAGAGCTTGCCATTTGAACTAATGTGCAATGCTAATGATTATACTGTAAGGGTAGTTTCAGGCCAAAGGAAATAAAAGCACTTCCAACCAATTTCTTATGCAAGCAAGACCTTCACTGAAGCTTAGGAGAATAATACTACGATAGAAAATGAACTTCTGACAATGGTCTTTGTCACACCCCAAACTAAGGAGTCATAACAACCTTCTCATATAAACTAACCTAAGTTAGAAGTTAGCCACTTTAGTCGCTAACATAGATATAATTTATACTAGGCCTTTACCACTCCAAAACTTTAATCCATCCAATTCAATATCCATTTGGTATCAATCTATGGTACAACTTTCTAAAATAATTATTGTAATAACTTAAGATTTCGAGCCTATATAATAACCCTAAGATTCGAGCCCCTATATTTATGACACTAGGCTATGTTATCTATTTTAATTCAAACTTTATAGAAAGGTTAAAAAATTTAAATGAAGTATCCTAGTAAAGTCAACTTTTTGAAATAAGCTATATAAGAGGATTAACTTAAGAAAAATATCAATTTATCGATAAAGTCAATAATTATTGAAAACGTGAAATTTAAGCTTTAAGATATAACAAGATATTAGAGATGAGTTAATTAACTTGAAAAAATAATAAATGAAGCCGAATTACATGTAATATACACGCATTAACATAGAATATGCATTATATGTATTCAATACATATATATAATAATAATAAATTATTAAAATAAGGTAAATTAGTATAAAATAATGGAAAATTAATAAAAAAAATTGAATGGATGAGTCAATAAATAATACAGTAGCCTAAGATTAATTAAAAATGATGAGTCAAAAGCCAAAATATAAAAAATTGACACATAGCATGTTGAATTAACCAAAAAATGACATATAAGCTAGGAAATTGATATGTAGCACGATGACTCATCAACACAACCAACTCCAAAATTATAAATAGACCTTCAACATCAAATATTAGATCTTTTAGTGAACCAAATTCGGATAGGAAAAATTTAGAAAAAAAAAATAAGAAAATCAAATTAAAAATAAATCACAGTCCTGGTCTAAGTAGGTTTGATAGGCTATTAATGTCCAGTTAGGGTAGCCTTTTATGGTTAAATAGAGGGTGGCATAGCATGTTTTTCCGACAAGGTTGGGTGGTCGAAGGCAACCAATTCAAGTGAACCATATTTTCTAAAAATATCAAAAAGTCTTATTTAATTATGAAATTTGGATTTTTAAGGTTATTTTTTTGTATAGAATAATGTAGTAATTTTATTTTGTTAAATAACTATTGGAAATATAAGATTATTAAGAAAATGCTTTGTTTGGACAAATATTTAATTTAATTTTAGAAATGTTAAATAATGTCCTTTCAAGCTGAATTTTTGTACATAATATAATAAATATATTTATTTAATTGCAAGAACAATTTTTTTTTAAAATAAGCATGTTTACTATTGATTATAATTATTTTGGATAAAATTAGCAATTTTTCCGTTGGTTAGATTAATTAGTTTTTGATAAAATCAATGTATGAGCCCTACATATTTTTATTTTTAGAAGTTTATAATGATGTTTAAAATACTTGATTTTTATCTTGTGATTAAATTCACTTATTTGCTTAATTTTCACTAATTTTGAGCTAAAATGTTATTTTTAGAAATATAGGTGATAAGATAGTTTAGTATAAGTGATAGTCAATATCTAAAGTGTATATTTTTGTGGGTTCACAGTATTTTTTGTATAATTAATTAGGCTCATATACTATTTATTATATATTTTCCTAGTATAAACCTATACATTAACCTAATATATAATATAGTAATTAGTACTAGTGAGATAATTGTTAAATTTGTAAAATACTAATATTTTTTTTGCATAATAGATGTTAATCGATTTGGGAAATATGGAATTTTAAGATTTTTAATTTAGATTTGGAGTTTATTTGAGTTTATTACGAAGTTACAATAACATACAGTCAAATCAGTAATATGAAAGGGTATTTTTAGACTTTTGATAATATTGATTAGTCTTGATTCATTAGATATTTTAATAGTACTCAAAATGACAATTGTGACAATATATAGTTTATTAAAATCAGATAAGAAATGAATAAGACACAATTGTAATAAGTTTGAAAACACAATAATAAAACCTTATAAGAGTTTGGTATCAACTCGTGGTTGACTTAAGGTCTGTATGTATTTTCCTAGATATGATAGGTGAGGAAGGACTACATCATGAAGCTTAGAATTTTACTCTACTATTAAAACCTGGTAAGTGGATTTTCTATTTTTATGCAAGTAGACCTATATCTACTTAACTTAGAGTCAGTTGTCTCGTAAACTGTAATGATGTGTTGGATTGATTAGATACATGATTCTGTTAAATGTATGTTGATTGAGTGAAATGTTTCCACATGTATGATTGATTCATCGTTGTGTATCTCTATTTGAAAAACTTGGAAACTGAACTGTTCTTTAGGGTATTTGTCGAAGTGAACCCTATGTGAAGGAATGTATTGTAAAATTGAGAAACAAAGCTAAAGTTGAGATAATCGAATTGTTTATGATGTGGAACTTGAGATTCATACTTAATATTGGGATATTGTACTATTTATTGCATTCATGGAATGGCACGAGAAGACCTACGAGTCAAGTTTCTGAAAGCTTGAACATTGTCGAGTTAGGTTTTAAGCATATAGAATTGTACTGCTCAACTTATTTTAGCAAAGATAGGTGGTTTCAACTAGGCCAGCTATGTATTGAGTTTTCAAACCACAATGAGTGGTTTTTGTTTTATTGAGTTTAGGAGTCCTACTCTCAAGTAACTCCTTTTTACCCAAGGTTCCTAGACATTGTATCTAGATACTTGGGTTTGTCGACTAATCGGATGAGGAATTGGAAAAGTATAGGATATCGGTACTGGTGTGTAAACCCCGTAAATTTAGCTATTTAAGAGTAGAAATGAACCCTAATACTGTAAATGACTTGATAGGTCATTAAAACCAAACAAGATAAAAATTTAATAAATCATAAATCTAAATATATTATAAGTAGTAAAAACCTTAGGAATTGATCGAAACCCTAAATCGTTTACTGAAACCCTAAAACTAGTTTACGCACCATTAATCAAAATTTAACCCAAAATTGCTCGAAACCCTAAAATCAGAAATATAAACCTATAAAATAGTTAAATATTACACAATAGCGATAAAATTATAGCCGAATGTAATTTTCAACTAAATCACCTATTCGCGCGAAATTATAATGAAATCACCACAATAACTTGTAAAAATTATAATTGTAACAGGTACCAATTAAATTGATAAAATTTCACCAAAATTTGAAAATTAATTTACGAGGAGAATCGTTATAATTTATAAAATTCGAAAAATTACATATATTTATTAATAATTTTCATTTTCCTTCTCTTCTATTTCCAATTTATTTCTTTTTCTTCTTTCCATTTCCACTTCAATGTTCTTATCCTGCACAAAACGTGGAAAAATCAGCAAATAAAAATAGCAAACAGCAGCCTACGTGATGGAATTTAAGTGACAAGTGTTACTTAACTAAACAAGCAAAAATATTGCAAAAAGGAAAAAAGGAAACGAAAATCGGGAAGCACTCAAAACCGAAAAAGAAAAAAAAAAAAAAGAGAGAAACACAATCTAGAAGCAAACGTGAAGGAAAGAAAAGAAGAAGAGGAAGAAGGAAGGAAAGAAGAAGAAAAGAAGAAGAAATAAATTAAAAGAAATAGGTAAGTATTTATTTTTACGTAGATGTATAGTATAGAGTATATACATTAAGTATTATATAGTATTTTTGTACATATAACATTACTAATACATATTTATGTGCATAAATACTTAGATTAATTAAATATGTATGTATAAGGTTTTGTGTCTATACATGTATGTACATAAGTATATTATATGGAGGAGTATATATTATGTATTTTTTTTAGTATACATATGATTAGTATTAAGTATTTATATTAAATAATTTTAGTATATCTATGTATATGAGTGTACCGTGAGATATATACATATGTGTATGTGTGTATTCATGTATAACTATTTTAGTATATATATATATATATATATATATATATTAGCATAATTCCATAAGTAGTAATATGAGATATATAAATATATATATAATATAGAGTATAAGTATAGTAATATACAGCATATTATATATGTAATGTATGATATACATATTTTATGATAAATACTATATAAGTATATATATATGCTGAATATATATGTATGTATTTATAGGTATGTATACATGCAAGACATATATATAAATAAATACAAAATATATATAAATATATGAATATGTGTATAAGAGTATGTTTTAAATAAATACATATACATATATAATACGTGTAATGTATAGTGTATATATATATATATATATATATAAGGGGTATACCGAATATGTATTAATATATATAATATAT
>JAMXBB010000006.1:77072407-77126566 GCA_024138015.1 Lumnitzera littorea | reverse complement strand
CGTAAGAATATATGAAACCCTAAATGTGTAAAAACATTAGAGATGGTGCCTTAAAGTAATAAGAACCCTAAAACCATAACTTTAAGGATATAAAAGCACTAATTCACCATGATATACCCTAAAACCCTAATTGATAATATAATGCTTATATTTTGCCAAATCATTAGTAAAAGGTTAGAGATGACCCTTAATCATGCATAAACATTTAGAATGCTTAAATGATCCCTTAGAAACTAAGATAATGAATCATAGATTACATTTATGTCTTAAGTATATGATTAGGATAGTCTTACTTAGAGTTAAGGGTATAGTTGGAGATTAGGTTAAATGTAGTAAACCTTAATACCCTAAATGTTATTTTTCATCTCAATTATACTAAGTAGCTTACCAAATGATGTATATAGGATATAAATACCTAATGGAAGATCTCATTACCTATTTTTACTAATCAATTCACTAAATTTCTTATTTCCCTTCATTTCCATAATCTTTCTCCAAATTTTTCTTAATTAGTTCATTATGTACACAAAAGGGACTTTATTTTTTTGAAAGTTGACCAAGTCAACAATTGAAAAAGTCAACAAAAGTGTCTCTTTCATTAGGAAAAAAATATCTTCCTTCTCATGATTTCTTCCCTTTTCTTTTGATTTTTCCTTTCTTTCTCTTTTCTTTGCCGTCCACAATTTCTCCCCTTGTAGACCCCACCATTCTTCTTCTTCCATAAGCAAAACAAAGACAAAAGAAACAAAACAAAAGCCCCTCCATGCCGTGAGCTCCCTTTCCCCTTTTACTCTTCTTTCCTTTTCAACTATTTTATCCATAGTCAAGGGCAACTTAAGGTATGCTATTTCATTCTTATGTCTTACTTCATCCTCTTTATTACTTAGAAGGAGAAAAGGTTAGGTTATGTGTTGTGTACAAATATATATGTATATGTTGATCTAGGCTTAAAGTTACAATCTTTACATGTTGAAGTGTAGAAATCATGAAGAAGAAGAAAGATATGCATGTGCATATGTCCTTAAGTATATGTATAAAAGGATATGCTAGAAGAATACATGTATAAATACCTTTATACATAAGTTTTGATTATGTACATAACCTCAATTTGAACATCTACTAACTATACATACATAAGCCATGTTAAATATACCCTTAAAATACAAAAAAGAATGGAATTGTGAAGATTTCTTAAGAGAGTAAATAAGGCATACGAATTTTAGTATAAAAATATGTATCCCACCGGTATACATGTATAAATACGGTATAAACCTAAGTAGATGTATAAGTATATGTATGTATAAAGTATAAGTACATAAGTATACATATTAGTGTGTTATGAGTGTAGGTAGGTATAAAACATATGTATATGTATAAGTACTTGATTACATATATAATTACATGTAATAAATGGATTACATAAGCCATGACATCATCAAAACATTACATAAGCCATAACATCATCAAAACATTACATAAGCCCTAATACACCTCTTAGATTGAATTAAACTTAATCAAGTATGTGAATTTGTAACACTAATGTAAAATTTCCTAAGTATAAGAATCAAATAGCTAATTCAATCATTAAATCCTAAACTAGGGCATAAACCTAAGTAATAAGAGTAATTAAACTTCAATAAGGTAAAATTTCAATAAATTTAGCCCATATCATAAAACACGGGTCTTAACGTCCAAAACGGACATTACCGTGTGAACGTGCGTCCGAAAACGATGAAAAACGACTATAAGTTCGCAAATATCGGAATCAGAACAAAAAAATTACAAAATACATAAAGGAAGCCTCATACCTTACTAAAACAAGAAAATAGTTATTATTAATCTCATGGAGTATGGTAACCCTATACATACTATACTCGGGTTATATTGGAGGGAACTAGATAAACGACAATAGACTTTTAGTTGACTAAGGAGTCTAAATTCTCAGAACACTTATAAGGTTTACCATTTTGATTTAGGCGTTCGATATCGAGTCTTGGAAACCCTAAAGGCTTGGAGAATGAGCAATAATTCAGGTGAGGGAATTCTGATGACCTGCTACTTGCTTGTGTGTGTTATTTGTATGATGTTTTGTTGTTTGCTATTGCTTGAATGTTTAAATGACTGTTCTGTTTGTATGCCATCATCTGTGTGATCACCTTTTTAAGTTGTTAAAAATAAATGTCTGACTCAAATAACCGGTTCTACTCGTCGCATGTCTATGACTTGGTAAAGGTATGAATGGAGAGTGCTAGCCTTGCAAAAATCTTAAGAAAAGTATTTTGGCAAAAGCTTTTCTAACCTTAAACAAATTTTTGCATGATCGCTATAAGGGCTTGTGAAGCCATAATTGTATTTTTAACGTTAAGGCAAAGCTAGCATGGGTTCTCCACTTGATAGCGAGAGTACTCGCTTTATTATGCCTGAAAGGCCTTGGTTATTTTTGGTTGCGAGAGGACTCGCATGTTTATGCCCGAGTGGCCTTGGAGGGTGGATAGTCCTAGTTCGGACTCCCCCTATTTGGATTGAAACTCTTTTCTCGGCTAGGGTAATAGTCGAGTTTTGCCTAGTGGGGTGGTGCCCCTAGGCAGCCTCTGCGGGTAAGCTGAGGTACCCTGTGCGGGTAAGTACAGGGGATAATCGAAGTATGGACGACGTAATTCTACACCTTCCATAGTTCCGGACTCCTATGGATGTGTTGTTTGCATTCATCACGCTTGCATTCTTTATGTATGTAGATAGCTTGCTTGCATGTGTGATAATAATGTGTGAAAACTTACCTGACCGGTGGTGGTGAGGAATGAACTCACTGAGCTGCTTTATGCTCATTCCCCCTTAGTTTTCTTTGCAGGTTTACATACGATGGGATTGGGATATGTCTCGAGTGCTGAGTGCGAGATGAAGATATGTACATTAGTATTAGAAGTAGCTAAGTACTTTTTAGATGATACGTAGATATTCTTTGTAGAAAATATTTATTTATTAAATCTTACTATAATGCGAGTATATCCTGTCTTATTATTTGGTAGGGGATACCGATTCTCTGCAGTTCTGAGAAACTGTAGGATAACGGATACCCATAGTTATTTATATTTGTATTCTACAGTAAATTGATTACATAAAAATTTGTAACCCTAGTGATTAATTATTTAGAGTCTTGCAATCTCTGACTTGCAAGATGATTTTCATATCATGGGTGCACACATGTTATGGAAATTTTAGGTAATCCTACTAGGCCCCCTTTAGGGTCCTGACATAAGTACTCTTTAGATTAATTTTTCTTGTATTTCTTTTATAATATTGATATATCCTACTTTATTATTTGGTAAGGGATACCGATTCTGAGGAACTGTAGAATATCAGACACCCATAATTATTTATATTTATATTTTACAGTAAATTATTTACTTAAAAAAAAATTAGTAACCTTAGTGATTAATCATTTAGAATCTTGCAATCTCTGACTTATAAGGTGATTTTCATATCATGGGTGCACACATATTATGGAAATTTTAGGAAATCCTACTAGGCCCCCTTTAGGGTCATGATATGGTGCATGTCACATGCACGAGCATAGTATAAATTCCTTGCATAAACAGTTTATCTTAATAGCTCAAATTATGAAACTAAATGTTCTATACTACTAATCCATATGAATGTATATTATGATTGTTTTATACTTTGTTTTATCTACCCTCACTTAGCTCACAGAGAGTTAAAGGAATACTTATATATCATCAGGTTATGAAAAGAATTAACTAGGCGTTAACATTTGCTAAGGGGAAAAGTCTTTTGAGTGTACATTGTATGAAGTCAAACACTTTTGAAGAAGCCTTACTGTATTTTGATCTTAGTTCTATAAAGTATATGTACTTATGAAATAAAAAACAAAAAAAAAAAAAAAGTAGTATGTCTTAGGTTTAGTTAAGTTTGATAGATGTACTCTTTTGTATAAACAAGTGTAATGTCGAACTCTATTGTAGTACTTTGTTGTTATAAATAGAACTTTTGTTAAATCTAAATAGGTATTCTTGTGTGATGGTACATCTTCTGCTAAGTCGGGATGTGACAACTATTGCAAGAGATTCCAGGGTATAAACGTTTGAGAAGAAACAAGTTTTGTAAATAACTTTAGAAAATAACATAATAAGGATTTATAAAAGTCCACAAGTTTACAGAACATAGTACTAGTAACAATAATTGAAAACTAGAGGATTACCTAAAGAGATCCTATTAGTTTCCTAAGGAGTTAGTAAAGTCAATAAACAAAATATGAATCTATCCAATTGGTCTTGAATCTCATTCCCCAGCCCCATTCTCAATTCTTTTAGAACTTGAAGTAGTACCGATATATCTACTAGGAAACATGCAAAACAACTATAGGGGAATAAGCAACAACTTGCTCAATTAGTGGGATGGAGTCAACAGTACATATCCGACATAGAGCAACCAAGGTTTTTAAGTAAGGTTAATTAGATGCAATACATGCTTAAGCAAATTCCATCACATGATGTTTGATAGAGATTAAGGACCGATTACGCGTTCCTAAGCTTGAGGGCTTTCTCAGGTGGTTCGTCGAGCTATCTAAGGTGAGTTAAGTACCGAGGAGCAGTATTTAACCTAATCTAATCAGTTGAGCTACTTTGGTCTCCACACCATCCAAGAAGCTATTGAGGTGACCAAGCTAACGTGCTGAACTAACCCCTCCACTACACACCAATCCAAGCGCCAAATCTAAACACAACACTCTATAGTGCTGAAGCTGAGCTAATGATGATCAAGAGCCGACCATCCAAAGCTGCCCTCGAAAATGAGTTGCCCCTAAACCAACCTAGTCCAATCCCAATTATCCAAGCAATCGAACTGCCAACATCGAACTGATTTAATTGAGATCCGCCCTTACTTAGCTTGCAAAGTTTTGGGACCATAGACAGTAAAAGGCACGTACTATCCTTTTCTAACATCGGTACTATCCTTTCTGAAAGTGAATATTCTTTTGCACGATTATGTATTTTCCTTGTAGATTGTTTCTCCTTTTTCTTAGCAACTAGTGATCCAATTATATAATTTTTTATACTTTAGGACTTACCTTAACTGAATACTATAAAACTCACATAATATAATTATCGTAATCATTAGATACAGAGAATACACTAAACTTTCACTCTCTTAAGCTAAGTGTCCTTACTCTCAAGCTACTCTTATCTAGTCCATCTGAGCATAGACTAGTAGCGAGTAAACTCTGGCCATACTTATGTATCATATCAAGTGTGACTTAAACTCGTATGAGACATTGGTGCATCATATCCTTTGTCTGTGTATGGAAACCTCTGCTTAACCTTTGACTACCATTTACTCTTCAAGCAATCTCATAGCCCATACCCATTCTGTTGGTTATGCATGATATTGGGTCCATGTGTTCATCCATGGAATCCGTATCATCTTGGTATCAAAGCCTAGCTACGTTCAAAGTCGAATTCTGTTTTTGTGTTCTTGGAGTAGTTTATTACTGCTCTTGTGTAATAACGGTCCTATTGTTAACTTAGGAGTTTAGTAGTTGAGAATTGTTCTATGCTTTGTTTTCCCTTGTTTTCAATATGCAAAAACAAATTGTGGTTGACTATTCATTTATTGAGTAATTGTCATTGCGAAGTAACCATCAATGTTAGACTTAAGTGTTTAAGGAATTTTGGGAAACCAAGAAAGTGGTACTCAACATAGTTGACTACAGCCTCCATCTTAGCTTTATCGAGCTTTAACAAAGTGTTTGAAGTGGAGTGTGATGCATCTGGACTAGGCATAAGTGTTGTGTTGATGCAGGAAGGCTGACCTATTGCTTACTTTAGCGAGAAACTTCGAGGAGCTACACTCAACTATTCTATCTATGACAAGGAGTTTTACTCCTTAATCCGAGCCCTAATGGTATAGCAACACTATCTACTACCTAAGGAGTTTATGATCTACATTAATCATGAGTCCTTAAGGTATTTGAAGAGCCAACCTAAACTATCTCGAAGATAAGCCAAATGGATCGAGTTCATAAAGGGTTTTTCTTATGTCGTAAAGTACAAGAATGGAAGAAACAATGTAGTAGTCGATGCCCTATCAAGACGACATTTTAGTCCAATTTATGCCGATATGAGGAAGGACGGACACTAGATGACTATCACAAGGAGGACGGACACTTATTCAGGAAGAAGAAACTATGTATCCCGACTTGTTCTACTAGAGAATTGCTTGTGCATGAGGTGCATAGAGGGGGATTAACAAGATACTTTGGCCAATGCCAAACCTAAGAGGTACTATTCTCCATATTCTTTTGGTTGAGGATGAAGAGAGATGTCTAATCCATGCTGGAATAGTGTGCAACCTGCTGAAAGGTGAAGAGACAAGCCAAGCAATGACACTGCCAACCGTTGCCAATCTTGACCAAACCATGGTCCAAGCTAAGTATGGACTTCATGTTAAGATTGCTAAGGACATCCTAAGGGAAGGACTCCATCATGGTGGTTATAGACCAATTTAGCAAGATGGCACATTTCGTGCCCTATTCTAAAACTAATGACGCTTTGACTATCTCTTTTCTTTTTCTATAGGAAATAACCAAGCTTCATGGGATTCGCCGAACCATCGTTTTGAACCAAGATCTAAAGTTCATGAGCCACTTCTAGAGGACACTGTGGAGGCGAATGGGAACTAAGCTATTGTACAGCATGTCTTGCCATCCATAAACCGATGGATAGATAGAAGTTGTCAATAGAACCATATAAACTTTACTATAGGTTGCTATTAGACGCAACACAGCCATTAGGATCTATGCCTGCCGATCATTAACTTCACCTACAACAAGATTACCCATAGTGTAACAAACATGTCTCCATTCAAGGTCGCCTATGGATTCAACCCCAAGCTCTTGATGGAACAAGTACCCCCGCCGATGCCTGATGATGACTAGCCAACCGTTGAAAGAGCTGAAACCATCCAAGCCATGCACCAGAAGGTTATAGAACAATTAAGCCAAGCTAATATTAAACTTGAGAAGCGAGGCCAAGCATAGAGGAAGAGAGAATTTCAACTAAGTGATTTGATCTAAATACATCTCAATAAGGAACGATTCCCAAACTTGAGAAAGAGTAAGTTGACTCCTACAGCCAACGAACCTTTCAAAGTGCTTAAAAAGATCAATTGTAATGCCTATAGGATTGAATTACCTGAAGGATATGAAGTCTTAAACTCCTTCAACATTGCCGATCTCCAACCTTATGCTCATGAAGATGAGCCACTTAGAGTTAAACCAGATTTGATCCCAAATCTAAAACAACCCGGAGGGGATGATAGGGATCAAGGACCGATCACACATTACCAAGCTCAAAGGCTTTCCTAGGTAGTTCGTTGAGCTATCTAAGGTGAGTTATGCACCAAAAAGCAGTGTTTACCCCAATCTAATCTATTGAGCTACTTTGCTCTCAACACCATCCAAGAAGCTGCCAAGGTGGCCCAACCAACATGCTAAACCGACCCCTCCACTATATACTAGTCCAAGTGACAAATCTAAACACAACACTCCACAATGTCGAGGCTGAGCTAACAATGATCAGGAGCCGACCATTCGAAGTCGCCCTTAAAAATGAGTTTCCCTTAAACCAACCTAGTCAGATCCCAATTGTCTGAGATACCAAACTGCCAACGTAGAATTGATTTCATCAAGATCCACCCCTATTCGACTCTCAGTGTTATTAGAACCACAAACAGTAAAATGAGCATACGCTATCCTTTTTTTACATTGGTACTGTCCTTTGTAACATTAAATATTCTTTTGTATGATTACGTGTTTTCCTTATAAATTATTTCTCCTTTTCTTAGCAACTAGTGATCTAATTATGTAATTTTCTATAATTTAGGACTTACCTAACTAGATACTATAAATACTCACATAATGTAATAGCTGTAATCATCAAATATAGAGAATATACTGAACTTTTACTCTCTTGAGATAAGTATCCTTCTTACTCTTAAGCTATTCTTATCATGTATTCTCAACATGCTAAACTTTTACTCTAAGTGTGGACTAGTGGCAAGTAACCTTTGACCATACTTATACGTCATATCAAGTATGACCTAAGCTCGTATAAGGCGTTGGTGTGTCATATCCTTCGTCGGTGCATGTGACCCCATGCTTAACCTTTGACTACCATTTACTCTTGTAGCTTAGACCCACCTTATTGGTTACGCATGGTATTGGGTTTGTGCGTTCGTTTACGAAATCTATATCAATGTTGACCAATCATCGTGAGATCAGAGAAATTGTGTTCGGTTTTGAGGAGTTTAACGCCGCTCACTTCGCTTAATATGACCTACAAGCTAATGTTAACATCCACCCACCACTAACCTCGAGCTACTCTATAAGATTAGATAAGAGTATAAAGAAAATGTACTTAGAGAAGGATATCTCACAAGGACAAGTATATGCAACATTAAAAAGGTGTTAGATACCTTGCGGCCATAGTAAAAAGGACTATTTATAGTAAGTCCCTAAGGCAATAAGGAAACTTAAGTAATTACAATAATGAGTAATACAAAAATACTATCATAGTACATTTTCAAAAGGGTAAAAAGGAATAAATAGAATAAAGGAATATAGTATAATGTCAGAAAAAGGAATGACAAGTGGTACATTACAATTAGGTATACGTTCTAGAGTCTAGGGACATTGGAGTTAAGTTGTACTGGCATTGGGGATTTTGCTAATGAAAGGTACTCAAAGTTATTGAGATGAATAAAGGATTCTATAGCTTGATAGGCCGAATAAGTAGTATTCAGCATATAGGTACTCGGCTTCGCACTTGTCAAGTTGGCCTCGACAGTTGGCAATTTAGTACGTTGGAAGAAAGAGTTTGGCATGTGGGTAACTTAGCCTCAAACTCAGTACTCGATAGGTTAGCCTCGGCATGTAAAAATCCTATAGGTTAGAGTAGGGCTTGGTGTGTGTTGACCTTAGCCTTACCACTTAGCTAGTTGACTTTGGTACATGAGTAGTCAGTGATGGCACAAGGAATAGAATAGAGCAAGGTGTATCCAAACTAAGTTCTTAAGGAGTTCGCCTATTGTTCTTCTATATACTGTATTTCATCTTCGGTAAGTTAATAAGAGAAAATTCTTCTGGTGATGGACTAAAGGCCTCGGAGATGAGCACGAGTAAGGGGTTTAGAGGTCAATAGTCCATCAATTCCCTAAGGTTGTTGAAGATTTGCCCTCAAATCTTGGTCTTCTTCTTCTTTCGACACATAGGACGCTAGGTCAGCAATGTTGAAAGTAGGAGATACTCTGTATCCTTCAGGTAGCTCAAGCTCATAACCATTGTCATTGACACATTGAAGGATCTTAAAAGGTCTACCCAACCTAGGGGATAACTTATTCGTCCTCTTCCTTTAAAAACATTCCTTGATGAGTTAGACCGAAATAAGGTCTCCGAGGCTAAAAATGACTCGCTTCCTCCCTCGGCTTCTCTATTCCTTTTGTCAAGAAATAGTCTTGGCTAATTGCTCGGCAACCTTTGGAACTCCTCAATGCACTACAAGCCTACTCGACTTTCTCCTTAAGAGGTTAGGTAGATAACCATGTCTAAAGGTAAGTTCAAGTTAAGTTTATAAACGACCCTAAAAGGTAACCTTCCCATTGAGCTATGAGTTGCATGGTTGTAAGCAAATTTGATGATAAGTAGGCATATATCCTAATAATGCAGATTATTTCCAATAGTAGCTCAAAGGAGGTTGCCGACAATTCAGTTCACAACTTCTGTTTGGTCATCTATCTAGGGGTGGTAAGAAGTACTAAACATAAGTTTAGTGTCAAGCTTCTTCCATATGATTTTCTAGGAGAAGCTCGTGAACTTTGTGTCACAATCATATACAATACTCCTTAGCACTCTATGTAGCCATATGATCTCCTACAACAAAGAGAGCATCATTAGTTTTGTGGCAAGGGATGAAATGGCTTATCTTGCTAAATCAATCAACCACAACCATGATAGAATCATGCCTTTGTGGTGTTTTGGGTAGGCCAAGTATGAAATCCATGCTTAGATCGGTCCATGGTCATTAAAGTATAGGCAAAGGTGTGTATTCTCCGCACGGCTCCTTTTGTCCCTTGGTAGTGTACATCCTTCATCATCACCAACTAATAAAAATGTCCTTTCAGCAACTAGGTCATTTTCTTCTCACCAAAGTAGCTGACTGAGCCTCCATCATGGGCCTTCGACAAGTAATTCCCTAACAGAATCACTTGGCACACAAACTTTCTTACCCTTCATCAAAAACCCTTAACTCAAAAAGAACCCATCTATGACTCCTCCAATTTTGCACTTAGCCACTAAGAGCCTAAAATACAGATTAAGCTCATACTAATCAAGTAAGGTCCAAATCTATGTATTCTAACTTGCAATGCTGTAATGAGGACTTGTTGACAAGAGATTGCATCACCTACAATATTGGTGCTTCCCTTCTTGTATCATATGACATAGCAAAAAGTCTCCAAAAACTCAACCCACCTAGCTTGTCGTCATGAAAGTTTCTGTTGTCCTTTGAGATGCATAAGAGATTTATGGCTTATGTAGATGATGAACTCTCTCAATAATAAATAATGTTTCTAGTTCTAAAGTGCTTGGAAAAGGGCGTAGAATTCTTTATCATATGCTAAGTAATTTAGGGTAGCTCCTCTAATCTTCTCACTAAAATGGGTAATTGGTCTATGCTTCTACATAAGAACAGCTCCAATGCTGGCTCTAGAAACATCACATTCTAACTAAAAACTTTCTTGAAATTAGGTAACATGAGTACTAGGGCAGAAGTCAACCTAGACTTGATTTCATCAAAACTCTTTTGAGTCTTCTCAAACTACTTGAATTCTAAGTTCTTCTTGGTCTGCTCGGTCAGCAGGGTAGCTATGGAATTAAAGTTCCCAATGAATCTTCACTAGAATGAAGCTAGACCATAGAGACTCCTTACTCTAACAACATTAGTTAACATTAGCCATTTGAGAACTGCTTCGACTTTCTCTTCATCAACCCTAACACCTCCTCTAGAAACGACATATTTGAGAAATACTACCTCACTCTGGCAGAACATACACTTCCTTAAATTGCCAAATAGTATCTCAGCATGGTAGGTATCAAATATAGATATCAAGTGCACGACATGGGACATTAGATTAGCACTATATATCAAATTATCATCGAAGTATACGACAACACATTTGCCAATCAATGGTCTCAAAACACAATTCACAAGTTGCATAAAAGTGCTCGATGCATTTATCAAACCAAACGACATCACCATCCACTCAAGTGGACCATCCCTTATTTTGAAAGCAGTCTTCCATTCATCTCCATATCTCATCTGTATTTGATGATAACCACTCTTAAGATCAATCTTCAAAAAGACTCAGGCACCATGCAACTCATCAAGCATATCATGTAATTAGGGAATCGGATATCAGTATTTAACAGTGATTTTGTTGATTGCTTGGCTATCAATGTACATTCTCTATAAGCCATCCTTTTTCGACACCAAAACAGCTGGTACAATACTAAGGCTCATACTCTCTTGGACAAATCCATGATCAATTAACTCATCAATTTATTTCTTCAACTCAGTAACTTACTTAAGGTTGAGCCTATAAGCAGGTTGATTAGGTAAAGTAACTCCAAGCTAAACGTCAATACAATGTTCTATACATCTGATGGGTGACAAACCTCTCGACATCTCTATAGGAAATAAGTTGACATACTCTTGAAGTAATATTTGCACCTCAGCAAGAAAAGTTCCAGCTTCTCTCAACTCTAAGAGCTTCCTAACTAACAAGAGCACACATCCTTCTATCTTGGCATCTTTAGAAAATTAGGCTCAGAAAATCACTAAGGACTTCTACTGTAGTAATTGGGTAATCTTCTTTTGCGACTCTTATACTTCCTTAGGGCTCATTAGGGTCAATGTAACCTTCTTCCCATCCTTTTGGAACATATAAGAATTCTTATGTCGTTCATGCAACATTCTCAAATCAAATAGCCAGGGTCAAGTAAGCAAGATATACAAGGCAAACATGGGGAGGACATCACATAGCACTTCATCCATATATCTACCACCAACAATAATCGATACCTTAACTTACTTAGCAACGGGTAGACATCCCTTCTCATTCAACCAATGAATCATATAAGGCTTAGGGTACGGGTAGGTCGAAAACTTCAAGGCCTTGACTACTCCTTACACTATGACATTGGTATAACTTCCTTCATCGATGACTAATGCGTAGAGCTTGCCATTCACTTAGCAATTCGTATGGAAGAGGTTCTCCCTTTACTTATCCTCTTCGAAAATAAAGGTATTAAGTGATCTTCGAATAATGAAACAATATTCGACCCTTGGTTTAGGTGGGGTTACAGCATTAGGATCTTCTAGAAATCCTTTTAACACCTAATCGACTCCCTCTTCGTCCTCTCCTTTACTAGCACTCTCCACTTTGAACTCAGGCTTGTCTCCTTTGATGATTATGATATGTTGGTTCAGACATTGGCTAGCTACGTATCTATAATTGAGAGATTTGAAAAACTTGATCTCTTAGGTCTTCCTTAAGCTCTAACCTTAGTCTCTTCGAACCTCAGGCTCCTCGATCTTACCCTTGCTTTGGCAATCATCTAGTCAACTTGACACCTGTCCTCAATAGTCTACCTTGAAACTATTTAGTGTTTGGTCATTTTTAGGTCAACTCGGCATACCACTTAGGGTCAGCAATCCCGGTTGGTTGCTTGGCATTTGGCTAATCTGGCTCTGCCTTTGCCTTTTGAGCCTTTGTTCCACTCGGATGGCCTCATCTAAAGTCCTAAGCCTCTATAACTCCACTACATTACCAACTTCAATTCTAAGCTTAGAAATGAACTATACAATAGTTCAAGTCTTGGGTTCATCAACATCACATTAAATTATCAACAATTGGTATTCTTGGACGTACTCATCTAATGATCTATTGCCTTGCCTCAAGTCTTGGAGTCATCGGAAAGTGTCTTGTTCATAGTATTCTGGAATAAATCTTCTCCTCAAAACTCTCTTCATCTCATTCCACGTTTGGATTTCACGTCAGGCACTCGAGTGTGCGCTTTATAAATTTTTCCACTACATTTTTGCATACCTAGAAAATTTTAATGCGACCACTTATATACAAACAACATCCTTATAATCATAAAAGTTAAATATCTTCTCATTCTTCTCTTCCTAGTCTAGGTAGTCATTAGCACTACTAAACCCATTAAAGCTTGGAATCTGTACCTTGAGATACTCGACTCCTCTAAGAGCTCTAAGCTCATGCTCCATAACTTCATCATATTACTCCTCCTCCTCCCCATACTCCTCAACTTCATCCAACTCAAATCTCCTTCCTACAACTCTATCAACATGTCAGGGTGAAGCTTAGTTCATATTAATTGGTTCTAGCACTTGTTGCTCATCCATCTGCCTTCCCAACTTTCTCTCACTTCTCGACCTTGTTCAACAACAACTCTTTCTCAAGGCCTAATCTTTATGACCCTTTGTATAGAAACAATTGGATTAGCAACAATAGTAGCAAGGTCTTATATCTGCTCATCAATAGTTCATAAGGTATGTTAGGTAACATGACTATAACCATGAGCAGCACTCTCAGCATCATTAATCTCTCCTTAGACACTAAGAATCAACATTTTCAATACAAAACTACAAAAATTAGCTTCTCTAATAGAAAATCCTCACATAACTTGACGACACAACTTCTTACAGTGATTCAGAACTTACTCTATTTTTCGATAAGAAAATAAAGTAAAATAGAACACACTAAGACATACTATAGCAAAATTAACTACTTTGAAACTTAGCTCTCAAGCACAACCTCAAGCTTTGATATCAAGAAATTACATAATATGCCTAAGAGCTTAGTAATCACTAGGGCTTACCATAGGAAATAGTTATTGAATGGGTCCTTTGTGGCAACAAAGAAAATGAAGTGAAGAAGTAGGAAAGCACAGTTGCTTCTACAAGTTGTTTGAAGGATATTACACACCAACGAACACAACATGACTTAACGCTTCG
The DNA here is from genome assembly GCA_024138015.1 of Lumnitzera littorea. Classification (NCBI taxonomy): domain Eukaryota; kingdom Viridiplantae; phylum Streptophyta; class Magnoliopsida; order Myrtales; family Combretaceae; genus Lumnitzera; species Lumnitzera littorea. Next base: position 77,112,455 of record JAMXBB010000006.1, on the reverse strand, counting down.
CTAAATATGACTCACAAGTTAAAGTTAAGGTCCACTCACCACTAACCTCGAGCTACTCGGCAAAATTAGATAAAAGTGTAAATAAAATGTACTTAGAGAAGGATACCTCACAAGGATAAGTATATCTAACATCAAAAAGGTGTTGGATATCTTACAACTACAATAATAAACACTATTTATAGTAAGTCCCTAAGGCAACAAGAAAACCTAAGTAATTATAATAATGGGTAATACAAAAATACCATCATAGTACATTTTAAAAAGGGTAAAAAGGGACAAATAAAATAAAGGAATATAGTATAATGTAAAAAGAAGGAACAACAGGTAGCACGTTGTGATTAGGTATATGTTATGGAGTCTAAGGACATTAAAGTTGAGTTATATTGATGTTAAGGATGCTACTAACGAAGGGTACTTGGAGTTACCAAAACGAATAAAGGATTTTCTAACTCGATAAGCTGAGTAAGTAGTACTTAGCATGTAGGCACTTGGCCTTGGCACTTGTCAAGTCAACCTTAGCAGTTAACAATTCAATATGTTAGAAGAAAGAGTTCAACACGTAGGTGACTTGGCCTTGGCCTCGACATTTGATAGGTTAACCTTAGCACATAAAGTTCCTATAGATTAGAACAGGGCTTGGTGCATATTAACCTCAGCATCGACACGTAAGTGGTTGGCAACAGCACAAGGATCAAAACAAAGCAAGGTATATCCCAGCTAGGTTCTTAAGGAGTTCAACCACTATTCTTTGTATACTGTATTTCTTCTTCGGAAAGCTAACGAATGGAGAATTCTTCTAGCAAGAGACTGAAGACCTTAGAGACAAGTGCGAGTGAAGGGTCTAGAGGTTAGCAGTCCATCAGTGTCTATAATCTAGTAACCTTCTGTCCAAGCCTCTAATATTATCCCAATTATACTGCTTTCTCCACACAACTTTCTAAACAAGCCTTTAAAGTCATTTCCTCTAAGCATTCCACGCCATTCAATCCTTGATGAAGTCCCTACAAACATTTCAATTGCATTCCTCTTACCAAATACTTCCAAACAAGTCTATAATGGGGAATGGTTGAGTCCCTTTTACAATTTAACCTTCTAATCAACTCTCTAAACTAAAGATTAAGTCTCTCTCTTCATAGACCAACCCTCTAAAGATGTTTCTAAAGTGATTTCATCTAAGCTTTTTAAATCAACCAACATTCTAGTCTAGTCACTAAAATCATTCCAATCATACTTCTTTCATGGACTAACTATCTAAATGTGGCTCTAAGATATTTATAGTTAGAATTCCTTCATTCACTAACCATCTAAATATATCTTTGAAGTCATCACTACCATGCTTCTTTTACCAAACATAATTCTGATAAGACTCTAACATGGTTATATTCAAAATCCTTGCATTAGCTATCCTTTTAATTAAGCATCTGTACTAAGATTTCAAGTTACTCTTTTATTAGATCAATTATCTGAAGAACTCTCTAAATAGTTTAAATGTACAAGTTGGCTCAAAACGACTTGCCCCAACAACCTATTCCAATTCACAAGCATAATAAACATGATCATATAATAAGTTCAACATGCCCATGATCACCATATTACTTAAACTTCTAAATCCACATATTTCACCTTACTGCTTATAATCCAAAATTAATGATTTGGGCATAACTCTAACTCCAATCCATCCAACTAACTCCAAATCATTCTCCACCATGACATGTGTCACCAACAAGCTCCAGATCTATTACATGTTGTTTACTACAAAGTTAATGGCATGTAATTTCCAAAAAAAAAATAGCACTTTTTATCAAATTTAGAGGCTTAAAAATCACAAAAAATTATAGAAATTTTTTTGGACAAAATCATTTTATAGGATTCATACATACAGTATAGGGAAGTTTTAGAAAAATTTTGGTTTCAAAACAATAACCTTACGATTATTTAAAACAACTTTACAAATTAATCAATTTCACACAATTTCTTAAGGAGGCCATAAATCCACTTAAAATTTTTATAAACTGATATTTTTCTCGAAAAGTATATGTAAAAGTACTTCAAAATAATTTTTCTTATAATTTTTGGAGTTAGGTTGGTATTTTTACAAATTTATTGAAAATCAAGTAAGAATTTAACTCATCTAAAAATTGTACTTTTAACCACCAATGCCAACCACCTCTCTATTAGCCCTTTTAGTCACTACCACCACTGTTGAGTGGTGGTGGTGATTTAGTCCCAATATTCCCTCTAACTGATGTTTGTAGATATCGCTTAATTTTGCTACTTTTCTTTATATTTGTCCTTAGATTTTTCCTTCACTAAACTTCCCTTTCCAAAATTTTTCTCAGATTTCCCAAAACTTAAATGAGATCCTGGAGTATGTTTTGGTGATAATCCCAAGTGGTTGAGGGTGAAATGAATTTCTCTCTCTAATTTCTAGTTTAAATATCCTAAATCCTAAGCATGTTATGTGTCATTTGAAGTTTATTACTTAGCCAATAGTTGTCCCATACTTTGCCATGACCAAATCCATCTTGATTCTAGTGGTTAGTGTTTTTTTCTAATTTCTTATCACTATTCTTGTTAATTTTTAGTTAATTATATGAATTTTCGGGTTTTTAAAGCATGTTTGGATATATAATTATATATAATAATCACACCTAAGATATACAAACTATTTTTATATATTATTTTTAAGTCATTTTATAATTTTATCGTCCAAATAATTCGTCTCTAAAATTCAATTAATTTCTATTACCTAATTTAAGCATTTATGTAGGGTAAATTACAATATAATATAATTTAATGAAATTTACTATTTTTAGCTATAATATTATTATTTTATTATATTTCTATATTTCGAACTTACGACATGTCATCGTCTAATTTCTAGAACTTATACGTAAAGTATTACCTTAGTCAATTAACCTCCATATATGTCCTAAATTATTAACTCGAAATAATAACGTAAAATTATAAGGCTCACAGTCTTCGCGTTCGATAAATTCAAGTTGTATCTAATCCTTTCTAAAGTTATTGTTTACACTAACCATTTTGCTTTGCAATATTTGTTAAATAAAACTGATGCTAGGCCAAGATTGGATAGATGGATATTACAACTTCAAGAATTCAACCTGGAGATTAAAGACAAGGAAGGAGTAGAAAATCTAATAGTAGACCATCTCTCGTGTTTGGAAAACCTATCATTGGAAAAGCTGAATCAACAATATATCAATGATGAGTTTCCAAAAGAAAGACTGTACCAAGTAAGTCCTTAGGAAACTCACTTGGTTTCCTGACATAGCAAATTATTTGGTAACAAGAATTCTCCTAAGGGACCAAATTACAAACAAAGAAAAAGGTTTTTCCATAATGTTAATACCCCAAGGTTTCGAGCCAATACAATAAACCTCAATTTCGAGCCTCTAAATTTAGGGTGTAGAATAACATTACATGTTTTAGTTTAAACTTCACAATAAAGCTAGATAAGTTAGAAGAAGTATCTTAGTAAAGTTAAGTTCTCAAAATAAGCTATATAAAAGAATAAATTTGAGAAAAATATCAATTTATTAATAAAACCGATAATTATTTAAAACGTAAGGTTTAAGCTTTAAGATACAACAAGAATTAGAAATAAGTTATTTAACTTATAAAAATAATAAATGAAGTTAAATTATATATAATATACATGAAATTATGTAGAATATACATTATATGTATTAATTATGTATAATGGAATTACATTGCTTAATTTATTCTAGCTACGATGTGTAGTTTCAACCAAGCCAACTAGATGCTGGTTTTGGCAACTCCTTATTATCTTAGGTTCCAAAACATTGTATCTAGATGTCTGGCTATGCCAACTAACCAAATGATTAAATTAGAAAAACTAGGCTGGGCTAGGATATCGATATCAATATCGATACATATCACGTACATGACCATAGCACGTATCCCTTACACAAACATCTTATCTTAATAACTCTAAACTATGAAATTGAATATTTTATGACGCTAATGTTTGCGAACATATGTCATACTTATTGTAAATGCCTAAAATTTTCAACCTAATACCCAAAGTAAACGCTAGTGTACTTAAAGACTCTAAAAGTTGATAAGGCTAGTTAAGATGAAAACCCTAATATAACAATCAAAGATTTAATCATGTAGAAAATTTTTATACCCTAAATGTATATAAACACTAGAGATTACGCTCGACAGTAATAAAACCCTAAAACTATAACTTTAAGGATATAAAACCATTAACTCACTATAATTTACCCTAAAATCCTAATTGATAATATAACCTTAGTATTTTACCAAATCATTGGTAAAAGATTAATGATAACTTTCAATCACTCATAAATACATACAATACTAAAGTAATCAATTAGAAACTAAGATATTACATCATAGATCACATTCATCTTCGAAGTATATAACTAGGTTAGTATTACATAGAGTTAAGGATTTAGTTGATGCTTAAGTTACATGTAGTGAACATTAATACCTTAAATGACACTTTTCATCTTAATTATACTAAGTAGCTTACCAAATGGTGTATATAGGATATAAATACCTAATGGAAGATCTCATTATCTATTTTTACTATTCAATTCACCAAATGTCTTATTTCCTTAATTTTTCTCTTAATTTTCTTTAATTACTACATTATGTATACTAAATGGCATATGCTTTTGAAAAATTGACCAAGTCAACACATGTTGACCAAGGTCAAAAAGTTGACTAATTCAATATCTAGAAAAGTCAACAAAAGTCACTTTCACTTAAGAAAATATCTAAGTCTTCTAATGATTTTTTTTTCTTTTATTTTAGCTTTTTTTTTTCCTTTCCTTTTCCAATTTCCGTCTACACCTTTTCCTTCTAAACCCCACTTCCTTCTTCTTTTCAAACATAACACAAAACAAAAAAATCAAACCCTTACCCACCTCCATTGCCATGACCTTCCCTTTCCCTTTCACTTTCCAAATTTGCATCCATATTTCAAGAACAAACTAAAGTATGTAACTATGTTATTATGTATTGCTTTATATTATTTATTAGTTAGGTGGAGAGGTAGATTAGATGAGTAGTTATGTATTATGTATATCCATGTTAAAAAAGGCATAAAGTTTCAATTTTTAGGTGTAGAAGAGTAAAAATCATGGTGAAGTGGAAGGAGATGCATGTGTATATGTCTTTAAGTATATGTACATAAGGGAATACTAGAGAAATACAAGTATAGAGATCTTTGTACATAAGTATTCATTATATACATAACCTAAACTAAGACATATACTAACTATACATACCTATACCATGCTAAATACACTCTTAAAACACAAAAAGAATGAAATTAGAGGAGCCTTCTTAAGAAGAATTTTAGGCAAACGAAATTTGTATAAAAATACGTATGTGACCGTATATATATATATACATATATATATATGGGTATATGTACAAGTATAAATACGACATAAGTATAAATATATGTATAAATATACTAGTATACATATAAGTATAGTAAATGTATAAGTATATAGTTAGCATATGTAAAGTGTACATAAGACACTTAAGTATAACATAAGCATGAGATAAGGCTTATGTAATCAAATGATGGTGTAAGCAATAATGCAATTAAAAGATGACATAAGCCATGATGATATAAGCGATGACATAAGTGTAAGTTTATAAAATAATAACTTATAAAATTACATAAGGGTATAACATAAGTATGTATATGTACTTAGGGTCCAAAAATCCTTTAAAACCTTAGTACACATCCTAAATTAAATTAAACTTAATTAAGTACATGAGTTAGTAATACCAATGTAAAATTCCATAAGTGTAAGAATCTAATAGCTAATTAAATCATTAAGTCCTAAAATAGGATATAAATATAAGTAATAAGAATCATTAAACTTCCATAGTTAAAATTTTAATAAATTTAGTCTACATCGTAAAACGCAGCCTTAACATCCAAAACGGACATCACTGTATGAACATACGTCCGAAAACAATAAAAAACAACTATAAATTCATAAATATTGAAAATAGAATGAAAAAATTATATACGATTAACAATTAGGTTTAATTGGATAAAACTGATAGTAATCTAAGTAGAATTAGGTAGATAGATATCTATAACCACTAGTTAATTCAATTACTTATTATCCCTATTATCTTGTAATAATCAGGTGATCCCGACGAGGGCAACGATCTTCCGATCAATTATTACAACTAAAGTGAGTCGTCATAGTCAAGTAAGTACTCCCGATGACTCTATACTTATTTGTGCTTGTAGTTAGTGCACTTAAATTTAATATCAATAACTTGATGCATGGGGTTTTAGGATATGCGTGTGCTTGATATTGATTGATTATTGTGAGAAATATTGTTAAATATGGTAATTGATGATTTGATTGTATGATTGATTTTTATATGATTTGGATGGTTTCCTGATATTGATTGATCACCTCATAATTTAACCTAATTATATTTAGCTTATCTTAAATTAAAAGGGTCATGCATTATCCATGCATTGCATTACTTATTCCAGCCATCACTTCACGCGGAGATAAAGAGAGGCCTTGTAAGGGTTGTTTATATATATTAAAGTGTTTCTGTACGGTGCACTCGTACAACATGACCTTACTCAAACCTACGGGCTTAGTAGGCGATGGAGACGCCAACCGTATGACTGAGGGTCAAGTCTAAAGATCTCCGCTGTAGGGTGTGAATGTGGACTACGGAGGCCACCTCACCGCTAAGCTTGAGATTTTGTGTACTATTAGACAACTTAGAAATGGAAATATATTTTACGAAATATGATTTTCAAAGTTATAGGTAAAAAACCCAAGTGTTAAAGCCCAGTCGTGATTGGTGCTGATGAATCTTCAACCCTTATCTCGGAGGGCATTAAAATCCGATATTATATGTAGTACCAGTCAACTGCATATACTGTTTGGCATACTGCATGTGCATGCATTCATATGGTTGTAACAGTTTGTTTGATAACTTGTTTGCCAGTATGGTATGAGGGATAGCTCACTAAGCTCTTGTAACTTATTCCCTAATAGTCTTTCTTTTGCAGGTTTACTTACAATGAGATTACGATAGGTCTCGAGTGCTAAGTGCGAGATGAAGATATGTACATTAGTGTTAGAGTTAGTTGAGATCTTTATAGGTGACACATAAACATTCTTTATAGAAAATATTCATATGTTAGAATTTAATATAATTTAATTTTTCCTATAGTTTTATAATGCTGTTATATCATGTTCTATTATTTGATAGAGGATACCGATTCTCTACGATTCTGAGGAACTGTGGGATATTAGACATCCATAGTTATTTATAATTATATATTATATTATGTTATGTTACAATAAATTACTTACTTGAAAATCAATAATCTTAATGATTTATTATTTAGAGTCTTGCAATCTCTGACTTGCAAGGCGGTTTTCATATCATGGGTGCACATATGTTATGAAAATTTTAGGTAATCCTACTAGGCCCTCTTTAGGGTCTTGACACTTATTCTATGTTTTATTTTACCTACTCTCACTTCACTTATAAAGAGTTGAGGGGATACTTGTGTATCCTTAAGTTACGAAGAAAACCAGTTAGCATCATCATCAACCGGGGGAAAGACTTTTGAAAGCACTTGCGACGAAATCAACTACTTTTGAAGAAGCCTAACTATACTCAAACCTTAATTCCATAAAGGATTTGTACATATCATATGTAATTAAAGAAAAAAAAATACCGTGCTTTAGGTTTAGTTAAGTTTGAAAGATGTATACTTTTGTATAGGCAGATGTAAAGCTAAACTCCATTGTAGTAATCTTTATTATAAATAGAACTCTTGTTGAATACAAATAGGTATTCCTATATGATGGTACATCATGTGCTATGCTAGGATGTGACAGAATGTTAGAAGTTATTTCTTAGAAGACCCCTATTAGTTTAAAATTTGTACATATTGCATAATTTACAAGTGTATATCTCACTTAGAAGGTTGGCAAATTTTGGAACATTGTTATGCAGGCCCAACTAAAGGACATCTTAATGCAAACAAAATAGCTTAGAAGGTCTTCAAATCCAATTTCTATTGGCCAACACTGTTTAGGGATGCTTAGAAATTTGTCGAGTTGTGTGACTAAGGTCAAAGGGTAGGGAACAAATCTAAGAGGGATGAAATGCCATAGAACCTAATACTAATCTTTAAAGTCTTTTATATTTAGGTAATTGATTTCATGGGACCATTTCTCAAATAAAATGAAAATAAATACACTTAATAATGGTAGATTACGTATCCAAATGGGTGGAAGCTCAAGCTTTACAAACTAATGATGCTAAGGTGTTGAAACAGTTCCTAAAAAGTTTATTTTCTCGATTTGATGCTCCTAGAGTACCCATTAGTGATAGAGGAACCCAATTTTGTAATCTCCAACTAGAAAAGGCATTAAAGCAATATGGTGTTATGCACTAAATTGCAACTCCATACCATCATCAAACTAGTCGACAAGTCAAAGTTATAAATAAGGAACTTAAGTGAATTTCATAAAAGATAGTCAAGCACAATAAAAAAAGATTGGTCTGAGAAGGTTGACAATGCTCTTTAAGAATTACTCCACATCAACAAGTATATGGAGAAGCATACCACTTACCCATAGAAATTGAACATAAAGCCTATTAGGCTATAAAACATCCTAATCTTGGTCTTGAGTGTACATGTGAATATAGGAAACTTCAGCTAAACAAGCTATATGAATGGCATGATACAGCCTACGAAAACTCAAGGATATTCAAGAGCAAAGCCAAGCATTATCATGACAACTGGATTAGTAAGGAAAACAATTTTGAGTCAAAGATAAGGTTCTCTTAGACTAATCCTAGTTGAAGCTTTTTCCAAGTAAGCTCAAATCTTGATGGTTCAGGCCCTACAAAGTGAAACATGTATTCCCGTATGGAGCGATGGAGATTTGAAATTCTAAGTAAGGAACTTTTAAGGTAAATGGCCACTAATTGAAGTCATATCTATGGGGAAGTTTAATCAAGAGAATCACACTAAGATGAGCCTTTACCCAATTAAGGAAAATGGGTAACCTCTATCTTAATTCATCGGGTGAATGACATTAAACAAAAGTGCTCCTTCAAAGGCAACCCAAGCTACTTTTCATTTTGGCTTCTATTTTCTTTTTTAGTATATTTAATCACAAAATAGTTCAACATGTATCACTCTTCATGATCTTTCTAAGTGCTGCAAGTTGGAAACACTTAACAAGGAGTTAAATTTGCTAAGGAAAAGAAGAAAATGATCATAATCATGAACAAAGGCATAAAGCTTAAGGAATTAAAGGGGTAAACAAGGGCTGAAGAAAACCATGGTTAAGGTCCATGCCCATGATCCTAACCATGGACCTATCATTGAGAAATTTCGCTTGAAATTGAAAAAGTGGTCTAAGAGAACTACGGGCGGAGATCACACTTGTGATCTTATCCATGGACCTCTCATCATAAAATACCACTTAATTGAAATTCAAAGAATTAATTCAAGGAATAACCATGGCCAAAGATTATGGTGGTGATCTTGACCATAGTCTTGAAATAATGATTCAACTTAGCTACGGTCAAATCTTCCTTGTTTATTTTGTTTCAAGCTTTCATAATTTAGACTCCTTTTACTAAAGAATCACTTTCCTTCTTTCTAATAGCTTACTTCTTTAAGCTTTAATGAACATTCAAAGAAATCTCATTAACTTAGCCATTACCTAAATTGAGATTGTATACTTTCCATATTTGATAAAAAGTAGGTTTCCAATTTAAAGGACAAAATCACAGCAAGTATGTTTTATTTATATCTATCTTTTAATGTTGTGTGATTCATTATACTCCTAAAATAATACTCTCACTCCAATAACCAAATAATTAAGTGTAAGGAAAACCTCTCAATCATAATCGATGTCTCCTACTAACCCAAAAATCACCTACCAAACCACCAAAAGGACCTCTTCCCAACCAATCTTAAGAAAGGAGCCATTAGCAACACTACTACCTCACCCTAAACACATGTTAGAGTTTGATAATCCCGACGACCAAGCTAGATTCGAAACCTTCACCAAAAAGACCTTTTCTCAATCTAGCTTTATTGATTGGGAAATCCTCAAATAAGCCAACATGAAACTTGATATCTAAGACATAATGGAGAAGGGAGGAAGGGAGAGACTATTTAGCATCTAAGAGCCTATTTACAGGGAACTCACTCTAGAATTCCTTACCACCCTCTTTATGGAACATGACTAAATCCCATGTAGAGCCCAAAATACACTATCCTTTAGACTTAGAAACACCAAATTCAACCTCTCTATTGTCAAATTCGGGGTTTTCATGGGCTCTACGACAAGGCATGTGTACAATCTCCTAACTTTTATACCCTACCATGTAAACTCCCTCACAAAGTTACCCTCATGATTTATTAACAAAACTTTAGCAGAGGGAAAGCTTACAACTCGAAATTTGTGAGAGGATCCCACCTCAAAAATCCTACACACCAGGTGCTCCATTGGTTGTTCACCCATACCACTAACAAAAGAGGGAAGAGCACAAGGGCTATTGCCATGCACGAGGTCTTTTACCTCTATAGCCTTATAAAGGGGTATACAATCAATCTAGTGATGACCTCGACTTTCTATGTAAGACACCAAGCAACTGATGCCCATATTAATCAAATTGGGTATAGACCATATGCTACAGTCTTAGCTAAAAAGTTGAAACTCCTTGTTAATAACCTTTGACTGATCATGATTCGAGATGTAACCCCAATGTCACTCTCAACTTTTTGGTAGATGGGACTTCTTTCAGATGACATCAATAAAACCCCTTGCAAGGAAAAGAAGCTAAAATTTTCAACAACCAAGAGAGTTTGTTTAGGGAAGCAAAGAAGTTAAGGATGGAAGTGCAAAAATTGGTTACTTTACATGAACTTTTTTAACAATCCCTCAAAATTTTGTTCTACCATTAGACTAAAATGAGGGAATTTTATAGTAACCTTACCGATCAAGTCAAGATGAAAATTCCTCCACCAACTAATGAGGAATTGATTGATGTAGCGAGAAGAATTGACTTAAAAGATGACAATGAAGGGAATTCGAAGGGAGATTATGAAAAGGACACCATTAATATAGAGTCTAAAGATGATTTAGACTTCTCTTAGGTATTCTTATGTTGAATTTTTATGATGAGTTGAAATTTCTAGATTTCATGTTTTTATGTTCTGATATTAGTTCTAAATAAGTTTAAGTTAGATTTAAATTTTTAATTTCAATGTTTTTAATTTCCAAGTCTATGTTCAAGTTCCATTCCATTAATGAAATAATAAAATTTTTATTTGTTGCATAAGCTTTTCTTTTTCTTCTTCCTAATTTCTTTTAGATCTCTCTTGTACCAACAAACAAACAATATTTGCAACAATCCTTCTCATGGACTTTTATGTGCAAATTACACTTATTCAAGAGAGTACCATTTCCCCAATATTCTCTTCTCCATTATGTTTTATTTTGTTGACAATCTAAATTAAGTGTGAAGAAGGGGTATGACAAAAAACAATATATCTTATACTATTATTCAAGAAATCAATTTGTTAATTTCTAACCCCAATTTGTCTTCAAGTCTACAATCCCCTTTTGTTTAGTAATATATACTATAAACAGTGCTTACATTTAATCTTTTCTAAGTCATTGTTATACATTTTATACAATGCTACAATTGAATGATGGAATTCTTGTGGGGTAGAAGTTACATATTATTGAGCTTGAGATTTCAAGGCAAAAATTAAATATTGAGCACTAGTCATATGCTACTCCTAAAGTTTACTTAGATGTATGCTTATCCTTTTCTTAATTTTAAAGCCCTATAATCCTAAGTAAATAAGTAAATAAAGTTGTCTCTTATAATTTCGCTTGAAAATTTTAGATTGCTAAAGTGTAAATAAGAATAAAATGACAAAAAGCAGTTGGTATAGATCGATCTTGTTCCCTTAGAAGAGTAAGATTCTTTCTCACTACCAATTTGCTTTTAAAAAAAGATCAGAAAAAAGAAAAATTAATATGGATCAACCTTCGTCCCTTAGAATAGTAAGGTTCTTTCCTACTATCAACATAAAAATAGAAGGGCTAAATTAGTAAAGATAGGCTATGGCCCCTCAAAAGATTTAAGTGCTTTCCTGCTGCTAATAAGCTTTAGCAAATGATTGACAACTAAATTAAATAGAATGTCAACCAAAACATTTGTTAAGGGAATGATTAGGGGATGAATAGATACAAATTGTATTTACCTTTGATTATAGTGCTTAGCAAGGCTGAGGAGAGATTTGTATACATCCTAGCTAAATGTAAGTGGGGTGTATATGATTTTTGCCTGATTATATGAAATGGAACTAATTTATGAGAGAATCCTTAGTTAAACAATAAGAGTAAACTTTAATTTACAAGAATTAGCTATTCAATTCTAATATTTGTGTCTCAATCACATTGAAAGGTGGAAAGGGAGAAGATTATAAAATTGCTAATAATTTTTTATAAAAACTTTTCAAGGATGCATTGACTCTTATAATATGACAAGGTTAATAAGTTTTTTTTTTTATTCTAATATCCTAAATAATAGTAAGTAGATTTAGTAGTCTTGTCTTGATTTATCAATCCTTGTTAAAGATTGATTAATTTGCTTAGGACAAGCTATCATGCCCTGAATAGGAGAAGTCGTAACAATCTTGCCGTATAAACTAACCTAAGATAGAAGTTGACTTTACGGCCGCTATCGTAGATATAGTCTACACAAAATGTATACAACTTAACTAACTTGAAGCATCCATTTTGATACCTATGAATGATTAAACCTATGATGTAACCTTATGAAATATCTGTTCTATTTAACCTGTTGTTTAATAACACAACAGTATTTACACAAACGTTTCACACTTAGATTTATAATTTACAATCAAAGTTTGCTAAAAGCCATAGGTTTAAAGTATATTTATACATCCTAAGGAATTCCTAGTTAGTTTCCTCAAAACTCAAAAAGAAAAGTTAAAAACCCAAATTCAGTGGATTCTTCGTTCCTCACTTTCCCAACCAACTGCATACTAACCTAGGGGTAGCAATATCTAAACATCTTAATCTTCACTCGTCACCTGCAAAAAAGTTTATGGGGCAATAAGCACAACTAACTTAGTAAGTGGGATGGAATTAAAAGAGTACCAAACAATTACAAATAAGGTTATTAATTATAACAAAATGCAATGTAATCAATCACTTAAGACATTATGCAATGTTTTTTAGTCTATTATGAGGTCAGAGAAATTACATCCACTCCAACCCAGATTCAGGAGTTTAACACGACTCAAAATTATACCAAACCTAAGCTTGTACAATGAAGATCACCCTCTACCTATGACTACCTTTGAACCATAGCCCCCAACTTTGCTGCGACCTCCTCACCTATCACTTAGTTTAACTAAGGATGAGGAAAGGATCATTTCAACTATCCTTATCGAAGGAAGTCGATATTTAGCCTAATACTCCTAATTGTTACCCTAATAGTTGATATGCATGTCCAATTATGTTAACTGTCAAAACACTCTCAATTCCATTTAAAGGTGGCCAAGCAAGTTTACAACAAAACAAAATGAAATGATCATGCAAAACAACACATTACGGAGTTTAACTCCTATCATAATCAAAATGTTAACCACATACATGGCATGCACACAAACAATTAATTTACAACCATAATCAAGATACTCTTAAGCTTCCAAATACTTTAATACTGTATATCAACAAGTGGTAAAGCCACGATCCCAACTTACCATCTAGACCCTCACTATGGAAGACTTATGTCTTTAATGGAGTTCATTAAGAGACCTTATATATAACCCAGATTTAATTTTCGTAAGAATTACGAAAATGTTAAGGTTCTATCTATCTATATTCCACTAGACAGTTATATATATAAATATATATTTATGTATCTAAAGTATATTGTTATTTTCCTTATATAATAGAATATAGTTTTATTATATAAGTTAAGTTAAGTAATTACATATCGATAATATATGTAGTTATACTATTACGTATAATATATCATTTCAATTGTATAGAAATGTACTTAGGATTGTCCGATTTTAATTACGGTAAAGTTATAGTACGTAAACTATTGTAATATTATAGAGATATGGGTTATATTACATAGGATTGTCCAATTTTAACAAAAGTAGTATCATTAGGTTCGTATAAAACTAACGATATGAATTATGGGGTTCTATTTCAGAAGATGGCTTCTAAAGGGCAGTTTGAGTCTCTAATATATTTATATGTGTCTATAATGAATATTATCATATTATACTTATTTTATGTAATTAAACATTTTTTTTATATAATTTGCTAATATAACTCAATAATATAAATATTATCTAACCCTAATATGTATATAACATACCCTAGTTGTAAAACTATAATTAAATATATTAAATTTTCATTTTTATCAAATCTGACCAACATGTATATATGTAGTTTTTATTTCATTATTTATCACATTTTAGTCTATTATTACTAAAAACGAACCTTAGTTCATAATCTAAGATATTTTACTACGTAAATTCATAATAAATAGCTCAAGTCGCTAAATAATTCCCTAAAAATTTTTATAAACCCCTAAAAATATAAGGAATTCAATCATCTCTTGTTTTTATACTTATCGGTTTATCACTTACATACTAAAAAATACAATTTTACCCCTAAATTACATTTAATTAATCTAATACTATCCTTTTAATTCCAAATTATTTTCAATATATCCCAACATCATTATAAATCACCAAAAGTCAATATATGTCATTTTCATCAATGAATTTATTAAAAACCTAGTTAGTCCATAAGTTTACCCTAATTCTAGCTATTTTTAAGGCTAAAAATTACATTAAATACTAAAAATAATTAAATTAAAAATTTGGCTATATAGCAATCAAATATATATCATCTATATTCTACACAAAAATTTTAAGCTAAAAACTACATTATTTGATATATTTATTTTGAAAGTCAAAATTCGGATGAATAGTGATATCAAAAATTCTAAATTTTGAAAAAATAAAAACAGTACATGAAAGCATATCTAAATAACCTAAATATAAATTTTTCCATAATTTACTAGATGAATTTGATAATTTTTTGAATTTAGTGAAAAATAGAGCAAAAGCTTGATCGACCTATTCATCAATACTCTAATAGCCAAAGGTAAAGGGGTGGTTATCGGATGGCCAAGGTATAGGTGGTTTTGCTAAGGGACAATGGGGTTTGACAGCAAAATTCCAATGGGTTGGGGAACCAAGCTTGGACGTAGATTCCTCTATTTTTTCTAATTTTTTTTCCTATTCTCTTATAATTTCTCTTTGATTTTTCTTTTAGTATCTAAGGTTCCTAAATGTCTAAACTGATGTCTTAAGGTCTTTTTATACTAAATTGGGTCATCTAAATATTTTCTCCCCTTTTTTCCTCTTTTTCCTTCATTTTCTTCTCCATTTACCAAGCATAAGGTGGCCCATTTTAGGTGATTTGCTTTTGAATCAACAAATCCAAGCTGCTATAAGGATGCCACCATGAATTCCAGGAGTTTTCCAAATGTTTTGGTGCAATTTGGATAAGATTTGGTTGATATTTTAGTGTATTTATTAACAATATATATATATATATATATTATGGTTAATATTTTGTAGATTTACTAATATAAGTATATATATCCTATATATGTATCACATGTAACATGAAATTATATTTATATAATTACATTTCTAACATATCTTTTATTTTTAAGATATATTTTCTACTTATTTTATGAGTTTATCTCATATTTTATATAATTGTATAATTCCAAGTTAATTTACGGGTGTAATTATTATATATACCGGATATACTCATAAAAATATGTATATACTCGTATAGTATATTACACTGTATTATTTCCTTTTATAACCTAATTAACTTATTTCTAAGTTTTCGTCACATTCTAAGCTAAATTAAAAATGTTTCGATCATTTTTACACTACATTAAATAATCACATTTCTAAGGGTAAAATTGAGATTTTGAGTCATAATTCTTTTAATCTAACATTATCGGGTCACTTCAACTAACATTTCTATCTTAGTCGTAAAGTTTGGGCTCAATCAAATAACTTTTCCTCAAAGACCCTAAATTTGGGTTCAATTGTCTTAATTGTGATTTCAAGGGTTCACACAAGCAAATGTCTATATATCGGGAGATATGATGAGTGTAATTTTACACTCCTTTCTTGTATTATTTTCATGGTTATTTTGAGTTAATTTGATATAATTTTGATGATTTGGTGAATGAATTAAGTCATTTATTGATTTCAGAGCATTAAAGGAGGAATATGGTGAAAAGAATGAAATTTATGTAATATTTGAAGAGAATTTCACCAATTTTGAAAAAGGATTTAAAGATAGCAAGTGTTAGAAAGGATTTATTCAAAAATCAAGAGCCAAAGAAGACCATGATTACATTCCATGGCCACGTTCCTTAGCCATGAAACTATTGTCCTCAATGTATAATTGAATTTGAAGAATTTTTACACTAAGTATAAGATCACAATTGGTAACGACCCAAACCAAAGCTCCTCCTACCAAGGTATTATCCACTTTGGTGTAGAACGTCATACAATTTTATTCCCTGATGCAGTAACTTCATAAGAGATCACCCATCCTAAGATTAACCTAGCCTGAGCACGCTTAACTTCAGAGTTTCGACATGTTCTAAGCTACTACAAAAAAAGTGCCTCGATGATTAGAGTTCCTTCTTTTAGTATGTAAGGGGTATTACAATCTCTCCCCTACAGAACTAATGTCCTTTTAAGACTACCACCAGGCAAGGCTCTACCCTTTTGGCTAATAGACTACTCTGATACCATCTATAACGACCCCAACTAGAACTCCTTCCATCAAGGTATTGTTCCCTTTGGTATAGAAAGCCACACAGTTTTATCTCTTGGTGTAATAGCTTCCTAAGAGGTTACCCATCCTGGGATCAACCCAACTTGAGTACACTTAACTTTAGAGTTTCGACATGTTCTAAGCCACTACACCAAAAGGCGCATCAATGATTAGAGTTCTTTCTCCTAACATGTAAAGGATATTACACAGTTGAACTCTATGGTCATGATCCCTAGTTGTGATCCCCTTGTAATTTAATTTAAGTAAATTGCTCGAAGAAATATTACAAGAAGCAATTCATACCCTTACTCCACGCTTGTGGTTCCTAACCGTAAACATGCCATGATTAATGAAACTTTCCATTTAAAGGTCATTCTATTAAGATCATATAAATGGAGCCCACACATGCGCAATTAAAGAAAGGAAGGGGCATTGGAGAGAAGAATAAACCCTAAGGTAATACGTAAAGTACTCAATTGCAATTATTTTAATGAAATTCCTTATTTCTTATTAATTCAATTACGTGTTTTGTATCGATTAAGTTGTTATTTCTAGAGTTTTAACTTAACTATTAAATTTTATGTATTGAGGTCATGATACCCTTTACGTAATCAAATCTATCCCAATTAAAGGGATCTACTATAAACTTAGCAATAAGTTGTAGATTTCTTTCAAAACTAATATTGTTATATTATATGTTTACAAAATTCCTATTTTTAATGGTGTTCTAATTTGTTCTATTATAAAAGCAACTCGAATAAAATGTAATTAGAATCATGAATTAATAGAGAAGTGATTTTATTAATTTAATAGTTGAATTCTGTTAATAAGAATAGGGAATACATTAGAAACCTTAAGATTACTACATGTTCATCTCTTAGTGATCAGAGTCCAAATATCATTATTTATGGTTATTTAAGGTTCTTGTTAGTTGTTCGTGTTATTAATCATTAGTTATTAATTAATATTTATTTCTTTTAATCATTTTGATCTTTTATTTCATCATTATAATTGTTACTATCTTTTAAGTAAAGTAATTATGTATGAATGAGTAAGTGTACAATCATCGTAGAATCGATAACCTTAAACTCTTGTGTCCTCTTACTATTACATGACATGTGCACTTGCCTAAGCATGCAAAATGAATCTCTAAAATCGTAGTGTTAAAATGTGATAAATCGTAATAGATGGACTCATCTTAGTGCTACATAGGTCACATGACCCAATTGAGTTTACCATAATTTTTTTTTTTTTATTTTTTGTTAATTTAAGAGTGAGGCCAACTACCCAATATCCTAAGAGGTCATGCAACCCCCCCTAAGGTAGTTGAGGATCAAACTTCTAACAATGATGGGTCAAGCATCCCAACTTTTGAGTAAGTCTTGAGCCACCTATACAAAGTGGTGGTAGTTCTCCTTAGCCACCACTTTGTTTTTTTACGGTTTTCTTTTTAAATTTTCATGATTTTCAAATATATATTTATAATCTTAAATATTTAATCATTTAAGATTTCTTAATTACATTGATTATTTAAGTTTTTTTTAGGTGAATATTAGTTACTTAAGTTTCGAAATTTTTATTTTATTTTTAATTTTTTTAATAGTTTTTTTATATTTCTAATAATTTTACTTGAATAATATATATTATTAATTTTTATTTTTTCATTATTACAAAAATCAAGGAAAATGCACTTGCACATAAGATTTTCTAAGCCTAGTCCAAAGTAAATCAATCATTAGCTCACAAAGAGAGAAAGGGGAGGGGGTACCGAAAGGGGGAAGGAGGGATTGAGGGAAGGAGGGAGAGAAGAGAGAGAGAGAGTGAGCTAACAAAGAAGATGAGAAAGTTCAATCCATAGCTAATTTTCTTGAAGAGAGAATGGAATTGTAACTAGCCATTCTGGTTTCACTATCACCGAGTATATCATAACCAAGTTCTCTCTATGTCTTACTGGTATGTAACACTTAAAACATTAGATGATTTGTTTTTTCTTTCCTTTTAATTCCGCTAAGAGCAAATGAATGATAGTTTCAAAGTGATTTAGGTGCTTTTTTATTTCTCTTTTTTATTGTTTTCAGAGGAAGATGCCAAGAATTCACCTTCTATTTAAAGGCACAAGAGGTCCAATTCATAAAACCTTAAATCTTGATAATTTGGAAATTTTCACTTGAAATTTCATGTTATGTTTTCGTACTTCTTATGCTTTGTTTGAGATTATGTTGTATCAGCACTTTGACGATGGATTGCTATTTCATATATGGATAGAGTTTACATCAAATGTTTTCTAGTAAAGTGTAAAAGTCATGCCAATCTAACTAATAATTTTTAAGGCAATTTATTAGTGTTGCACTATCAATTTACCTATATCTATCCATAAAAGTGCTCAGTTAATTTTTCCAAGAAAGTTACTATGATGTCATTACTTACTAATACAAATAATTAACTAAACAAGGATGGTTTTGTAAATTAGTCTCATGGTGAATGTCACAAATTGGTAAACCCACTATCCTAGGAATTACTCCTAATTTGTCGGCATTATCTTTGTCTTATATGCATATATGCTCATAATTAATGTGCAACTATTACAGTATTAGATTATAGAACATTTAAATTGGACTAATATGTCTCCACATACTTTTGTATTCTATTTAATTATAAATACATTCGTATATTAGAAGAACACCAACATCATATCCATGGACAAAATTGATTTTTTTTTTTTTTTTGTAGTTTTACAAGATAGATCAAGAAAATTGCATGAGTAAGGACATTATTGACAATTCAAGGGTTTCTCTCTCTTAGATCCCTTAAAAATCCTTTTCTCTTGAGCTCTCTCTACATTTTGAACTCTCCTTATAACTTCTCATCTTCTTACTTCTTCTTTTGCAACTATTGCTTGTAGAAATTACTTTTGTGTATTTGACTATCTCTACTCTTCTCTTTATTGCCTTATCTTCTCTTTTGTGTAGCTCTTGTTTTTTTTTTTTTTTTCTTTTAACAAATACACTAAGTATATGTATATATATGTGTGAGTGTATAGATTTAGATATATGTATATATATATATATGCATGTGTATGTGTGCATGTTTGTGTATTCTAGTAGATAGCTATATTCATGCAAATAAATGAGTCAGAGAACTATTTAGCACACACATCATGGGTGTACATTGGCTATAGATTGATTTCCTGTTAATAGTATGGAATATTCTGTAGAAATTTTCAATTGCTATAGGCCAAAAAAGTAGACACTTCTCCTTTTGTTTGTTAGATCATAAAAACATGACCCCATGAAGAAGTTTAAGTTTCCAAACATGGTAATTTAATTTGCTAGCTCCTACACATTATTATTGAAGTTCTTTAATTATTATATAGTTTTTATCTCTCTCCATCCCCCTTTTCCTAAGTTTGTGTATGACATAACACTAATGGAGGCACTGCCCAATAGATCTCTTTTCTTAATACAACAAGGGTTCATAAAATGTTGAGTAACATAGAAATGAGAGTTACCTATTAGTTTGGTTGATCTAAAGATCTCAATTGTGAAGTAAATCACCTCTTAGGGCTCCTCAGAGCTCATAATAGAGAATCTACAACTCTTCTACTCCAATTATAATTTACCCTCCAAAATGTAACTAACTTTATAACCTAACTCCACTCCCCTATCATCATATTTATAGTCCCCTAATTATTTGCATATTTACAAAATTACCCCTCCTTCACCACTTGCAACACATACACCCTACAGCCTTGACACATAACAACACAAACTACTCCATATAACAACATACTCAACATAAATACTACTACACAAACAATATAGCAACTTATATAATAGAAATTGTACAACATACTAGCATCATAACAACTTATCAACTAAGGAGGAAGCTCATACCTCCTATAAACTTGTAATAATGGTTTTAACACTTAAGGACTTCAAGCCCATCTCTGATCTCAAAATGATGGCCCAACACTTTATATGGATACCTCCTATAAACTTGCAACAATGGTTTGTGCAACCTTAGGTTATATCAATACTTTCACCCTGAATAAGGTCCTTGTCCCAATGAACAAAATCTAGAAATTGGAGGTAAATAGCCTTTGTCTCTTCCTAAGCCGCGTCATTAGCTAATTGATCAACCTACTTGATCAACTCTTAAGGACATCAAGCCCATCACGGATCTCAAGTCGATGGCCCAACACTTTTATATAGACCTCAACTCGAAAATGCCATCAGAAAATAACTTTATAAGAAGATTAGTTAAAATAAGGAAGGAACCATGAGATTATTTTAGCAAACACACAAGGAAAACCAAGTGAATGCAGCACCTTATAAGCAATCATTACTTATAGGCAATATTACCAATTTGAGTGACTATAGCATAGAGTTAATTTGGCAGCTATTTTAGGCCTAACATTAGTTTGAAGTGCTAGGTGTAGCCAAAGAAAAACCTAATCTCCCACTTTGTAAACATTATCCTTATAATGTTAGTTAGCTGATCGAAAATTCCTAAGTTTAGTTTTCTCCAAATTAGCTTGACAATGGACCAAATTTTCATCTCTTGAAGATAAGACCATACATAATGTCAGACTCTATAATTCCATTGAAAGATATATTGGAATGGAAGGTGATCATCCAAAAACAATCCCAAAAGGAGTCATTCCAACCAAGGAATAGAAAGAGGTACTATATGAAAATTGTAATACTCCTTAAATACTAGATGACAAAACTCTAATCATCAAGGCACCTTCTGGTTCAATGGCTTAGAGTACATCGGAATTCTGAAGTTAAGCATACTTAAGCTAAGTTAGTCTTAAGATGGGTGACCTTTTAAGATTAGCTACATCAAAGGACAAAACCGTATAGCATGCTATACCAAAGCAAACAATAACTCAATAAGAAGAGTTCTAAGTCAGGTCATTATAAGGATTTAACACAATTGATGAAATAGCCAACACATTAGGGCGCTCGATGGTGAAACAACATAAGTAACACTCTAAGCTTTTATTCAACACTTCCATTTGACCATCTATTTTCAAATGGTAACCATATTAAAATGCAAGAGTGTACCCTATATAGTAAAGAACTCTTTCCAAAAAGCACTAACAAATAATAGGTCACAGTCACTTGCAATAACACAAGGAAGAACATGAAGTCACATAACTTCCTTGATGAAAAGTTCAACTATAAATCTAGCTTAATAAGGATGCTTAATGTCACTATCAAGGACTTTTCTTAGTACATAAATAGATTATATGGAACTTATTATCCTACCTCTATAGTTGTACCTCTATAGTTGTAAGTAAACCTAACTCATACGGTGATGGCCAATAAGGCCTAGATCTATGAGCAACACACAACAAGATAGAAAGGCAACAATAAGTAAAAAGTGACATAGGCAAGAATCATAATTAAATACAGCACACTTTTATTAGCCAATTAAGGTTACAATTGTGTGCATAGGAGTTTAGTATATAATAAGATGCCTTCAATCATGATCAACTAAAATAATGAGTGAGAACTTCAATCAAAAGAGTGCACATACTGTCGTAAAGAGTTTTACAGGCATTTCTAGTCCTTATAGGAGGAACCATAAAAATCCATCAAATAGTCTCATTCCTAAAATGGAAACTATATAAAAATAGTAAAGTTCTAAGCTATAATATAAAAAAAGTCCCTCTATGTTACAATAATGTACAAAAGGATGGGATGGTGCTAGCATGAATGCACTACAAAAGAGTGACCTCGACACTTAGGAAGTAGAAAATGTCCGTATTTGGAAAACCAATCAACAATCACAAAGATAGCATCAAAACCCTCGAAACAAGGCAGTCTCATGATGAAATCCGTTGAAATGTCTTCCCAAACAACTTGTGGAATGGGTAAATGATTAAGGAGACCTATTGGACACAAGTGTTGTACTTTATGTCTTTGATAGATTGGCCATGAAGCTACAAAATTAGCAACATTTCTCTTCATTACTACCCAATATAAATTGGCTGCAAGTCATCAATAAGTGCATACATGACCCACATGTCCACCCATTGGAGAAGAGTAAAACTCATGTAAAAACAACTAAACCCATGGAGAACCAATTGGAAAAACTAAATGGCTAGAACAATTTAAAGTGGCATTAATCAATTAGAAAACCAAACTAGCCTCTTTCCTTTCCTACAACAACTTTGTCTTGGATGCCAAAAATTGAACATCTTGTTTAATAGCTAATAGATCAGTCCTAATAGGACCAACAATACCCATTAGATCCCCTTCCTCATAAGCTCGTAAAAGAGCATCAATAGCTCCATTTTTGCTACCAATTTTGTATTGTATTTCAAACTCATTGCCCAATGACTAAGCTAGCTTATGTTGTTAATTAAGAGTGGTAATATGTTGACTCGATAGATGCTTTAAACTCTTTTGGTCTATTTTAACAACAAATTGACAACCTAATAGATATAGCTTACAATGATTTAGAGTTAGTACCAATACCATCAATTCCTTTTCATGAGGGGACTTTGGTAAAGTTTGATTAGAAAGAGCCTTACTAAAGTACGCAATAGACCATTAATTTTACATTAACACTATACCTAAACCCAAGCTAGAAACATCAGAGTCAATGGTGAAAGGTTGATCGAAATTTAGCATGGCTAGCACTAGCACCCGAATTAAAGCTTGCTATAGCGCACGAAAGCAAAATGTGGCTTCATCATTCCATTCAAATGAATCCCTCTTAAGAAAAGATGTCAAATGTTAGGCCATTTTCCCATGTTCCTTAATGAATTTCTAGTAGTACCCAAAAAGTTTGAGAAATTCATGCAAAGCTTTGAGTAAAGTAAGTATTTGCCAATTCAGAACGCTTTACACCTTGGGTAGATCCATCTTTACACCTTCAATTGTTATGATATAGCAAGTATTCTAATGAAGCTATTCCAAATGCACATTTCTTTTTGTTGGTCGAAAAATGATGCTCGCATAAGGTCCTAAACCAACTCTCGAGTGCTCCACATGTTTAGCCATATTTACACTATAGATGAGTATATCAACAAAAAAATTTAAAAAAAAAAAAGAACCAATACAGATGGTCAAAATAAATCATTCATGGTAGCTTAGAATGTAGCTAGCGCATCCGTTAATCTAAGCAACATCATCAGGAACTCATAATGTCCTTGGTGAAATCTAAAAGTCATATTTGGTATATCATCAAGGTAACCTTAATTTGATGATAGCTTGAACTTAAATCAACTTTAGAGAAGACAACTACACTAAATAATTCATCTAAAAGTTCATCAATCATTGAAATTGAGCTTTTCTAGCATTATGGCATCATTCTAAGGTCTATAATCCATGTAAAAATGCTAAGAACCGTCTTTCTTTCACCAAAAGTATAGGATTGGAGAATGGACTTACACTAGGGCAACCCATATTAACATTCAACATGTCCTCAATCAGCCTTTCAATTTCATCTTTTTGAACTTGTAAATATCTAAACATTAAGAGTTCTTACACCATTTTTTAAGGAATTCTATTATCAACAACTTGAGAAGGTGTTAACCCCTTCAATTCAGCAAACACATCAAAGAATTTAGAAAGCAAGTCAGTAAGTTATGGTGTTCCACCAACCCTTTAGAAATGACATTATGAGTCACCTAACTACATACAAGAATAGAAATAGAATAGCAAAGAAGCTTACCACAAATCTTTATTGTCTTGGACTAATAAATCCATTGAGTGTTAGGAGAGAAAGTTCCAAATTTGCTAACTTTAACTAATTTACTTCACTTTCTTTCCCATCTTGGTTATATACACCTATACCAATCTAATCCTCTTTTAGCAATTTACCTTCTTCTTCAAGAATAAGAACTCATAGAGTCTTATTAAGGCATTTATGGCTTAGTTGATAGGGTTAGTTGCATTTCAAACATGAACCCTTATTCCTTCATTCAATAATTTAGAATAAGTCATTTGCTTAAGAACCCTATACTATTGATTACTAGTTTCCCCACTAGCTCCAGTATTAGAAACAAAGCCAAATTCCTTAGATAAAGAACTTATTAGGTCAAGGTTTCAAAAGATTTAATAAAAGCTACTATAGTAGATGTCTAGAGAAGCGTAGATAGACCACATAAGGACCTTTCGCTACTCATCATACATCGAAGCAATGCAAGCCTCCAATCCAATGATGGAAGCTTTTAAACCAAATGCACACACATTTGCACTTCATTTTAACACAAATACTTGCAACTTAGTAAAATTTCCTCTCAACTCATCCTTAATCTCTTTCACATCTATTTTAATGTGCAAACATTCTTCCCTAAATTTTCTACTTAAGATTACATTCTAATCACTTCTCCTATGGAGGGTTTCCTACAAATAGTGCTTAAATTGATACAATCAAGGCTCATAAAATGTTAAGCAACATGGAAATGAGAGTTCCTTGGATGTGTGGTTAATCCAAAGATCTCAATTGTGAAGCAAATCACCTCTTGGGGTTCCTTACAACTAGTAATAGAGAAGTTGGATAGGCAAAATGGTTCTATTCTACTCAAATTCTAATTTTCCCTCCAAAATGTAACTAACTTCTTAACCAACTCCACTCCTACCCTTACTTCACTGCTTATAACACACAACACCCTAATGTAAGACAACACTAACTACTCTACACGACAATGGACTCAAACATAAACACTCCATAGAAGTACAAACACTACACAACAACTCTACAGTACACAACTACACATACACCACATACAACGCACACTATAAAACACACCAACAACATAACTTATACAATACAAACTATACAACACTAACACCACAACTTATCAACTTAGTAAAAAGCTCAAGCCTCCTATAAACTTATAGCAATGGTTGATATATCCTTAAGGTTGTATCACCATCTAAATAATGTCTATTTCTAATAACAGTTGGGAAAGGGATGTCCACACCACACAGCAGCTCCACACTACAAGACTACACATACACAACACATATGACATAAACTATTCAACACACCAACAAGACAACAAGCAAAATATATAACACACCAACACCATAACTTATCAACTTAATAGGAAAGCGTAAGCCTCCTTTAAACTTACAACAATTATTTATTTTAATTTGGCCAGGTTGTTGACATTATTCCTCTTTCTTTCCTTCATATGGCTTTATGATTTGATACAAATAGGTGCCTATGAGACTAGCCTAAAGGACCTATGACTCTTATGAATCTTTTGACAAGTTAAATTTATTTGATTCTACGATTAGTACACATATAAAGAAAAGACAAGTTCAATAAATTTATGCAATGAGACGAGCTAGAAATTACAACATCCACATATAGTTCGGATTAGAGATAGTAGAGCACATACAGTCTACAGTCTGTCCTCACAACTTCTCCTTCTCTCTTCTCTCACAATTCACAAATGACAATTTTAATGTTGCTTACATTTCACAAATGATTTCTTGGAAGGCATGTAAAAGCTCTTCCTGTAACGATTACTAAAGCTATACCTTTTCTTTTAGTGCTTTTAATTATTTTCTTTAATAATCGGATGGGATGTTCTGAATGCTATAGATATTGATTTTTATTAGATTTGTCTTCTCACAAACAACTTAAAAAATACACTCATGCTCTACCTCAATTGAATTGTCATTACCTAGTAATTATGGCTATTCACTAAATTAGACATCTATTTCATGTCATTGCATTTGATAGTAGATTATCTCTGCGCCATTATTTGTTCCGGTACTTGAATTCTTTAGATTCAACACTTGTTTCCTCTGATCTCCTTCTTTATTAGTGAATCCCATCCAAGAATATGATTTACCTTAGTAAGTTAAATGGTATTCATAGATAGAATAAAGCATCTATATAACCGTCTATCTAGGTTTGACATTTGAATATAGGCCAATACCAATAATGTAATGCCCAAAGCCAAAAGTTGTAACTAACCCAACAAACACTAATGAGCCCATTTCAACCACTTAGCTTAAAAGTTTTAAGCTTATGTTAACAAAATTAACCTCCAAACTCTATAAATAAGAGGCTTCTCTTCTCATTTGGTGGATTTAGAACATTGGCAAGCTTAAGCTAAATACCAAAGCTCTGTTGAAATTACTCCAAAGATGATCAAATAAGCGATGTATCAAGAACAGTCCAAGAACGATCAAGAATACTAAGTTCAATCCACTGTCACATGCGTATATTCGAGATACCAAGTTTGCCTATTCTTCCTCCTATGCCTCTTCTTAACAACATCCCTCCACGTGTCATCAGTTCAAGACATCTCCTAGGTCAATCGACATGTTTATTGCAAGTGATCGGCTAACTATAATAACCCCACTAAACATTATTTGGCAACTCCACTAAGGAAGGAGAGACTTAACGGAATGGCACCAACACATAAGAAGAGTGGAAATGATATACGCGTTCAAGAACACAAGATATCATACTCCAATGACTATATAAGCACCAAGGATCATGCAACTGCTTGGAACTATGCAAGGATCTGGCTCTACTTAAGTACATGGGGCTATGTAAGCACTCAGAACTATGTAACCGCTCGTTACTGGTGATTCACCTATATTGCATGCAATACAGGAAAATATCCATATGATGAACTAGCTCTTTACCACTTTCATATAGTTCCCGCCAAGCATGGTAGCTGCAGTTGCTGCGAATACTAGTATATTACCTTATATGGCTCTACCATCACCAACTATGCTAACTACCTCATTAACAAATGCTACTACATGACCTGGGTTGAGCCTATAAGTACTTGCTATTGTCATCACACTTGTTGGTGCATCTTCTAGGATGGCTATACTTACACTAAGCGTATAAGTCCGAAAATGCCTTCCTATTGCCCTAGAAGATGCTCAACAACATGAACAAATTGACCCAACCCCCATAGAAGGTAAAGAAGGGCAATAAGAAGACCTTACAAACCTATTGCAACACTCAACCTTAGTGCATCAGACACTTGTGATTGAGAAAACAAGGGCCCATCTTAGAGGGTCCTCTTCTTTGAGGTGCAACCTACAGCCACTAACAACTAGCATGGTTGCACCGCGCAACCTTGCACCAATGCTCTATATCCATTGCTTTGTCTTATGTAATGAAGGAAGACATGGAGAAGTTTATGAGGCAAATGCAAGCAACATTTTCTACCAACATTCTGGATTTGAAATTTCCATACCCACAAAAGATGATCAAGTATAGCTAACATCGCCACCTAACAACCTTTTGTTGTCAAGCAATTGAAGAATCTTATTGAAAAGCGCCTTCCAACCATCATGGTACAGCTATTATTGTTACCAAGTAACCTATTCATGGGTATAATTAGGTGTAGCTAACATTGCCACCTGCTATTCCCTACTAATAATTTTTATGAAACAAAATTGGTGCAACTAACATTGACGCCTGATCTGATATTGCTAACATTGCCACCACAATCCTTAGACACACGGATTTATCCAAGATCATTGTCTAGTATTCCTCAATCATGAGATCAAAATGATCTCGACTATAATGGGTCGAAGCGATCTTATAGTAGGCTTCGTAACTGTAACGCCTTTTCACAAAGCTGAGGTCTTAGTGACCTCATTCATGTATGGTTGAAACAATCAAATCATGGTAGCTATAGCCACTTAGTAGAAGTGTATTCTCTTGAGCGTATAGCGGGTACAATGCCTATTTCTATAAAATAATTCATAAGTTAAAAGTGAGATCAACTATGATGGGTTGAAGCAATCCCACAGCAAGATTAGCAATGATAATGCCTTTCAACAGAGTCGAGGTCAAAGCAACCTTATCTATGAATGGTTAAAGCAATCAAATCATGGTTAGTTGCTTAGTAGAAGCGTACACTCTTGAGTGCGTAGTGGGTGCAATGCCCATTGTTATAACATTATTCATGAGATCAAAGTGATCTCAACTGTGATGGGTCGAAGTAATCCCATAACAAGCTTGGTAACCGTAACGCCTTTCCACAAAGTTAACGTCAGAGCAACTTCATCCATGAATGATTGAAGTAGTTATATCATTGTAGCAATCATTACTCAATAGAAGCATATGCTCCTGAGTATGTAGCAGGCCCAATGCCCATTCTTCAACACCACTTATGAGATCGAAGTAATCTCCACTATGATGGGTCGAAGTGATCCCACAACAGGCTTACCAACCATAATGCAATTTTACAAAACTTGTGATTAAAATAATCCTATCCATGAATGGTTGAAGTAATCACTTCATGGTAGTTGTCATGAACTGAGGATGGCCTAGTTGTGGCAGACGTCGTATACTGTACGAAGAACTCCTGATTAGTTACCCTTCCAATCATGAACTCTTCACACAATATACAAGGCTCTACAACCACTAGTTGCCCAAAAACATATAGATCCATATGATATCATCACACAAACATATTTATATAAAATTTAAACTACAACGTTTACAATGCACAGTAATTTATTACATCTAGGTCTATATTACTACTAAAACAAAAGTACATAAGTAAGAGTCTATATAATCTATTCTCTCTCAATACATAGGATGGCTTGCTTTCGCCTAAGTCCCCAAGCCAACCTGTTGGCATCCCCCAGCCAGCTTCTACGAACAAGTTATCCTGTAGCAAAAGTCTAAGGGGGTGTAAGCCTAAGCTTAGAGAGCAAAACCTTCAGCTACACCATAGGCAAGTTATAAATACGTTATATTCACGCATATGAATAAATGATCAAATAGAATGCTAAACAATATGTATAGTTAACTAGTCTATATACGTAACTCAGATTTAATGCCCTCTGAAGTCTGGGTTGGAG
Organism: Lumnitzera littorea; assembly: GCA_024138015.1. Taxonomy (NCBI): domain Eukaryota; kingdom Viridiplantae; phylum Streptophyta; class Magnoliopsida; order Myrtales; family Combretaceae; genus Lumnitzera; species Lumnitzera littorea. The sequence continues at coordinate 77,082,640 of JAMXBB010000006.1, read as the reverse complement.
TATACACGGCACTAATCAGATCTGGGTATTATACTAGAACTTCCTTTACTACGAAACTCCACGTTCCATACTTAAATCAAACAAGTCTTTTATTTTCATAAAAACTAAGTTCTAGTATAATCGTGAGTGGGCCCCCGCAGTCCACACTCATCTCTAAACGAAGGCCTCTAGACTCGACCCTTAACTAGGCAGTTGGCGCCTTCAACGCCTAGTATTCCCTTGGGCCAAGGTAAGGTCATTTTGTACGAGTACACCGTATATAACCAATAAATTTATAATAACAACCCCCGAATGGCCTCTCTTTACCTCCGTATGATGTGATGGCCGAAATTAAGTCTATGCAATGCATGTTGATGTATGTACCAGTTTCTTATTATGAGCCAAGTATAATTAAGTCAAATTATGATGTAACTATTCAATAGTACACACAATCATTTTCTATACTAATATGTAGCAAACAAAGTATTATTTCGTACTTAAGATAAATTCACAACTCAGCACATAATAACATACATAAGCATATCCCGACCCCACACAACAGTCAATTAACAACAATACTTAAGTCTACTATCTACGATCACATATAAGTATAGAATCATAGGGTAAATACTCACTCGACCATGACGACTCGCTCTAGTCGTAGAAATCAATCGAGAGATCCTCACCCACCTTAGAATCACCTGATCATTACGATATAATAATGCTAGTAAGTAATTGATTTAACTAGTAATTCTAAATATCTATTTACCTAATTCTACTTAGATTACTATCAACTTTTACTCGGTTAGACTTTATCACTAATCATATGTAACTTTTTCGTTCTATTTCTGATATTTATGAATTTATAATCGTTTTTCATCATTTTCAGATGCACATTTACGTAGTGATGTCTGTTTTGGACGTTAAGACCCATGTTTTATGATATAGATTAAATTTATGGAAATTTTAACTATGGGAACTTAATTATTCTTATTACTTATATTTATATCCTATTTTACGACTTAATGATTTAATTAGCTATTAGATTCTTACACTTAAGGAATTTTATATTAGTATTACTAACTCATGTACTTAATTAAGTTTAATTCGATTTAGGAAGTGTATTAGGGTTTAAAGGATTTTTAGACCCGAAGTACATGTACATACTTATGTTATACTCTTATGTAATCTTATAAGTTATTATTTTATAAGCTTATGCTTATATCATCGCTTACATCATCAATCACTTGTGTCATCGCTTATGTCATTATTCGCTTATGTCATGGTTTATGTCATCTTTTAATTGTATCATTGCTTACATCATCATTTAATTACATAAGCCTTACCCCATACTTATGTCATATTTAAGTGTCTTATGTACACTTTACATATGCTAACTATATACTTATATCTTTACTATACTTATATGTATACAAGTATACTTATACTTATACTTATACCATATTTATACTTATAATATACCCATATATACATACGGTCACATACATATTTTTATACAAATTTCGTATGCCTAAAATTCCTCTTAAAAAAGCTTCTCTAATTTCATTTTTTTTGTGTTTTAAGAGTGTATTTAGCATGGTATAGGTATGTATAGCTAGTATATGTCTTAGTTTAGGTTATGTACATAATGAATACTTATGTACAAAGGTCTCTATACTTGTGTTTCTCTAGTATACCCTTTTGTACACATACTTAAAGACATATACACATGCACCTTCTTCCACTTTACAATGATTTCTACTCTTCTATACCTAAAGACTGAAGCTTTATGCCTTCTTCAACATAGATGTACATAACACATAAACTACTCATCTAATCTACCTCTTCACCTAACTAGTAAATAATATAAAGCAATACATAATAACATAATAACATACCTTAGTTTGTTCTTGAAATATGGATGCAAATTTGGAAAAATTTAGAAAGTGAAAGGGAAAGGGAAGGTTACGGCAATGGAGGTAGGGTAAGGGTTTGATTTTTGTTTTGTGTTATGTTTGAAAAGAAGAAGAAAGTAGGGTCTAGAAGGGGACAAGGTGTGGACCACAATGAAAGAAAAGAAAGGGAAGAAAAAGCTAAAAGAAAAGAAAAGAAAGGAAATCATTAGAAGACTCTATTTTCTAAAGTGAAAGTAACTTTTATTAACTTTTCTACATGTTGACTTTAGTCAACATGTGTTGACTTAGTCAACCTTTTGACCTTGATCAACATGCATTGACTTGGTCAACTTTTCAAAAGCATATGCCATTTAATATACATAATATAGTAATAAAGGAAAATTAAGAGAAAAATTAAAGAAATGAAGGGAAATGAGACATTTGGTGAATTGATTAGTAAAAATAGATAATGAGATCTCACTTTAGGTATTTATATCCTATATACCTCATTTGGTAGGCTACTTAATATAACTAATATGAAAAGTATCAATTAGGGTATTAAGGTTTACTACATGTAACCTAAGTATCAACTAAACCCCTAACTCTATGTATTACTATCCTAATTATATACTTAGAAGATAAATGTAATCCATAATACAATATCTTAGTCTCTAAAGGATTACTTAAGGATTCTAAATATATATGCATGATTGAAAGTTATCTCTAATCTTTCACTAATGATTTGGCAAAATATAAAAGTTATATTATCAATTAGGGTTTTAGGGTATATTATGGTGAATTAGTGCTCATTTATCTTTAAGGTTATAGTTTTAGGGTTTTTATCACTTTTGAATGAAATCCTTAGTGTTTACATATATTTAGGGTAAAAAAATTTTATACGCGATTGACTAGTTGTTTTAGGGTTTTCACTTTCACTAGCCTTGTCAACTCCTAGATTTTCCAACGTACTTAAGTCTACTTCTAAAGCTAGATCGAAAAATTTAGGGGTTTACAGTAGTTGCTCCCACTTGATAGTAGCATTTACTCCTAAGCACATGGTAGGACAATGCCTTTCTGCAACTCTATGCAATCATGGGGTCGAGGCAACCTCAATTATGATGGATCAAAGCAATCCTACAATAGGTTCAACAAATCACAATGCCACTTTATCTAATCTCGACATCAAAGTGATCTTAGTCATGAACATTTGAAGCAAGCCCATGACATGCTTATTTTTCAAAGTCAAAGTTCCAACATTGAAGTAATGATCTTCGTCAACTAATGTCTTCTCATTGACACTAGTTGTCAACTATTAAGACCAAATTGATCTCTTATGCAAATGGTCAAAGTGACCTTCTCACTAGTAAGCAGCACTTGAACAAAAGCGTCCATAGACATGAGAGTTGTCTCATTAATAGGAAATGCTAAAGTTGTTGTACCCTCCATCAACGCTCTTTTACAACCACCAAGATCAAAGTAGTCCATTTGATGTAAGTCTAAAACAATCTACTATTGGATCCTATCTTCAGTAAAGCTGCATAACCGTAATGCCATCATCCTTAAGCACATAGATAATCATAAAGGAGTTGAAGTAACCTCATAGTGTACTTTAATTGACAATTCATTATTACCTAAGCAAGTATAGAAGGATTCATAAGATGAGATGAGAAAGATATCCACTAAATCATGAGTTGCTATCTCATCATGTTGTGACACCCCATCAACTAAGGGAGAAGAAGCCAATACTTCAATATATCAAATTTAATGAACACGATTAATTGATGCTTGGTACTCTAGAGTGAAGACCTTACACTTATAAAACATGTTACGACCCAAGGGGGTTAGTCGTGACAATCGTCGTATAACCTACAAAGGATTATAGATTAAATTCCCTTACAATCGACTACTATTTATACGATACACAAGGCTACAACTATAACTAACAACCAATAGTTGCACAAGCATAAGTGATATCATTTCATGATAACAATAATAAAATATAAAAACATATCACATAATCTATTTATATAAGAATTTACACATATAAAGTCTTTAGAACTTTTAACTCAAACTAATATCAGTTTATCGCATATTCAAGTCTAAAATCTAGTTAAACAGTCATGTGAACCCTTCAAACATGTCTTGCTCCTACACTGACCCCCTGATGAACCACTAACCTCAGGCATGCGACAGCCCAACTCCACAAATAACTCTGCCGGCGAAAGAAGACTACAAGGGTATAAGCTAACTAACTTAGTGAGATAATCCCCTCAACCATACAGTAATCAAGTTATACAACAATTAAGTTCAATCAAATGAGTATATGTCAATCAGTATGCCAAATAAATACATGCAGGTGATCAGGTACTGTATGCAACTCAGATTTAACGCCCTCTAAAGTCAAGGTTGGAGATACATCGGCACAGTTATATCCGGTTATCATACTAAAACTTATTTCATAATGAAACTCCGCATTTCGTATTTAAAATGTAATGGTATATCCATTATCAGTTTTATCAAAAATGAGTTCTACATATGATTGTGAGTAAGTTCACACAACCCTCACTTACCCCGAAACAGAGACCTCTGAACTTGACCCTTAGCCAAGCAGTTGGCGCCTCCAACACCTAGTAATCTTGTAGGCCAAGGTAAGGTTATCATGACTGTAAACCCTACTTTTAGTAGGCCTAAGATTTGATTAAGAGTACCTTCCGAACGTTCCTAAAGATCAACTAAACCAAAAACTTAAGTTTATATTTAGGAACAAATTAAATTTTTACAATTCAAAAGCCAATTGTCAATAAAACCCGAGCTTGAAGAACTGCGAGCTCTAAAGCTACTTAAAACCCTAAACCTTAAAACCATTAAGGAATTTTAACCCTAAATAATTAATCGATAATTTAATTTGAATAATTTCATTCAACTTTAGAAAATTTCACAATTCTACAAAAATCAAATCATAAATCACAAAACAATGTAAGATAAAAATCCTAAAACAATTTTCTATAAGGCTATGCCCTTATCTTCATGCATAAGCCTTACACATAAATAAGTAGACCAACCAATTACCTTAGATAACTTATCAATTGAGAGTTGGAATCATTTATCAATTGATAACTTATCAAAATCTAGTGATAAGACAATTTCCTTATCACCTCTTCACTTATACTACATATGGACAAATTTTCATAAGAAATCATAAGCTTAACTTTAATAAAGGTGACAAGACCACTCCATGCCATTAAAAGACTTCCCATGGCAGATCTAAAAAGTAGAGAAGAGGGGGCCATGCATTTGTCATTCACCCATCAATCACTTCCTCTTACACATCACTATTCACCCCTTAATGCTTACATCATCAAGAGTTGCAATTGTTGACTTTTTGTAAGCTTTAAGACAACACTTTCAAGACATTTAAACACTCCTTCTCTCTTCATTCCAACCGGCTGCACTCCTCCCCATTTCTCTCACTTTCAAATTCATTTTCACTTCATCTTTCTCTCTTTAGAAACAAACATAAAAAGGGGAAACAACTTTACCCCACAAAATCCATTTTCTTCCATTTTGAAAGCTTCAACTCACGGCATTTTTTTCTTTGTTCATGTGCCATTTTCTTTCATCATTTAAGACCATTAGAATCTTTCATAAACCCCTTTCCAAAAGAACAAAGGATTCGGGTTTCAAAAGGTAAGCAAAAAGGAGGAAGCAAAGTTAAAGGCTTAAGAGGAACCTTAGTGCACAACCACCAAACTTTGCGTTAAGGACGAGTAAGTGATTCTTGTGATGTGTGGATTAATATTTATGTTAGAAGACTTGGATTTCTTGAAGATATGAGTAAGGTTTGAGTTGTTATAGCACAAAAATTCGTTTTAAGAAACAAACCCTAAAACCATTACATGAAGTTGAAATATGAGCATGTAAAGTTGGTGTTTTGTATGGACATTTGTTTAATGCTTTGAATGGAAGATTTTAAGCTAAGGAAATCTTGAAATGAGAACTTTGATGAAGGGTAAGCATGCTGGACGTGAAGGTTCCATGATCATTTGAATGTTGATTTTATTTCCATTTAGTTAAACATGCTCAAAACTAGACTTAAGTTAAGGAAAAATCCATCACATGAAGTTTTATGAAGAAATCAACTTTGTATGACATGAGCTATGATATGGAGGTTTTATGAAGTATTAGATCTTTTATTTCTTTATGTGGAGCATGAGTTAAAGGATCATTTGATGGAAGGAAACTTAAGTTAAGATTTATACACAAGTAGTTAAGTGCATAATCTATCACCTACACTTAAGGAAATGATGAAACAAGTTGAAAAACCAAGTAAGGACCCCTTAGGACCAACATGAACAGATCTAGAACATGGGTAAATGAGGCCTAAAAATATGATAAAAGTGAAAGAACAAAGTGAAAAGATTAATCAAAGCAAGTATGATTAGCATACAAAGCCTAAAACTCAAAACCGGACCTAAAACTCTCAAAACAAGCTTAGAACATTAAGATGGGCCTTCAACAAAAATCTGACCAGCAACTTAAAGAACCAAGAGAAGTTGTTTTGAAGCTCATAAGAAATCCACCTAAGGCCCCATAAGCCCACCAAAGTCATTAACTTTAGTTTGAACCAAAAACAAGCCCAAGCCCACTAAAAGGCCCAAGAAATGGTTGTTAGCTTTAGGAATATAAATCAAAGTTGTAAATCTGATCTTAAGGAGTATTTTGAGCTTAGGATAAAATCTAAAGACCAAGCCCAAAGAATTTCTTAAGTTATTAAAAAGCCTAATTACCAAACAAGGCCCAAAAACACTCCAACACATGAGGAACGCTACTGTTCTGACCCATGGACAGAATTGTATACCTCATTTCGAAAATCTAACCTTACCACATTAAAGTACACTCGAAAACGATGAAGATTGACTATAAGATCATAAAAATCGGATTTAAAACGAAAAATTTATACGCGATTGAACTTTAGGTAAAAACCGGGAAAAATTTCAAAAACTAGTCAAGAGTATAACTTAAAGAAAACTTACATAGTTTCTTAAGTTTGTTTCAATTCCTTATAAAAATTATTTCAATGACCAGGGGACACTGTTTATGGAGAGGACTTGCCTCCGGATTATTTTGACTGACCCACATGGCAGAGTGAGTAAATTCCCGATGACTCTTTACTTGATTGTGCTTGTAGAAATAGATGCACCTAAACTTATATATATGAATTTGGATGCTTGTGGGATATGGGAGATGCATGTGTATGAATTTGTGGATGAATGTGATGACTTGTTAATTATATATAATAATGGGAATTGTTTGTATGAATATCTACATGTGAATTGTATGGAATGAAACTGGTTGATCACCCTAAAAATCAAGTTAATTGCTTATATGATTAAGAACTCAAAATGAATCATGCATTCCTCATATTGCATACGGATAACACCGACTGCCGCTTCACGCAGAAGATGGGAAGGGACTCACAGGAATACGAGTTTCCTGTAGGATTGGGCACTAGCTACGCCAGCATATATATTGAGTCTCTGTCTTAAGCTGATGGGCTTACTAGGCGCCGGGAGACGCCAACCGTCGGCGAGGGGCCGAGTCTTGTGGCTTCTGCTTAGGGCGTGTGTTTGTGGACTGCGGGGGCCACCACACCGCTAGACTTGGGATTTTCAAAGTTACGATTTGATTTTAGTAAAGGAAGTATATATATATATATATATATATGTAGAGTCTTGTTTTGGTATGAGCACAATGGTGCAAATGAAATAAAACCCAAGGTCTAGAACCCGGATTTCGGTTTGGGTCGGTTAATTATCTCCAAACCCCGACTTCAGGGGGCGTAATTCTGAGTCGTATGCGGTTCCTAGGTCACTGCATGCGTTGTTTGGCATACTGGTTGTTCATGCATTCATATGATTGTGCATATAATAAATTTCTGCTATGTGGTACTGATGAGGGCATTTATCTCACTAAGCGTAAGCTTACTCCCCTATAGATTTTTGTTGGTGCAGGAGAACCTCTTCGTCAATCCGGGCCGAGGCATGCCCGTGGTAAGTCTCGAGTAGAGACGGGTTGGAGCGATCAGAGAGCGAAGAGGATATTTTGTAATAGATTATAGATATTTAGATACTTTTATGTATTTATGCATAACTTAGATTTTATGCAGTTCCGTTATGAACTGCATTTGTTTGTAATATTATTTTGGTGTGGGTCTCACGAGCCCACACAATTAGTTAAATTATAACATAAAAGAAATTTTAATTTAATTTGCTCTATATTACTAGTCTATGGGCCTAGTAGTAACGTAGAGTGGAAGGAGCCTTGTGTGTCGTATGAAAGGCCTATGATCAGCAAGGGGGTTGATAATAGACCTTTATACGGTACACGGCGACCTATCACGACAACGATACTGTTGGGTCGTTATAATGACCCTACAGGAGGCCTAGTAGGATTACCTAAAATTTCCATAACATGTGTACTCCCATGATATGAAAATCACCTTGCAAGTTAGAGATTGCAAGACTCTAAATGATTAATCACTAATGGTTACTGATTTTTAAGTAAATAATTTACGGTAAAATATAAATATAAATAACTATAGGTGTTCGATATCTCACAGCTCCTTAAAACCGCAGAGAATCAAAATCCCCTACCAAATAATAAGATAGGATATACCAATATTACAAAAGAAATACAATAAAAATTAAATTATCAACAAAGGTTGTTTATGTATCATCTAAAGAGTACTTAACTATTTCTAATACTAAGATACATATCTTCATCTCACACTCGGCACTCAAGACTTATCCCAATCCCAATATAAGTAAACCTGCAAAAGAAACTACAAAGGAGTGAGCATATAACAGCTTAGTGAGTTCATTCCTCACCACCATAGTTTAAGCAAGTTATCACACATTATTATCACGCTTACAAGTAAGCTATCTACGTACAAAATGAATGCAGGTGCGATGAATGCAAGCAACACATCTATAGGAGTCCGGAACTATGGAAGGTATAGAATTACGTCATCTACACTTCGATTATCCCCTGTACTTACTTGCACAGGGCACCTCAACTTACCCGCATGAGGTTACCTAAGGGCCTCACCTCACTAAGCGGCACTCAACTATTATCCTAGCCGAAAAAAGAGTTTCAATTCAAATAGGGGGATTCCAAACTAGGACTATCCACCCTCTAAGGCCCCTCGGGCACAAACTTGCAAGTCAATCTCGCAAACCAAAATTAATCAAGGCCTTATAGGCACAAATAAGCGAGTCCTCTCGCTATCAAGTGGAGAACCCATGCTAACTTTGCCTTAACGATAAAATATCATTTCTGGCATTGCGGCCCTTATCAAAATAGTACAAAATACATTTAAGATTAGGAAATCTTTTTCTAAAAATACCCTTTTCAACATTTTGCAAAGCTAGCACTCTCCATCCATACATTTACTAGGTTATAGACATGCGACGAATAGAACCAGTTATTTGGGTCAAATATTTATATTTATCAATTTTAAAAAAATTGATCACACAGATGATGGCAAACGAGCAGAACAGTTATTCAAACATATAAGCAACAGAAGTAGCAAAACATTATACAAGTAACATGCACAAGTAAATAGCAAGTCATTAGAACTCCCTCACCTGGATTATTGCTCATTCTCCAAGCCTTTGGGGTTTCCAGAACTCGATATTGAATACCTAAAATATAATAACACTTATAAGTATTCTGTAAAGTCAAACTCCTTAGTTAACTAAAAGTCTATTATAGTTTATCTAGTTTCCTCCAATATAACCCAAGTATAATGTGTATAGGGTTTATCATACTCAATGAGGTTAATAGTAACTATTTTCTCATATTTGTAAGTTACGAGACTTCCTTTATGTATTTTAAAACTTTTTCATTTTAGCTTGAATCGTTATGAACTTATAGTCCATTTTGGTCGTTTTCGAGCGTATTTTCTGGTAACGAGGTCCGTTTTGAACGTTGTGACTTGCAATTTGAATTGTGAAATAAAAATATCACAAAATTTATTATTTTAGTTTAAAAATTATAACATACTAATTTTAGCTTTTGCTAAATATATTTATGATCTAATAATTACTTAAACCATATAATTGATATTTTTATTATTTTAAGCATATTTTTCCTATTTTTGAGATTTTTAGCTTTATTATGATTATATTATTAGTATGACCTTTATTATTTTTATTATTTCTCATTTTCGTATTATTTATGTACTTTACGATTTACACATACATATATATATCTATATATATTTTCGATATACTACATATACATAATATAGGTTATATGCTATATGTATGTATATACTTATTTTATGAAAATAAACATA